>CM021106.1:575281763-575460071 GCA_007115665.2 Sequoiadendron giganteum | reverse complement strand
TAAACCTAAATCTCTCGACCCCTATACCCTCTTAATCCCTCAACCCTCAACCCTTAAACCCTAATCCCTCAACCCCTATATACTCTTAATCCCTCAACCCTCAACCCTCAACCCTTAAACCCTAATCCCTCAACCCCTATACCCTATTAATCCATCACCCTCAACCTTAAAACTTTAAACCCTAATCCCTCAACCCTTATACCCTCTTAATCCATCAACCCTCAACCCTTATCCCTCAACCCTCAACCCTTCAACCCTAATCCCTCAACCCTCAACCCTCAACCCTCAACCCTCAACCCTCAACCCCTATACCCTCTTAACCCCTCAACCCTCAACCCTCAACCCTTAAACCCTAATCCCTCAACCCTTATACCCTCTACTCTATAACCTCTTAATCCCTCAACCCTAAACCCTAAACCCTTAAACCCTAACCCGTAAACCCTCTACCCTCTACCATCAATCCTCTACCCTCTACCCTCTACCCTCTACTCTCTACCCTCAACCTTAATCCCCCAACCCTTAAACCCACTTAGTAAACTCTCTACCCTAATCCCACAACCTTCTTGAACCTTAAACCATCAACCCTTAAACCCTTAGAAACTCAACCCTAAACCCTTGACCCTCAACCTTCAACCCTTAAACCCTAAACTCTTAAACCCTCTACCCTATACCCTCTACCCTCAACCCAATACTCTCTACCCTAAACCCTAATCCATCAACCCTAATCCCTCAACCCTTACACCATTAAATCCAAGAAAACTCTCTACCCTAATCCCTAAACCCTCAACCCTTAATCTCTCAACCCCTATAACCTATACCCTATATATTGGACCCTCAACCCTAATCCCTCAACCCTATACCCTCACCCCTCAACCCTCAACCTCTCAACCTTAAATCCTCAATCTTTAACCCTCAACCCTTAGACCCTCTACCCTATACCCTCTACCCTATATATTAAACCCTCAACCCTCAATTCTCAACCCTCAACCATTAATCCCTTAACCCTTAATCCCTCAACCCTCAATCCTTAAACCCTAAACCCTCTACCCCTATACCCTCTACCCTTTACATTGGACCCTGAACCTAATCCTTCAACCATATACCCTCAAACCTATACCCTAAACCCTCCACCCTCAACCAAGTAAACCCTTAACCCTAAACCCTTCAACTCTAAACCCTTAAACCTTCTACCCTATACCCTCAACCAAATACCCTCTACCATCGACCCTATTCCCTCAACCCTCAAACCTTGAACCCCAATATCCTAGAAACCATCAACCCTATAGGTCCTCCACCCTAATCCCTCAACCCTATACCCTCACCCCCTATCACTTTCTCTCTATCTATACATATCACCTCTCCCTCCCTCCCTCCCTCCCTCCCTCCTACCCTCTCTAATTGTCTCTATCTATTGTCTCCCTCTTTCTGTGTACCTCTCGTTCAATCAATCCATATCACCCTCTCTCGCTCCCTCTATCCATCTCTTTCTATGTCCCTCCCACTCTATCCCACTCTCTCCCACTCCCTCTCTCTCATGTCTCTCCCTCCCAACCCCCCTCTCTCTTAGGTCTCTCCCTTTGGCAACCTACCTAGGTAACTCTCTCTCTGTCTCTCTCCCCTCTCTCTATCTATCCCTCCCACCCTACCTAGATAAGTCCCTCTCACTCCACCCCCCTCTTTATCTACCTCTATCAGATCACTCCCTCCCACACCCTCTCCCTCTCTTAGGTCTCTCACTCAAACTCCCTCTCTCTCTCACACTCCCTCTCTTTCACACTCCCTCTCACTACCTATCTCTCAAGTCTCTCCCTCTCACCCCCTCACACTCACAAGTCTCTCCCTTTGGCACCCTACCTACATAAATCTCTTTTTCTCTTTGTCTCTCTCTCTCCCCTCTCTCTCTCTCCCTCTCTCTCCCTCTCTCTCTCCCTCTCTCTCAATACTCTCTCTCCCTCCCTCTATCCCTCCCACTCTACCTAGCTAAGTCCCTCTCACTCCAACCCCTTCTCTCCCACTCCCTCTCTCTTAAACTCTCACTTCCACCCCCTCTCCATCTCTCGAGACTCTCTCTCTCTCTCTAAATTATCCATCCCTCTAAAGACATACGTAAATACATACATACAAGAATAATACATAAGTACATATAATCCTACATCCATACAAGCATACATACATACATGTGTAGATACAATCTTACATACATACATACAATATATGTGCATTGATACATACAGGCATACGTACATACATACAAGCATGCATACATGACATACAAGTATACATGTACATACAAACATACAAATATATCAGCATACATTAAATATATTGGAATTCAACATAAAGAAGGACATAATGTGAGCATGTTATAATGTGCTCGTGTTATGTCTTAGTTGACATGTTTCCTACAGAAGCAAAAACAATGTCAAAACTGAAATATAACGCGAGCGCATTATAGCGCACTCGTGCTATATCTTGCTTTGGGAATTCCCAAGCCTTAGTCTTGGTATTTTCCTTGGAATACCAACCCAAAGGCTTGGAAGGCATTCCCAACGACTAGAGACGTGTTTTTAAAAAATCTACCATATTTCACATAATCGAGTTTGTGCTCATCATCAAGATTACACGTGGTTCAATATTGAAAAAATAGAACACATGGGTAATGCTGGGTTCTCTCTTAGCTATCCAACGATGTAATTTTTTTCACTTTCTGAAAATGTTAAGCCTTTCATCCATAATTTATTTTATTTGTATGTCTTTTTTTTGCCAAAAAGCAGTGCTTGGTATTTTTTTCATTATAAATTAAACGTTCATCGAATTTTCAAATAAATTACATTTTTAGAAACTAGACTCCATTCTACAAATTTTGAAAATTAAAATTAAAAAAATTCAATTAGTTTCCAAAATTTGTAGGGGTAGCACAGCCAAAATTTTGTTTTTTAGGAAATGTCCACTTCGAAAATTAGTAAAAAATCAAATATTCATTAAAAAATTATCAGAAAAATCATGCATCAACTAAATATTGTTAGCTAACTTCTGACCATTGCGATTTTAAAAATACCAAAAAAAAAAAAAAAGCACCGTACAAGGCTCGTACAAGAGTTGCTATGTTATGTTTTTCTGGGAAAAAAAACACCAATTTGTGTACGTCCCTCTTTTGAACCTCTTAATCTCAACCATTTTAAAAATAAATTAGTAGTTTATAAATTATATTTGGAGCACTTCGATCCTTGTTTTTATTCCATCTCAAAATTTTGAGTGTAACTATCCTCAATTTCACGTCCAAGGTCAGTATTTCCTAATTTCAAAAAAAAGTTGTCCACTTAAGTCCCTTTTTTGGGAACCATCTCGGTGCACTTACCCACAAAGGGAAAAGGGAAAAGATGTGAGATGAAGAACAACAAATCAAGAACATGACAAAAAATGAAGAAATAGAGGAAAACATAGGGGGTCCCTGACTTTGCCAAGCAAAAAGGTGGGGTGTTTATTCAAGGCATAACACTACTGACTTCAATAAGTCTAGAGTCCACTCTTGGAAGGTGGAATTATGCTATTGAATGTGAGAACTCAACTCTCTTTTATAAAATTTTCTCCTCAGTGGGTCACCTCTACAATATTTGTCCAAAAAAGAGCCAAAGAGAAAATCCTTTCCTAAAATTTTCAAAGAAAAGGGTGTGGTAAGTCCCCCTTCATCCTCCAAGCCTTCAAGCCTAGTGAGGAAGTTGTTCATGAATTCTAAAGAAGATTAAAATCGATCGCCACCCAACCTAATGTTGAGGCTCCCTATTGAGGTTCATCTCCAAAAGGCACTCTAATTCCTTTGGGATTGTATACTAGAGGTTCTAAGGTGGGATTTGGTATTGCAAATGGCCCTACCTTGGAAATAGTTTTAGCTCCTCCCTCCTCTTATGATCATATTCTAAAAAAAATTATGGAGGTCCTTGCTCCCTCATTAGTAGGTGGTTCTAGGAAGGAGGATAATGATGTATCCTCCCCTCTTGGTATATTTCATAGGAAGGAGATCTTGATGTCTCCTCTAATCTCCCAAAGGCATACCTACCCTAAGCCTTCTGAGGGGTTTGGTATGTGACTCATATGTTCTCTTCCTAATTTGTCATCTTCAAAATCTAGCTCGGGGCTACACAAGACAAATGATATGGGAACCAAATCAAAACTTGTGTATAAATCCATCAAATAAATAAGGCAAAAGAGTACAACTAAGGATATAACAAATGGAATCTAGAGCACACTAAAGCAACCGGGTTCCACAAGAACTAAAAAAAATTGATTCTCTCATGGAATGTAAGAGAGATAAATAGCCTCCACAAACAACACATTGTCAGGAATCTTATCAAGGATTTCAAGCCTAACATTTTGCTCATCCAAGAAACCAAAATGAGTGTTTTTCAATTGAACTAGTAAGTAAATCTTTCCTAATGATCTTTCTATTATTGTCAATGCAGATGGTGCTTTTGGTGGTTTATCCACCTAGTGGAAACCACATTATATGGCTGCCTTATGTCTATGAAGAAATAAAATATTAATATTTTCTTCTCTAAAATTCTTGGGCACTTTGATTGGGTGCTTTCTAATATTTAAACCCTAAACAATTCACTTTTTTGTAGGCAGATTTGGTCCAACCTTCTTAGTAGTAGAAATTCCTTCTTGAGTTCCCACTAGATGTTGTTTGATGATTTTAACTCCCCACTCTACCCCTCAGAGATGATGGAGGGTCTTCAATATTTATCTAATAACATGATTGACCTCAACAACCTCATAATTAATGGAGTCCTTTTAGATCTGGATCTCAAAGGAAGCCAATAAATTTAGTCCAATAAAAGAGTAGGTGATAAGCTTATTCAAGTCGGACTTGATAGGTGCCTTATTTCCTCTAACTAGGATGTGATTAACTATTGTTAGCTATCCTCCCAATTGAAAGTGGGATCTAATCACACTTGTTTGATTCTCAAATGGAATACCCCCAACAATAAAGTCAACTACCCTTTCTATTTTGAATTAACCTGGAGTCATCACCTGATCTTAAAAGGCTTATGTTGGAATGGTGGAATATATGTATGTGGAATTGTGATGTTTAGGATTTCCTTCAAGCTTAAAAAAATTAAAAAAACTTGAAATCTTTGAATAAGAACTCCTTTGGTAACATTTTCAACCAAAAATTGACGTTAAAGGACCAAATTGAGAAAATTCAATTATAAATGGATAGTGGAGGTGCTTTAGAAGCTCTATCCTGGAGGGAGAAGTTACTTCTGAGTGATGTTCATAATGTTATTGAGAAAGACGAAGTCTATTAGAAGCAAAAATCCATAAATCAATAGATAAAAGAAAGAGATAGGAACTCCAAGTTTTCCCATCTATTGACCATCAAAAACAAGAAAATGAATAGAATAATTGAAATGATTGGTGTTGATGGTTCCCACCTCTCCAAATAAGAAGATATATCTCAAGAAGGAATCATATTTTTCATGGACCTCCTTAACCCGCCTTTTGAAAACTCTGCTCATTTGGACCTTATTGTTGACCAATTATTGTAGGTCATCCCTAGCTCTCTATCTAATTCTAATATTGAGGCCATGGAAATGAGTACTATTATTGATAAAATAAAATCTATTATTTTCTCTCTTAACCCTTCCAAATCCCTTGGTCTTGATGGGTTCCCTCCAATATTCTTTCAAAAATATTGGGATATATTCGACAGGGATGTTATTCAAGTGATTAGAGAATTCCAATCTTCAGTTGGTATCCTCAAGGAGATTAATTAATAACACCTTCATTTTTCTTATTGCTAAAAAATTATAGGGCAAAAAAAAATGATATATTTCAGGCCTATAAGCCTTTGTAATACTCTCTACAATATTTTTTCTAAGTTGTTGGTCAATCAAATAAAACCTTTCTTGGATAATTTGACCCATAGTGATCATAAAGATTTTGTTCTAGGAAATAAAATCATTGATACCATTCTAATGGTCCACAAAACTCTCCATTCAATAGATACAGGCAATAAGGCAAGTATGGACCTCAAGTTAGACATATCCAAAGCTTATGATAAATTTTCTTGAAGCTTTCTCTTCCAAGTTCTTCAAAGATTCGGATTTAAAGGAAAAATTATCAGATTAATCAAAGCATGTGTTTCCTCCCCAACATTCTTGGTTCTCATTAATGGTTCTCCTTATTGCCACTTCACTATGTTTTGGGTATTAGGCAAGGAGATCCTCTCTCTCTTACTTTTTTCATCATACTGGAAGAGGTCCTGGGAATGAACGTTGTTAAGGGGATCATGAGGGGTGATCTCAAGGGTTTCTCTCCTTCATCTTCCTTACAACCTGTCTCCCACGAATATTTTTTGGATGACACCATCATCCTTGGGGAAGCTAGTATAGTATAAGTGAAGGGATGGGTCATAATCCTCTTTGATTTTACCTCTACTTCTATAAAAAAAAAAAAATTGATAAAAGTTTTGTTTTCTTCCTAAATTTGCATCCTCCTCTATAACTTAATATTTCCAAGGTTCTCAATTTTCAAACTCATCTTATCCCTTTCTTTTATTTGGGAATGTCATTAACCACTAGTAAATTTTGCAATTCACTCTAGTCCAACCTTTTGGAAAGAGTGCAAAGGAAGTTGGTTGTGTGGAAGGGATCTCTTATCAACAATTTTGGAAAACTCCAACTCCTTAAAGCCTCTCTTCAGAGTATTGTTGTTTACCTCCTTTACCTTTTCATAATTCTCACTTCTTGGATTGATAAACTGGAACAAATCTAAATAAGGTTTCTTTGGTCTAGAACTAAAGAAAAGAATCATATCTCCCTTGAGAACTGGGACACAATATGCTCTCCAAAAAATAATGGGGGCTTGGATATCAAAAAACCAGATAGATGAATTTGGCTCTCCTTTCCAAAGTTAGATGACATGTGATTAAATAGAATTCTAAATGGATCAATATACTTAGAGCTAAGTATTTAAATGGAGGTGAGGGAATCTCTTTCCTATATAATAATCATATTCTGAAAGGGTCAACTATTTGGAATAACCTTCACAAAACTAAGGAAATCATAAGATAAGGAGCCTTCTCAAAGATTGGTAATGGGGATTCTACTAGGTTCTAGGAAGATTCTTGGATCTTGCCTTCAACTATGGAATTTCACTCAGTCTATTCGGCTATCTGAACTAATATTTGCAAGAGATGGGGCTACAAGGTGAAAGATTACCTATTTCATTCTTTCAACCTCTTTGTTTGAAGAATTGATCCCAATTGGTATGATCCTCCACTCCATTTGGTTGCTATTGAGCTTCTTAGAATTATTTATAATAAGAGGTTCTATAAAATTAACTCTTCTAACACTCTTGTTTAGGCAGATTCTAAACAAGGAAATTATATGGTCAAGTATAGATACAATTTTTCTTCCATAAAATGGCCTCTGAGTTCAATTGGGTGAAGATATGGAATAATAGTAGTATTCCCAAAATTATTTTCTTCTGGTGGACAAATTGTCATGAAGAAATTCTCACTCTTGATAATCTTCCAAACGGAGGAATTCAACCTGTCAATAGGTGTTCCTTTGTAAAGAGGAGGAAGAAACCATTGACCATCTCCTCTTTCATTGTGACTACTCCTAGAGAGTTCATACAAAAATCTAGGCTAATCTATGATGGGTTTGGTATAGGATCACTAATATTATATTTTATTGTTGTAACCCCCATTCAATCATCCCCTTATTTTTGAATTGTGGTGGTAGGCCTTCCTTTTCATTGGTTGGGCTCTCTAGAAAGAACATAATAATTAACTTTTCAAGGATAAAAATATCCTTCGAATGTTTTATAAAATATCACCATTCAAAATATCAAGGAAAACCTTAAGGCAGTAACCATTAATCCTAAAATAAATCCATAATATTTGGAGGTGAGTGTTGCCACTTCTTGGGAAATCATCAACATCCTAAATAGTTTGAGCTCTAAAATTTGTACTACCTGCAATAATAATCTCTAGACCCCCTAACTCTGGTTGGTTTAAAATTAACTTTGATGGCTCTACTAAAAGGAACTCGAGTTGGGTGGGATGGGGTGGCATCCTATGGGATTAGAGGGACAAAATTATTTTTTCTTGTATGTTTAATCTAGGCATCCAATCTTCTAGTTTTTTTGAGGTGGATGTGACTTATCATGATATTCATCTAACTAACCAAAGACGTGTTAGAGTAATAAGTTATTCCACTTAATTAATTTAATCATATTGGTTAATTAATTAAGTCACTTATTCCTTTAGGTTTACTTAAGCTAAAATTAGGCACATTAATAATTAATTATTAAGTGTGCACACTAGGGTTTTTTTTAGGGTTTCTTGATCTCCTTCATAAGGATTGATCTCATTGTATTTTGACCCTCCATGATTAATACATTTTTTAGCTTTCAGAGCACCTTTGTCTTTTGTCTCGAATATCTTCTTATGTGACAAGTTATTTGCATGTAGGTGATCTTCAAGCTTGTGAAGTTGGATTTATCAACTTCTACATGGTATCAAAGCTCTAGACCTATTGCTTCTTGTTCATTTTCTGAAGGTTTTTGGAGCTTCGAGGGTTTGGGGTTTGCCTTTTTTTATCCAGGGGCATACCTATTTGATTAGAGGACTTTGGGCTCAAATGAACCTCGTTATTGAGTCTGCAACACCCAAAAACCCCTAAATTGATTGTTCATTTGTCCATTTTGGACACAGTCAACCGAAGAGGAAAAATATGTTTGCTCCAAGGCCTACGGCCCTAGAGCACGCTTCATGATGCAAAAAATTTGAAAAAAAATTTTAAAAAAAAAAGTTTTTTTTTTAAATCTGCGCTCACATTGTTATTTGAGGGCACCGCCCAACAACCACCCAATGGCCACCCAGCAGCCATCACTACCAGATCCCTTCATCGGTCTCTCAGCCCCCGCGGGCTTAAGCGTAGGGACCTTGGTCCCGTGGGTGACCAGTGCTCATAGTTAGCCCCGTTAACCACCTTCAACACTCGACCAGGTCACATGAGTGACCAGATGCTTCGGTGCAGCCCCCAGTTGCTCAGCCCCCTAGTCTCCATACAACCAGGGGCTTAATTGTTTTTAGCCCCTGAGGGCTATTGGAGGCTTATTGAGCCCTTTTTTAGCAACCTTTACAAAATCGGGTGTAACTTGCTCATTTTTGCTTGGATTTTTGAATGAAAATACGCGTTGGAAAGATGGCTTTGAGCGTGTCATGATGGTGAAGGATTTTTTCCAAAATTTTGCAATTTGGTTTCATTTTTTCGTATTCAAAGTTAGATGGTGTTTTTGGTACTCTGGGGCGTATCTTTTGCATCTGAACCCCATTTTTAGCAAACAAATAGGTGTCAGAAATCTGGTTTAGTGCTCTACATAATCATCAGACTTATTTTCCCATATTTTTCCCTAGGTATATTTTATTCAGCCTTTTGTGTTTTCATAGTTTACTTAATTACTTGGATATTTTGTCACTTGGCCTCTTGTTTGTGTCATTAGGCTCTATTTCATTTGATCTACATACAGTAAGGTCATTGTTCATAGATTTTTTCATTTGAAGAGTTATCATGGGTTTTCTACTCACCCTCCAGTTGTAATTTTGGAATGGGGTAATTATGAGTCATGGGCAAAGGGCATATTTACACATTGTAGGTGGCTTAATATTTTTCCTTATTTGTATGATCTCATACCTGAACCAGCCACTTTAGAGGGAAAATTAGCTTGGGATATCATTAAAGATCACATAGTAGGACTTATCTTGTCTAGTGTTGATAATGACACTATGTGGACTATATCGATCATTTTGTGTCTCCACCCACTTTGGACACATCTTTGGGAGATCTATGGAGACCCGAATCTCTCTCCATTCCCAGAGGATCCTGCTTCACATTATCTCTTACCCATTGCTTGGAGAGAGAATACACCCTTTGATCATGATACTTTAGAGGAGCTTGAGTATTTAGACACCCTTGCATGTTCCGATGGATCAAAGGCTTGTCTCACAGCTCCTACTCTTCAAACTGAGATTATACATGTATCATCCATTATTCCTAATGACATCAATATCACCACATTGTCATGACCATCCTGGTCATTCATTATCTGCTACATCATGGGATTCTTATCTTGTAGACACATTCTTGTTTATTGAGTCTCACACTACAGATCTTGAGGATTATTTTGAGGACATACATCTCCTCTACCTTGATAGTGAGGTTATCACTGTATTCCCACCATCATTCATGCATTCAGAGGTTGCATTTCAGGATTCTCCACATCAGTCTAGATTTGGCATCATTTGTTTCAGTTCAGACAGATAAATTCTTCAACATCCTATCATGGCACACATTTTGAGACAGATTGGTTCATCAATCTTCACAGGGTTTCTTCGACATCATCCTTTGGATCTGTTTCTTCCCAAGCGGAGGAATATTATTTTTCGCTTCAGGATCTCCTTTTGGATTCTACATCAGGCATCTACCATTGGGATAGGAGTTTCTTCATTGTGGAGGGGCCTTCTTGTCTCTTTCTATCTCTCCTATGGAGACCATTGTGCATGTACTTATATGATAGAATCTCTCTATGGGGGGTATCATGTAATCCACCTCCTATCCTTCTTTCATTAGTGCATTACATTCCTTTCTTTGCATTCTATTTTGGGGGGGACTTTTGTTCCCACTGGGTTTTCTCCTTTACCTCGTTTCCTTTAGTTTGCATTGCATTTGTACATGGGTACTTGATCAGGCCTTTGTTGTCGGGACCCATATTTGCTTTCATGCATCTTTTTCCTAGTGTTTTAGCTACTCCGTAAGTTCATCTTAAGGGGGGGTGTCAGAGAAATAAGTTATTCCACTTAATTAATTTAATCATATTGGTTAATTAATTAAGTCATGTATTCCTTTAGATTTACTTAAGATAAACTTAGGCACATTAATAATAAAAAAATTAATTATTAAGTGTGCACACTAGGGTTTTTTTTAGGGTTTCTTGATCTCCTTCATAAGGATTGATCTCATTGTATTTTGACCCTCTCTCTGATTAATACATTTTTTATCTTTCAGAGCACCTTTGTCTTTTGTCTCAAATATCTTCTTCTGTGACAGGTTATTTGCATGCAGGTGATCTTTGGGCTTTTGAAGGTGGATTTATCAAGTTCTACAAGAGGCATAATAAACTTTGCAATAGAAGAGGACTCTATGAATAAAATCATGATGTTGAAGGGTGATGCCTCTCCAAGCTAGTTATTCCATGACCTCATTGATTCTTCTCACTTAAACATGATGAAATTAGGATAATGAAAGAATACATATTTTTGTAGAAGACAACTCTGTGGCGGATGGGATGACTAATTTAGGGGCCTTTGTCAAAAATATTAAAGTATGAGATCTAATCTTTATTTGATCCTTGAACATGTGATAAAATACATCATAAATGAAATTTCTTATTAAGTCACACCATGTCAGAGATTGATATCTATCTCGCATAATTGTAATTATAACATGTATCCTCTTAGTTGCATGAAGAATAATTATTGCATCCTTCTTCTAAATCTTATTGAACACAATTGATGGGGAATCGATTCAAGAAGATTCAAATAGCTATAAACCTCTGAGAAATGACCCTAAGATATGGCCTATCCTTCAAAGAGGTAAGCTCTCCTCATACATTAAATCCATGAAGGTTCATGACCTAGACATTTTAAATTTGTGGAAGGATGACCTTGTCGAGGTTTGGGGCCTTTCCTTTCATGTTTTTATGGAGCTTATTTGTATAGCTACAAGAATCCCTCTAGAGGAAGATAATATTCCTAAAAAATCTAAAGGACACTATAAAAGAGACATGAAAAAATTTAGAAATAAAGGTGAGAAAGTCATCAGGTTGTGAAAGGGTTATAATGGAGAGGATTTTCTTGGTGTTTGGAAGAAGATAATTGAGGTGTAAATGAGGTATTTTACCCTTGATGGTTGATTAAAAATATTTCATGCTCATTTGTTTCCTATGTTAAATCATTTCCGCCACAACATTAAAATGAAGTTTTCTTTTTGGATCCACTCCTCAGTGGAGCAATCCACTAAAGTTGTACAAAAAAAGAAAACCCTACCCCTTCATCAAGGTTTGATTTATAGACTTTATTGGTATAATATGTCTCTCACTAGCATTATCTTCTCTCCCTTATGTTGTTAACCATGCACTTTTTCACAAGGGTGTTGTTGATCTTTGGCCACCTATTCCACCCCCCTCCATCACCCTAAAGTCATTAGGTCTAACCCCCCTCAGGCTTCTAAAGGCAAGGACCATGTGTCAGATTCCCCTTCTCCCTCTAGTAAGAAAAATGTTTCATTTGAGGAACCTTTGCAAATCTCTATTTTGGATAATAATTTTGACTCCTCTTGGTCCCCATTGCTAAATGTTACCCCTAAAGACCCCCCTAGTTCTCCTCTACTTCAAAATATTTCTACCAATCCCCCTTCTTCTCGTAAGTTGGATGTTGGCCAGGCCCAAGAGCTAGAGAATACTCCTATGGACACCCCTAATCCTTGTTGAATTGTGCCTCCCTGAGGGAGAAAGTGGATGATCTTGACAATGCCACTAAAATTCAAAATGGTATCCCTAAGTGGTTATTGACCTAGTTGATCAAAGTGAAGGATAAATTTTAAATCTAGAAACTATAGTGCTCAAAGGGACAAAATATTGGATAGGTAAAGAGGACATGAATCATTGGGATTTGTTGAGAGACATGGCACAAACCTTTGAAAATTGGGCCAATCTGGAAAAAGAAGTAGGGGAAATTAAAAATGCTACTGATTCTCTAGAAGAGTGTGCAAGCATGAGAAATGAGGTTGCCAAACTTCGTTGCAATCAAGAAAAGGTCCTCCTTATTTTGTAGGCGATTATTGAATACAACAAGGAAACAATGAAGAACATAATGATCACCATTCAGGTGTTTCAACAAGAGCTAAAAGGTTTCCATGTTAAGCATGTCAAGGAGGATCATTTGGAATCCCCCTATCGGATCCAAGAAAAAAAATAAGATAGTGGAGATTGTGTTGCTTGCCTCCAAGGAAAACATAGGAAAGAAGAACCCAAAAGCCTTGTCATTTGAAGAAAAAAATTAGTTTATCACCAAGGAGTGATAGGAAATCAAAGGCCTCCACCTTTTTGGAGAATAGTAATTTGTCATGTTTGGTTGTTGGTCCTATTTCTTTTTCTCTTGGTTTTTTGGTTTTGGTTTTTAGTCTATTCTTTAGCTTTCGTGTTGTCTCACCATTTGTAAGACTTTTTTTCTCTACCTTAATGGTTGTTATGCAATGTGTTCAGGCCCTTCTTGGTTAATCTTAATCAAAACATTAATGCAAATCTCTAAATATAATGTATCCTCACATTATAATATTTAAATAATTATGTTTATTAAATCAATAATTATTGTTTACATTTATTTTGAAGAGGTTTAGAAACTACACCATGGATATTTCCCATTCTCTCTCCCTTATTTAAATTATTTTTTTAAAAGTAAAATTAATATTGAGGAGGGATATTTGAACTACAATGATATTTAAGAAGGCTTATCGGAAGATATAGAGAAGAGAATAATCTCTAGGTTCATAGTCTTTTTATTACAAACATTATTATGTAATTTTTCATGCAATGATACTTTATTGTGAGGGGTTTTACCTAACAACTTTTTCATGTTAAATTTTTGTTTTACTATATTTTTATGTATATTTCTTAATATTAATTGATTGATACATTCATATATTTTAAAAATATTTATTATCTGTAGAGAAGGGGGACCAACCCCTCATTAATCCCATGTCATGGAGGATTGAGAGTTGAAGGCCACCCTAAACTACCTCAATCATGTAGATGTTTAATGGAAAGATAGAGAAAGAAGAGCACTCTTAGGTGTTGTTGTCACTCTACTGATCCAGGAAACTGTGTTATGGGACCAGAAGAGCATAGTTTTAGGACTCAAACTGTAACTTTGCTAGCTCACTGACAGAGGATGAAAGCACACAAAAGGGATGACAGTGTGTCACGTTGGTGTCTCACTTGTGTGTTGGTGTCCGTACGGACAAAAAATAGAAAGAAATAGGTAGAATACACCAAAATCTACTAACAACCTAGTATGAAGGAAACAAATGCAATGAGAGAATGGAATAGAATTAAAATAACATAAGTAAATGTTATGAAAGTGACAAAGTGGATGAAATAAGAACGAGCTCACTAGAGGTCCACTTCTCAAAAAATCTCCACATGAACAGTGTACCTACACACAACTAAGAGGGGAAAATGTTGGGGTTGTTTAGGGTTTTTCCTCAGTCAAACCCTCATTTCGGTGTTTCCACCTCCATGGAAAACCAATATAGAAATGATAGAAATATGATAAAGAAGAAGAAAGGAAGTGCAACAATGGAAATATCACCAGACACTATCAAAGGCACAATGTTATTGAATTACAACAATAGAGTAGTAAAGAAAAATATCACCTCTGTACAAGGGCGCTCAAGGCCAATGGAGGAATTGCAAGAGCACGAGCTTGGCAAGTTGACACCACCACAACGATGATGAAAGATAGCCTCACTAGGCAACCAATTCATGAGCTTGAGTTGTGCATACAAAAGATGCTATGATGTTGGATTTGCAGCAAGGACCTTGAAGTGATGTGTGAAAATGAATGTTGTGGAGCTCAAGAAGTTCAATAAGATGTTGAAGAAGTCCAATAAGCTGAAGAAGTGGGAATGAAGGTGAAAGATGGTCATTTGAAGAGGATTTGGGGGAAAGGATCCATTCAAAGGTTGGAAGAATCCTACAGAGGTATTACACTTCGGCCCCAATAGTGAGTAACATTTTTGCGAGCTCCACAAGTAGGAATTTTGTCGAGACGTAAGTGCGCGATGTAAACGTCTATGCACCACATGAGCATCCCCGACAAAGATTCACCCACCAAAATTAAGGACAAGTGCTAGATGGATGGAATGTGGAAGGGTGAATTAGAAATATGCCAATGGGATTAATTCTTCTAAGGTATGTGATGCAAAAGGGGAATTTGCAAGGGGGTGCAAATTCACTCCTACACATTTTTCCACCACTTTAGTGAACATCAGTGTCAATGAGTGTTCAATAAAGTAGAGTCGAAAGAGTTTTCAGAAACATATACTTGAACTATGGAGGAAGTGGATCATTATTTGGCAAGGTCAAAAGCGTAGGGCACACAAATGGTCTTCATAGGTGCTCGATCTTGAGGAGTGTCGAAATGAAGGTACACCGAAGATCTGCAAAGCAATAGTACAAAAGGGAAATCTAAAGGTACTCTCTCCAATAGAACTCAAATGAAAATATCCCACCCCCTATACTCTTGCATGGGGAAGAATGTGAAGGAGGCAGCCCATGTACTCTCTCATGAAGAAGCCTGGAAAGATCCTGCGGGATGCAAAGGAGGTGCCCCATGTACTCTCTCATGAGGAAACTTGAAAGAAGACTTTGTAGAGTGTTGTAGGCCTGGACAGGTTCTTAGTCCTGCAAAGCAACATATGTCAGATGTAAGAAGCCACACAGGAAAGCTAACAAATAGTCAAGCAATTGAAGGAGAATCTTTCAAAGGGGTCCCTTAGGAAACCCTTCGAAAGAAGAAGGGGTCCGCTCAAGGGATGCTCAACTTGAAAGTGTAATAATAGATTTCACAAATTGATTCAACATCAAGGAATCCCTTTAGAAGGTTTCACTTCATCAAGGAATTTGAAAGGAAGAATTCCCCCATACAAGGGGAAAGTCAAGACCTATCCCATAGGACAAGGTGCTACAACTTCTTTCTTTACAAACCCATGATGAAGGGAGACACGTCTCATGAGGGGTTCTTTAAGGAATACAATTTTTAAAAAAGATAGGATGATTTTCAGTGAGGGATTCGTTGGCCACCGAATACACCTTTTGAAAATCAAAGAAGATACGATATGATAGCCCCTCCTTAGGATGGTGTGTGCAAAACACAAGAGCATGTAGCATCCTAAGGAAAGGAAAGAAACAAAGTGATGTTGTGGCCCGTGATACATGACTGGATATAATCATGGTAATATTGTCGCACACGTGAGGGACAAGCACATAGGCACCACAACATCACAATGCAGGAAACGCAGGTCATGAAAGAAAACACAAGAGACAGAGGGATCTGGTGTTGAGAAAATGTGTCTCAACTTCCAGCTTGAAATCCCTATTTTCATGCCTTGGCAAAAATCTTGTGTTTCTCCAGTTTACCGCCGTATCGCACCTAGCTTCATTCCTTCCTTAACCGCTTTACCATGACGATCTTATCTTACCCCGGTGGTACCGTAGTGGAAGGGTGGCGGTTACCTCTTTACCGCTCACAGTCTCCTCCCTAACCATGGTGGCTGCGGTTGGCTTCCTTCAGCCTATTCCCTTGGTTACCGCTGCATTAGACCATTAATTCTCTAATTGTGGTGGTCACTGTGTGACCGCCTACGGTCAGCCCAACCATTACCACCACATTGTGGATGGTGGGTCCACTCACCGCGGTGAGACCACCAATAGTGGCTTTGGCAGTTATCATAGCACCGTGAACGGTGAGCTTGCTCACCATGGTGGCTATGGTAAGACTGCCAATGGTTTGGTTGACGGTCACTGCTCTACCATGGGGTGGCCTCTCGGCCCCCATGGTAGTGTGGTTTAACCGTCAGCGGTCCCTTAGACTGGTTACCTCGTTGTCGCAGCTAGTGCCAATGTGGACGGTGGTAGTGCGGGACAATCAGCTGGAGAGCTCGATGAAGTCGACAGCAAGCTCAGGTGGTCGTTACCTCCACACCACGGATGGGTCAGTTGGACTCGGCGGTTGCACGGGGTCCTTTGATAGAGCTCGGTGGATTCAAAGGGTGAGCCCGAATGGCTCACCGTATTACCACGATGCAAGACTGTCAAGGGCGCGGTAGCACGAGTATGGTCGAGGTGAGCTCAAATGAGCTCACCACCATACTGTGAGCAAGTCGTGTCATCTCGGTGGTGGAGCGGTAAGAATGTAGAGAGCTCAAACTAGCTCAGGGTTTCTTTTGACCAAGTTGGACTTGATGATAGAAGTGATGGGCAAATCAAATGCGGACACGTGGTTGAGTGTCAGAATGATGATTGGTTAGAAACCAAAGAAGTAATTACAGCAGGTGCAGGCTGACTTAGGCTAGCGAACAAGACCCGATTTGGGTGATGGCATTAATGCATGGGTGGCTCGATGTAGGAATATCAACATGGGAAAATCGGTTGCATGATTGGATGAGATTCATGAACCTGATGGTCGGCGTTCAGTTGATGACATTGATTGCAACGTATGACTTTGTAAGTCGAGTACAACAATGAAGGAATTACTTTGAACTGTATGTTAGAAGATAACGTTGTAATAGTGAGAATAAGAACTAAGATGTTGTGAGCTAATTAGAGAGAAGACTGAAAAATTATATGTAATTTTTTTATTACTAGAATACAATTGCCTTGACATTGTGTGGTGGGTTTTTTACTTGAAAAGGTTTTCCCACATATATCTTGTGTCAATCTGTGAATGCTTATTTATGTTATCATTTTACTGGTTGTATTCATCTCAAGTAGTTTTAGAAGCTATTAAGAACCTTTTTATGCTCTTCTCCCCTATTGTATTAGTGTTAAGGGAATGTATTCCGTACTTTTGGGTCATTAGATCCACCCCGTTTTCCCTTCAAGTGGTATCAGAGCTTGGCCCATTATGTTATCCTTGAGAGAAAGCTCAATTTTTTGTGCTAATATTGTTTCAGTGGGAGCCTTGCATTGTTAAAACTTGTTTCTGTTTGAGATGGAAAGTACATCTGGTAGAGTTGATATTGAAAAGTTTAATGGCAGCAACTTTGAGTTATGGAAACTCAAAATGGAAGACTTGCTGGTGGATAGAGACCTCTGGTTAGCAATTTCTAGAGCTAAGCCACAAAGTGTGACGCAAGAGGCTTGGGACCTTGCTGATAGAAAAGAAAGAGGTCTGATAAGACCGAGTCTTGTTGATTATGTTCTCTTGAACGTCCATGGGGAGCAGTTTTCAGCTTCATTGTGGAAGAAGCTTGGTGATATTTATCAGGGAAAGTCTCTGGTAAATAAGTTATTCTTGAGGAAGAAGTTGTACTCCTTGAAAATCGAAGAATTTGCATCTATTGCAAACCATCCAAACTCATTTAATATGAGTGTTACTCAACTGGCTTATGTAGGTGTAAAGACTGAGGAGGAAGATCATTGCATGCTCCTATTGTGTTCATTACCTAACAGTTGGGATCATCTTGTGATGGCCATTGGAAGCAAAACCACTGCATTCAAGATGGATGGCGTGGTTGATTTGCTTCTGTCTGAAGAAATGTGAAGGAAGTCTTCTAAATGACCAAAGAGGCTCTTGTTGTTTGAGGTAGACCAAAGGAGAAGGACAAGAAGTTAAAATCCAAATTTTTAGGAAGATCCAAGTCTTCTGGTAAAATGTTCAAGGTGAAATGTTGGAACTTTGGGAAACTTGGTCATATCCAAAAGTACTACAAGGAGAAGAAGAAGAAGAAGAATTTTTTTTGACAATGAATCTTCTCAAAGTGATGCAGATGCTTTCATTGCAATAGCCTTAACAACTTAGGCATTAGATGATGTCTAGCTAGTTGACTCAGGTGCATCCTTTCACATGATGTCCAATAGAGAATGGTTCTCTGAATATGAGGAGTATGATGGTGGAAAGGTGTACTTGGCAAGTGATTCAACGTTGGAGATAGTTTACAAAGGAAGAGTCAGAATCTAGTTTCCTGACAGAAGAGTCAAAGGGATTGGTGGCATACTGCACATTCTAGGTCTGGCTCGAAATCTTCTTTCTATCAGTAAGTTAAATGATGTTGGTGTAGAAGTTTCTTTCTCAAGTAAAGGATGTAAAATGGCTAGAGGTACAATGGTGCTGGCTAAGGGTGTTCATACTGGCACTCTGTATAAGTTGGATGCACGTCCTATTCAATGTAATAGTGCCTCTATAAAGTCAAGCAAAGCTATCCCTGAAGAGAAAGAAGAAGACACTTCTCTGTCTGCAAATGCTTTGGAGGTAAAACTCACAGCTGACAAGACTATGATGTGGCATCATAGACTAGGTCACATAGGTGAGAAAGGTTTAAAAACCTTGAATAATAAAAATCTTGTAGAAGGGCTTGATGATTGTAACCTTGAGTTTGATTTTTGCGAACAATGTATCTATGAAAAACAATACTATGCTTCATTTTATTTTAGTCCTCATAAATCTTCTGGTATACTAGACTATGTTCATTCTGATGTGTTTGGTCCAGTTAATGTTCCTTCATTGTCGAAGTCTAGATATTATGTTTCCTTTATTGATGACTGTTCGAGAAGGGCATTTGTATACTTTCTTAAAAGTAAATCAGAAGTGTTCATTCGGTTTAAAGAATTTAAATCTTTGGTAGAGAATCAGATTGGAAGAAAAATTAAATGTTTGAGGACAGACAATGGTGGTGAATTTTGTTTTGCAGATTTTGAAAGGTATTGCACTGATCATAGAATTAAAAGACATAAAACCACACCTTACACTCCACAACATAATCGAGTTGCTGAAAGGTTGAATAGGACGTTGATGGGAAAGGCAAGGAGTATGCTGAGTGGTGTTGGTCTGGAGCAGAATTTTTGGGCTGAGGTTGTGGCTACAACATGTTATCTAATAAATAGATCTCCTTGCTCTACTCTTGTTGATAAGACACCTTTGGAAGCATGGTCTGGTAAGAAGCCCTCTCTGAGGCATGTCCATGTCTTTGGCTGTGAGGCATATGTTTATGTGCCAAATGAAAAGAGATCAAAATTGGATAACAAGGTTGTCAAGTGTATTCTCATCGGCTATGGAGTTGGTGTGAAGGGATACAAGCTTTGGAAACCTATTACTAAGAAGGTTATATATAGCAGAAGTGTGATATTTTGAGAGCTGAAAATTTCAACAAGTGATTAGCAGCTTGAGATAGATCAAACTGACAAGAAGAAGGATGCAGTTGAAATCCCACAAACTCCAAAAAGGGAAGAGTTGCATGATATACCTAAAACTAAGGAGAGTTCAAGCAGCTTTGGAAGTTATGATGATGAAGAACAACCTCAGCCTGTAAGAAGATCTACACAAGTAAAAAGGCAACTAGAAAGGTATGGTTTCTCTATGTTATATTTGAACTGTGTCTATGCTTTAATTACTAGCACTGATGAGCCTAGGACTATGAAAGAAGCAATTAGCATGACTGATTAAAATTCTTGGTGGGAAGCCATCAATGAAGAGATGGATTCATTGAAGAAGAATGAAACCTGGAATTTTGCACCATTGTCTAAAGGGTGAAAGCTTGTTGGTTGCAAGTGGATATTCAAAAAGAAGACAGGCCTTGATGGTAGTGTTGAGAAGTATAAGGCACAACTGGTTGCAAAGAATTTTTCCTAGATTGAGGGAATTGATTATGGAGAGATTTTTCCCCTGTAGCAAAGCTAACATCCATCAGATTTTTGTTGTCATTGCCAGTTGTGTATGATTTTGAAATTGAGCAAATGGATGTGAAGACAATGTTTCTCCATGATGAGTTGGAAGAAGAAATCTACATGTCCTAGCCTAAGCATTTTGTTGAAAGAGGTAAACAAAATCTGGTCTGTAAGTTAAATAAATCTCTCTATGGTTTAAAGCAATCTCCTAGAATGTGGTACCAAAAATTTGACACATTTGTGTTGTCAATTGGATTTGTGAGATCAAAATCTAGTTATTTCATTTATTATAAATCTAAGAATGATCATGTGCTTGTTATTACTCTGTATGTGGATGACATGTTATTCATTGGTAATAGAAAGTCTATGATTTCTGATCTTAAATATCAGTTGTCTGCAAAGTTTGAAATGAAAGATCTTGGTGCAGCAAAGTACATTCTTGGAATGGAGATAACCAAGGACAAAAAAAGCAGAAAGCTTTGGGTCAATCAAAGTAAGTATGTGAAAACAGTTCTGAAGAGGTTTAGCATGGATGATTGCAACTAGCTAGTTGTTCCAATCATGCAGGGAATAAAGCTATTTGTTGAAGACTATCCAAAGTCTGCTACTGAGATGGAGGACATGACTAGTGTGCCTTATGCAAGTGTTGTTGGTAGTTTGATGTATGCTATGGTCTATATAAGACCAGACATTACCCAAGTAGTGGGAGTTCTAAGCCGTTTCATGGTAAATCCAGGAAGATCACATTGGGATGTTGTGAAGAGATTTTTTAGGTATTTGAAGGGGACTTTAGATTATGCATTATGTTACCATGGCGGTTTGGTTGCATCACATAAATCTCTTAGCATCCAAGGTTATGTTGATTCAGATTGGGCAGGGGACATTGACAACAGGTGATCCACCAGTGGATACACCTTTGTGCTTAATTGTGGATCAATCAGTTGGATGAGCAAGCGATAGGTTGTAGTTGCTTTATCCATGACAGAGGCAGAGTACATGGCTGAAACTCACACCTGCAAAGAAGTTGTTTGGTTAAATCATTTGTGTTCAGACATTGGATTTAAAGTTGGGCAGATTTCAATCTGTTGTGATAGTCAGAGTGCCATTTGTTTGGCAAAGAATCTGACCTTTCATGCCAGGACCAAGCACATTGATGTGCAATATCACTTTGTGAGGGATATGGTTGAAGATGGCAAGGTCAGTCTGGAAAAGGTGGACACATTGAAGAATATTGCAGATGCTTTGATAAAACCGGTTAGCATAGACAAGTTCAGATGGTGCATAAAATCGATGGTCCTTGGGGCCTATGACAGATAGTAATTTTAGAAGTCATGAGGGAGCTCGAAGTGTTTGCCAAGTGGGAGCTTGTTGATAAAATGTGTCTCAACTTCCAAGTTGAAGTCCCTGTTTTCATGCCTTGGCAAAAATCTTGTGTTTCTGCAGTTTACTGTCGTACAACGCCTAGCTTCATTCTTGCCTTAACTGTTTTACCACAACGGTCTTATCTTACCCTAGTGGTACCGCGGTGGAAGGGTGGTGGTTACCTCTTTACCTCTCACAGTCTTGTCCCTTATCGCGGTGGCTATGGTTGGCTTCGTTCGGCCTGTTCCCTTGGTTACCACTACACCACAGACTGTTAAGTCCCTGACCATGGTGGTTGTGGTGTGACTGCTTGTGGTCAGCCCGGACGTTACCGCCACACTGTGGAGAGTGGGTCCACTCATTGTGGTGACCATGGTGAGACCGCCAATGGTGACTCTAGTGGTTACCGTAGCACCGCGAACAGTGAGCTTGCTCACAACGGTGGTTGTGATAAGACCGCCAACGGTCTACCTAATGATCATCGCTCTACTGCGGGGTAGCCTATCGGCCCCCGCAGTAGTGCAGTTTGACCATCAGTAGTCCCTTAGACCAGTTACCTCATTACCGCGGCTAGTGCCAATGTGGATGGTGGTAGCGCGGGACAGTCAGTTAGAGAGCTCGATGAAGTCGATAGCGAGCTCAAGTGGCCATTACCACCACACCATAGATAGGTTGATTCAACTCGATGGTTGTGTGGGTTCCTTTGATGAAGCTCAGTGGATTTGAAGGGTGGGCCTGAATGGCTCACTGCATTACCGTGAGGCAAGACCGTAAGGGGCACGGTAGCATGGGTATGGTTGGGGTGAGCTCAGATGAGCTCACCGCCATACTGTGAGTAGGTCGTGTTAGCTCGGCGGTGGAGCGGTAAGAACGTAGGGAGCTCGGACAAGCTCGGAGTTGATTTTGACCGAGTTGGACTCGGTGATAGAAGCGATGGGAAAATCAAATATGGACACATGGCTCAATGTCAGAACAATTATTGGTTAGAAACCAAAGAAGTAATTGCAGCATGTGCAGGCTGACTTAGGCTGGCGAACATGACTCGATTTGGGTGATGGCATTAATGCCTAGGTGGCTCAATGAAGGAAGATCGACTTGGGAAGATCGGTTACGTGATTGGATGAGATTCATGAACCTGATGGTCGGTGCTCAGTTGATGACATTGATTTCAACGTATGACTTTGTAAGTCGAATACAACAATGAAGGAATTACTTCGAACTGTATGTTAGAAGATAATGTTGTAACAATGAGAATAAGAACTAAGTTGTTGTGAGTTGATCAAAAAGAAGACTGAACATTGTATGTAATTGTTTTATTACTGGAATACAATTTTCTTGACTTTGTGTGGTGGGTTTTTTACCTAAAAAGGTTTTCCCATGTATATCTTGTGTCAATCTATGAATGCTTATTTATGTTATCATTTTACTAGTTGTATTCATCTCAAGTAGTTTTAGAAGCTATTAAGAACCTGTTTATGCTCTTCTCCCCTATTGTATTAGTGTTAAGGGAATTTATTCCGTACTGTTGGGTCATTAGATCTAGCCTGTTTTCCCTTCATCTGGTTTTGTGGGGTCAGATCTGATCATGCTCATATAAATAATAGGTAACCGAGGTGCAAGTTGAAATATCATCAATCCTCACCAAATCAAGAGGAATGCATAGAAAACAAAGTAAAAATTAAAAAATGGGTCAAAATGGAAGAAGGCCTAAATTCCCCCAACACTTTACATTGTCCCCAATTATCAAAAAATCGAGGCACAAACATGGAAGAATGATGAGACAAATAAAAGAATGTCATGACACAAAGCATGCCTATTTACAAGAACCAATAGGGGTGAAAAGGGTCATCCATGCACATAAAAAGACAAGAACGAGGGAAGCAAAACACAAACACAAATATAATCTATAGATAAAGAAGAGATCCCCCTAGTAATCATCGACCAAGAGGTCATCATGCTCCCAATCTAGATCATTATACGGGGAGGGCGGACCAAATGACAAGGGTGAGATCGCTAGGGGAGGATCCTCTAACAGGGTTGCAATAATAGCCAAGGAAGAAGGCCCCTCGAGGTCTTCTCCACCAAGCTCATGTGAACCCAAGGTCGTCGATCTTGCAAAGATCAATGACAAAGTCAAGATCTCATCCACCAAATTAAACATGCACCCATCAAGAGGATCATGCCTTGGTTCGGTTGATGAGGAAGGAGACTCACAAGATCCACCGCCCACCTCTTCTAAGGTGACAATGACATACTCTAGTGATGTCGGGGCCTCCTCCATCACTAAGATGACACAAGCCAAAACTGAACTAGATTCTAAAGAAGAAGAGCTCTTCTTCTGACCCCCATTAGAAGTGGAGTCATCGTCCATCTTTTGCTTCAACAGAGGATGTGGGATCCCCACAAAAGAAGCAAGATATGAGGAGGAAGGGGAAAGAACCATAGAGGAAACCACCAAAACATTCGGCATGTCAATGGGCTTCGGGAAAGGTGGGATGTCCAAAAGGGACATCAGAAGAGGAGGATCGACAAAGGGAGTGATGAACACTTGCACCTTTTGGGGGTGTGGGTCTTCAACGCTCACTGGAGGAGCCAAAAGAAAAATTGAGGCGATGGGAACTGACGCAGGAACAACAAAAGAGGCAAGGGGGCAATGGATGCCTCACTTGCTTTCTGCAAGGCTACTTGCTCAATAGCCAAAGCCTTTCGTCGATGCCTACACTTGCACACAATTCAATTTATATGACTTCAAGAATTGGAAGCAGCCCCATGAGAAGGAGGAGGAGGCTCTTGTTCTATCATTTCTACATATATCACAACCGTCTTCGGTGGAGGGATACGCTCCTGAAAATAAATAGGAGGGACCAATGTAGAAACAACAAAGAGAGGGGGGATAGGAACCGACATCTCAACAATGTGCCCTTTTCTATTCACTATTGTGGATTTAGGAATGGTAGGAAGCCACGGAGTTCGAGATGTAGAAACACCCCCGTGAGGGAACTTCCCCTTGCCATACCTAGCGGATTGAGGCACCGTGGGAAAGACAAGAAGCTCAAAAGCATGATGCTTGGGATTTCACCAAGCGAGCACCATCGGATTCATGGAGTGGAATCCAAGAGTGGCCATGAAGGAGGAATCGACATAACAGGAGGTGGAAGCGACCATCCTTGGAGTCATGCCCCTAGTCTTATACTTCACATAGTTTTGGTACAAGAGGTTCATCCTTGGAGGGAGTGGACCAATAGGTGCAGGCCAAAAATGATAGAGGGAATACCCCCACGCAACACTATCAGATGATATCTAGTATCATGCACGACATGTAAGATGCCTTCATGAAGAAATTTTAAACATTTATGCATAACAGAAGTGACCCCATTCATGGAAGTGAGCCACGATATGCACAACTTCACTCTGAATAAATTAGATTCTAGAATTACATCAAAAATGGTGTTCTCAACCCTGGGACCAACCAGGAAAGACAACGTTATAGCACCATACAGTGCCAAAGAGAGTCTTTCATGAGTGTGGACCATGGTTTTAGTCTTCTCATATTTCTCCTTATGTAAGAAGTTCAAAAAGAGGGTCTCCTTCGTGATGATATTCACTCAACTCATAGGGTCTATTAAGACTCTAGTCACAATGTTTACATTGACACGAGTGGGAATCTATAACAAAGAGGACTTCCCATTCAGAGGTAATTCCTGAGAGGAGAAGGCTATCTCTGGGGATTCATTCTTAGTTTTAGCAGGAGGAGACAAGACTTCATCAGGAGTGTCAAAAGGCTCAACAATCAAATTAGCATAATGTGATGGAAAAGGGTCTGTGTATATCTGTAATTCATTATTAGCCTTTGCAACAAACTTGTTCATATTTTTCTTCTTCCAGTCGAGCTAGATGGTACCATCCTTGATGTGATCCTATATCTCATGATGTAGGTGAATGCAATGTTTGATATCATGCCCATGGACGTGATTATACTAAAAAAATGAATTCTCATCATACCAGCTAGGGTATGACTCCTTCACAAGTCGTGGAGTTTCCAAATTTATGATCTTATCCTTCAAAAATTTATTCAAAATAGAAGTATAAGATGTTGATAACTTTGTAAACTCTCTGTCTTGTTTGAGGCCATGACTGTTAGTTGTGAAAACTACATCCGATACATTTTTACCCTTAACAAAGATAGAGATGATCAATCTCCCTTTGAACATGAGGATGTGAAGAGGATCCCCCAAACTAGGTAACCGCCTGCTATTACTTTCTGAGTGTCACACATAGATGTGTGAAGGAGGGATACTTCATCAAAGTGAATTTCTCTTGCCAAGGTCTCTGGAGGTTACCCACGAAGACCTTCTACACATCTGAGTCAAGAAGAGGGTAAGATATTTGTGAGAAAAGAGATTGATATCTTGCAATGAAATCAATACTCTTCTCATGATCCCCTTGCTTGCATTGAATGAGATCTAAGAATGTCATCTTCAGTCTGATGTTTTCTTGGAATTAACAAAGAAACTGATTAACCAGTTGGTCAAAAGAGAAGATGGAATTATTGGGCAAGGAGCGGTACCAGTCCAATGTCACCTCTTTCAGAGATCTAGGAAAAAATTTAGCCATCAGAGCATCATGGTGGAAGAAGTCATTACACATGGCATTGAAAGTGAACACATACGTATGAGGATCTCCCCTACCACTAAATTTTTCAAATTTAGGGATCTCCATCCCCTAAGGGAATGTAGTATTTGAAGGGAAAAAATAGGATGGATCTAATGACCCAACAGTGTAGAATACATTCTCTTAACACTAATACAATAGGGAAGAGAAGCAAAAACTAGTTCTTGTAGCTTCTAAAAACTACTCGAGATAAATACAACTAGCATAAAATAGAAAACAGAATTAAGCATTCACAGTTGACACAAGATATACGTGGGAAAACCTTTATAGGTAAAAAACCCACCACACCAAGCAAGAAAGTTCTTGTATTATAGTAAAAGGATTACATACAAACGCTTCAGTCTTTTCTGATCAGCTCACAATAGCTTAGAGTTATTCACACTCACTTTTACAATACTTTCTTTCAAACTACAATGAATTTTGACTATTACATTGACTTACAACTTGCTTGTACATATCTGTCAACCTCACTTGACTTTACAAGTCTTCATCGCATTTACCCTCTCAACCAATCCCACAGCTTAAGGTTCATGCATCGAACTTCCAGTATGCCATCAATATTCACTAATTGCATTGAGCCACCCAACAATAAATTCACACCCTAAATCGGGTTCTTGCCATCAGCTGAAATTAGCCTGCAATTACTACTTTTACCACATTGGCCCTTAGCCAATCAAACTGTTGTTAAAGTTCCACATGTCCTCCTATCATTCACTGACTATTCTGACTTTCTAGTCAAACTCGATTGACCAAGCTCCAAGCTCACTTGAGCTCTCCAAGTCTCTACCGCTCCACCACCAAACTAACTCTACCCATCCATGGCAAAATAGTGAGCTATGCCGAGCTCACTTAGGTTTCCCCGTGCTACTCCCGAGCTTGTCTTCACCTATCGCGATATGGCGGTAAGTGCCTTTGAGCTCTGCCTTGTCTTGCTTGTGCTACCACTGCTCCATCTGATTTGACCCGCGATAATGTGATGAGCTCATCCGAACTCACCTTTCGACTCCATCGAGCTTTGCCAAAGATACCTCGCGCTACCGCTGAGTCCAACCAACCCATTTGTGGTGTGGCGGCATGACCCTTTGAGCTCGCTCCTTGTCTGCACTGTGCTATCGCTTCCCAATTAGAGTTGACCCGTGGTGTGGTGGTAACTACCGACCTAATTGTTAGTAGTCATACCACACTACCATGGGGGCTGCTAGGCCACCTTGCGGTAGGGTGGTAACCACCAGACGAACCGCAGGAGTGGACCCATTGCCCACAGTATGGCGGTAACTGCCAGGGTGATTGTAGGAAGTCTCACCATGACCACCACACACGATAAGGTGGTAACCACCAAGAATGTCACCTTGGTACCACTAAGGCAATGCCAAACTACTGCGGTAAAGTGATAACGGGCAAAAATGAAACATTTTTTGCCAAGTCCATAATGACTGAGGCTCAAAACTGGAAGTTGAGACACAAAATTCTCAACAAGCTCCCACTTGGCAAAGACTTCCAGCTTCCTCAAGACTTCGAAAAATCACTGATAGTCATAGGCCCCAAGGCCCATCGATTTTGTGCACCATCTGAACTTGTCTGTGCTCACTGACTTTGTCAAAGTATCTACAACATTCTTTAAAGTGTTGCACTTTTCAAGATAGACTCTTCCATCTTCCACCATGTCCCTCATAAAGTGAAACTACACATCAATGTGCTTCATCCTAGCATGGAAAGTCGGGTTCTTTGCCAAAAAAATGGCACTCTAACTATCACAGTAAATAGTAATCTGCCTTGCATTAAAACCAAAGTCTAAGCACAAATGCCTTAGCCAAACTGCTTCCTTATAGGCATGAGTGTCAATGATGTACTCTACCTCTATCATGGATAAAGCAACCACAACCTATCGCTTGCTCATCCAACTGATTGCTCCACCATTAAGCATGAACGTATATCCACTGGTGGATCTTCTGCTGTCAATGTCCCCTACCCAATCGGAATAAACATATCCTTGAATGTTGAGTGTTCTTTGTGATGCAACCAAACTTCCATGGTAACACAAAGCATAATCTGAAGTCCCCTTCAAATACCTGAACACTCTCTTTATAATATCCCAATGTGATCTACCTAGATTTTCTATAAAACAACTTAGAACTCCCACTGCTTGGACAATGTATGGTCTTGTACAAACCATAGCATACATCAAACTGCCAACAACACTTGCATATGGCACACTGGTCATGTCCTCTATCTCAGTAGCAAACTTTGGACAATCTTCAACAGATAACTTCGGTCCCTGGATGACTGGAACAACTAGCTGCTTGCAGTCAATCATACCAAGCCTCTCCATAACTATATTCACATACTTACTCTGGCTAACCCAAATCTTTTTGCTTGTTTTGTCCCTGGTTATCTCCATTCCCAGAATGTACTTTGTTGCACCAAGATCTTTCATTTTGAACTTTGCAGACAACTAAGATTTAAGATCAGAAATCATAGTCTTTCTATTTCCTATGAATAACATATCATCCACGTACAGTGTAATAACAAGCACACGATCATTTTCAGACTTATGATAAACACAATGATCAGATTTTGATCTTACAAATCCCATAGACAACACAAATGTGTCAAATTTCAGGTACCACATTCTAGGAGACTGCTTCAAACCATACAAAGATTTATTTAACTTACAGACCAGATTTTTTTTACCTTTCACAACGAAATGCTCAGGCTGGGACATATAAATTTCTTCTTCCAGCTCACCATGGAGAAACGTTGTCTTCACATCCATCTATTCAATCTCAGTCATACACAACTTCCAATGATAACAAAAATCTGATGGATGTCAGCTTTGCTACAGGGGAACAAATCTCTCCATAATTAATTCCCTCAATTTGGGAAAATCCCTTTGCAACTAGTCTTTCCTTATACTTCTCAACACTTCCATCAAGGCCTGTCTTTGTTTTGAATATCCACTTACAACCAACAAGCTTTTTCCCTTTAGGCAATGGTACCAAATCCCAGGTTTCATTCTTCTTCAATGAATCCATCTCTTCATTCATGGCTTCCAGCCAAGAATTCGAATCAATCATGATGATTGCTTCTTTTACAATCCTAGGCTCATCGTTGCTAGTAATTAAAGCATAGGCACAGTTCAAATCTAACATAGAGAAACCATACCTTTCAGGTTGCTTCTTTTCTCGTGTAGATCTTCTTACAAGCTGAGGTTGTGGTTCTTCATCAACAAAACTTCTAGAGCTGCTTGAGCTCTCCTCAGTCTCAGGTACACCATGCAACTCTTCCCTTTTTGGAGTTTGGGGAATCTCAATTACATCCTTCTTCTTGTCACTCTGGTCTATCTCAAGCTGTTGATCACTTACCGAAGGTTTCAGCTAACAAAATATCATGCCTCTGTTGTACAAAACATTCTCAGTAGCAGGGTTCCAAAACTTGTATCCCTTCACACCAACTCCATAGTTGATGATAATACACTTGACAACCTTGTTATCCAATTTTGATCTCTTTTTATTTGGCACATAAACATATGCCTCACAGCCAAAGACACGAACATGCCTCAGAGAGGGCTTCTTACCAGACCATGTTTCAAAAGGTGTCTTTCAACAAGAGAAGAGCAAGGAGATCTATTTATTAGATAACATGTTGTAGCCACAACCTCGGCCCAAAATTTTTGCTCCAAACTAGCACCACTTAGCATACTCCTTGCCTTTTCCATTAGCGTCTTGTTCAACTTTTCACCAACTCCATTCTATTGTGGAGTGTAAGGCATTGTCTTATGCCTTTTAATTCCATGATCAGTGTAATACCTTTCAAAATTTGTAGAACAAAATTCACCGCCATTGTCTGTCCTCAAACATTTAATTTTCCTTCCAGTCTGATTCTCTACCAAAGATTTAAACTCTTTAAACTGACTTGTTAGCTCTCAAAAACGTAGGTCTGAACCATGAAAGTTTTCCAAGCTTTCATAACGCTTTAGGGTAACATAACAAGGTTTGAAACAATTAAATCTTCTACTCATTCGGTGCTGCTAGACCTAGGCGGGTGTACCTAATTGATTTGAGCAGACTCAACTTTTAATCTTTTCTTATTGCTCTAATTTGTCCACGATGGTAGATTGAAATGGACAAAATAAACAAATTTGGTATAAAATGTACATCAATATTCAAAATTAACCCTAATATTTAGTTAATAGATGCAGAAATGTGAATGAAACCAAAAAATGAGAGACCAGTGCCTTATAGGGTTCACGGAGTCAAGAGAAATCTAAAACAAGTTTACTTGTTCTGGTAGACATTTCGAGTTGTTTAACATTTTATATGGTTTATAACTTGTATAAACATGCAAGATTGAGATTATTGAGTTCTTCTTAATAATCCAATTGACATTCCCTAATTACTATGATCAATTCAGAGAATTTAATCTTTACTGGAAAGAAACAATTAATTGATCATGCAGATGCAGCAAATGTGCATAGACGAACTAGGTAAAAACTTGTTTACACTAATTCAAATAACCAAAAAACACCATTATGGAGACAACTTCAATAATACTTTTCAACACAAATCATAAACAACCGATACCAGAAAACATCGCACCATCATATTAGACTTTCATTGATATCTCCATGATTTTACATATGCAACTAGTCTCATTCTTTCTTTTTTTTTAAATTGTATCTTGTTGTCTCTTTTTTATCCTCTATCTAATTCTCCTCATATTATTTTCAAAATGGGCATTTATACATTGAGGATACGAAAGGTCGTGTCCTTTCGAAAATAGGAAAAAATAGAATTCAAAACAAAAGATAGTGACTAATTAAGTTTTAATTAGCCACAAGTGAGTCGTAGCGAGGTAGTCCAAGTAATTCTGACACTTATATGTATCCGCATCCTCGACAGCATTCATGATCATGATTTCCATCTTGATCATTTCCTCATTTTGCTTGCTCACTTCCTCTAATGCCATATTCTCTGCAAAAGCTATCTTCATGATTCCATTCAATATTGTGTCACATTCATTCTTCCATCTAGTGGCATCTTTCAACTCCCCTCTACCATCAGAGAATGTGACCATAGTCTTCTTGGCAGCTTCAATTAATCCTTGTTTATCCCCCTGCAATTCCTCACAGAATTTTCGATGGCGACTGATAATATGGTTTGCAGCTTCAAGTGCAGTACCGTTAGCCTCCTCATTCTTGGCCAATTCATGAAACTTCTCCATCATTCGTCCCTCCATCCTATCATGCTCCTTCAATGCAGTCAAAGTACTAGAATATTCTCCCCATAATTTGTTCAACCAGGATGTCAAATTATCCTGCCTCCTCTTAACAATTACAACTATTGCATCATACTTTCCCTGATTATAGGCACTTGACCCTATCCAATGATCTTTTGCTTGAGAGCTTTCTCCTTGAGTGAGCATTTTGGCTGGATCAACTGAAACACCAACCAAGTCTTTCAATCTATCATTTTCTCATAACATTCTCTCATTACTTGCCTTATACATTTATTTTTCTCTTATCAGTGCCTAGATCTGTGCTTTATTCAATTTTGCAATGTCTATTCCAATCTCTGTAGTAACCACAAGATTGACCTCTCCAACCTTTAGGGTTATAACATGGCCAAACACCTTCTCTGTATCAACTACCACTGATTTCCTATGGGGGGGATACAAAGCCCATATCATCAACGATCCCTCATCAGTGTTATACTTAGAACCTACATACACCTCTGTCACCTTTTCCTTATCAAGTTTTTGTGTATTGTTACTATCTCTTAAGAAGCTATCAAATACCAATGCATAATTCAAATCAAGTCCAGGAAAGATCATGACACCAGCATTCTCCAACATTTTCCTCCCCTTTTCAGGAGTCATATTTGTCATTTCATCATCCACACATTTTCTCAATTGATCCAATAATTGCTCTTCATTCCCAGAAGTGACAGCACCAACATTTTCTCTTATTTCTTTCCCCTTTAGTTTGTACAAGAATGCTTTGAACTCTGGAGAATTTATAAACTCATCATTTGAAACAAAAGATCTGTATTCCATATGCCTTGCATCAATATCACCACTGCCAATACTCTATTCTCTAGTTGGGCAAACATACTGCTGAGTCCTCAACCTAGATATTTTCTCTATTCTGCTCTGTGGCATTTCATCCATTGGAGTTTCCTCATCTCCAGAAGACAATGTCCCCAAATCCTGTAACCCTTGGTTATAGCTCTCAACCACCACCTCTGCTTCCTCTTCATCCAAATTCTTGATCATATCATCAAAAGGATAAGGTACATGTTGATACCTTCCAAAGTTAATCTTTTCTTTGGCTGAATTGATATATCCTTCAGGGTCAAAGTTTTTCCTAGGTGGTCCACTTTTCATATTATAATGCAATAACCTATCATGGAGTGAATTATATCCCTCCTTGGCCAACACAGTGAAATCACCAAAGCATAATGTACTAGGCATAAAAGCCTGCTTCCCATAAGAACTGAAAATCATCACACTACTGTAATCCATTTGTCTAACAATTTCCAAATATGCAATTTTGTTTGGAACTGTCCTTGGTAGAATAAAAGGGGTACCTTCAAATCCATACACCCTAATCATTGTAGCTCCTTCCAAATAATACTAGTCACCCCAATTATGATCAATTGGCCCATTGAAATCTTTGGGATGAAGAAACCTTTTAATCTCATTAGTCAATGAATAGTTACAAGGATACTTATACAACCTGTACAAAGTTTTCACAAAGTATTCCTCAAAGTGGATGAAACTAGAATTGGAAAACCTATTATCCCAAATAGCAATCCACAGCTGAACAGGCAATGCCTCACCCTCCTTACCAATTTGAAAGAATCTCATTTCTGGAGGCCATACTCCCAACTCCTGACCAAAATACAGTACCAAGTGCATCAACAACGAATAGTGTCTGAGATGAACAATAGAAGCTCCACTCTTTATAGTCATCAGTCCTGAATCAAGCTCTCTAGCAATATATGAAGCATAATCGAATGGCCTGGAGTTATGATACTGAATATCTACTGTGATAATCATTGGCACAATTGACATGAGTTCCAGGGCATCCATCCCCAACACTTGGCATACTGAGAAATATGTGTACTTCATGTAAGGTTCAAACAAATCTACATGATAAGGAGGCCCCTCACTATCTTGCAAAGGTTCTGATTTGCTACCTTGATTAACTCTATGAATAGGCAACCTCCAACCCTTATAGACTGTATCCATTCTTGAAAATTCCTTTTCCAATTCTTCCCAGCTGATTTCCTCATTGCAAAACTCTTCCAATTTGAAAACCTCACCCACTGCTTCTTTAGACACATATATCTATGGTTTTCCAGATGGGTCACATATAGCCTTATGTTCTGGATCATAATTGTCTACAAGCACCTTCACTAATTCTGCATTTACAAAAATATTAGGGCACACCAGTTTCCCTACATTCAACTTCCATGGGTTACAGACTGGTTCAAAATGGTTTCTTCTATGGTAATGGAAATTGAAAAGCTCATAACCTCTTATGGTAGTCCAGACATCACCTATGAACTTACACTTGTCATCTAGTTTGTCAACCTCTGCCCTAAGCTATGCAAACCTTCTAGCTTTTGGGCCCGAGCCACGTAATTGATCAATAAGGTCTTGGTTCAACCTCCTTTCAGTGCCCTCATGCTCTGTATCAACCTTTTGTTTCTTTCCTTTCGACAAACTACTCACAGCAGGCTTTCTACCCTTATCCTTCCTAGAACCAAAGGACTCCATTCTCAAGCTTATAGAATCAAAATGTAAAAAACCAAGGAACAGTCACTTACAGTATTTCACTCGAGCTCCTCAGACTGAAAATGTCTCGGTTCTCTGCTCAACATGCCAATTCACCTGCAATCAATTCGGAATTGAAGAATTGATACAACCTTTACTATTATATCCCATCGCGCCATTAATGAAGCATGAATGAAAATCCATTTGAAACTGGCACTGTCACATCAATTATCGTTTCGATGAGAAACTTTCAAACCTGGGGTGAAGTCCTTTTGCAACATCTATTACACCCTTTGCCAAGACATAACATGGTCTTACCGACATTTGGATCCAAAAAATGATGACTGTCACTTCCTTTTGTGTCGCTATAACAATTCCGAGTCGGGGAGATGTTACATAGCCCTCATTGTGTCATATCGACATGCATTCTTCAAGCCATAGTCACTGAGACAAAACACCCTTTCACCGATGAACTCTCATTTCGGCGTGTCCACCAAGTTTTCTCACTGAAGAAATACATCCCACCAATGAAATATTACCTTTGGCAAGAAAGTAAACCTTTGGGAAGACCTATATCAATTCCAAATGTCTTACCGATATCACTCCTCCATATTACTCCTATTTCGGTGAAACTCACCCCGAGCTGCCTGTTGATATAAATTTCAAACTTTCGATGAAACCTTATGTCAAAAAGTTCTTCTCCTGGCGATGCATATCTCTATTGGAATACCTTTCAAATCAGCAAGACCCCAATACTTTCTCCAATAGCTTTTCGGATCCCTTTGTATTTAGTTCGGCAAGACAAGAGTCACTTCGCCAAGACCTTCCCCAATGAATAAAGTCTTACAGAGACTTTTGCTTACAAGCCAATTGGCAAGACAAAATGATTTCATCGTGACTTCAACGATGCCCTAGCATATGCCGATATGAATCTTCTCAGTCATCGAAACAAAAGAAAAGTCTTGCCACTTGTCTGCAACAAATACATGTTAGTGAAAAATATATCTCAGGGAGACTTTTACTATGTCTTGCCGATATGGGTCTTTCAATGAAATAAGAAGAGGTAAACGGATTCAAATGGGTCACATGACAAAAATAAGCAAGACAATGCAAAGAGGGGATTGTATGTCTATGATAAGGACTTAATGCTGGAAACTCTTAAATACAATAGACTGTAAAAAAATCAATATTTTACAGTTCTAACACGACTGAACACTTCTTATTTACTTTTAAGAAAGTATACAAATGCCCTTCTCGAACAATCATCAATAAAAGAAACATAATATCTAGACTTCGATAACAAAGGAACATTAACTAGACCAAACACATCAGAATAAACATAATCCAGTATACCCAAAGATTTATGAGGACTAGAGTAAAATGAAACATGGTGGTGTTTTCCATAGATACAATGTTCGCAAGAATCAAACTCAAGGTTACAATCATCAAGCCCTTCTACAAGATTTTTCTTCTTCAAGGTTTTTAAACCTTTCTCACCCATGTGACCTAGTCTATGATGCCACAACATATTCTTCTCAGTTGGGAGTTTTACCTCCAAAGCATTTGCAAACAAAGAAGTGTCTTCATATTTCTCTTTAGGGACAACTTTGCTTGACTTTACAGAGGCACTGTTACATTAAACAGGAACATGCATCCAACTTATACAGAGTGCCAATATGAACACCCTTAGCCAACACCATTGCACCTCTAGCCATTTTACAACCTCTACTAGAGAAGGAAAATTCTACACCAGCATCATTTAAATTACTAACAGAAAGAAGATTTTGAGCCAGACCTGGAATGTGCAGTATGCCACCAATACCTTTGACTCTTCCATCAAGAAACTGAATTTTGACCCTTCCTCTGCCAACTATCTCCAACATTGAATTGCTTGGCAAGTACACCTTTCCACCATCATACTTCTCGTATTTAGAGAACCATTCTCTATTGGACAACATGTGAAAGGATGCACCTGAATCAACCAGTCAGACATCATCTGATGCCTGAGTTGTCAAGGTTGTTGTAATGAAGGAATTTGCATCACTTTGTGAAGATTAATTGTCAGAAACATTCTTCTTCTTCTTCTCCTCCTTCCAGATATGACCAAGTTGCCCACAGTTCTAGCATCTCAACTTAAAAATTTTTACCAAGAGACTTTGATCTCCCTACAGATTTGGATTTTGAATTCTTGTCCTTCTTCTTGCCTTTCTCCTTTGATCTACCTCAAAAAGCAAGAGCCTCTTTGGCCATCTCAGAAGAATTCCTTCACATTTCTTCAGACAAAAGCGAAGAAACCATTTCATCCATCTTGAATGCATTGGTTGTGCTTCCAATAGCCATCACCAAATGATCCCAAATGTCAGGCAATGAACACAATAGGAGCATGCAATGATCCTCCTCCTCAGTCTTTACACCTATGGACGCCAGCTGAGTAACACTCATGTTAAACGAGTTTAGATGGTCTATAATAGATGCACCTTCCATTTTCAAGCAGTACAACTTCTTCCTCAAGAATAAATTATTTACCAGAGACTTTCCCTGATAAATATCACCAAGCTTCTTCCACAATGAAGCTGCAGACTGTTCCTCATGGATGTTCAAGAGCACAAAATCGACTAGACTTAGACTTATAAGACCTCTTGCTTTTCTATCAACAAGATCACAAGCCTCTTGTGTCATACTTTGTGGCTTAGTTCCAGACACTGCTAACCAGAGGTCTCTATCCACCAGCAAGTCTTCCATTTTGAGTTTCCATAACTCAAAGTTGTTGCCATTAAACTTTTCAATATCTACTCTACTTGATGTACTTGCCATCTCAAATAGAAACAAGTTTTAACAATGCAAGACTCCCACTAAAATAGTATTAGCACAAAAAAATGAGCTTTCTCTCAAGGATAACACAACGGGCCAGGCTCTGATACCACTTGAAGGGAAAAAACAGGATGGATCTAATGACCCAATAGTGCGGAATACATTCCCTTAACACTAATACAATAGGGAAGAGAAGCAAAAACTAGTTCTTGTAGCTTCTAAAAACTACTTGAGATAAATACAACCAGCATAAAATAGAAAACAAAATTAAGCATTCATAGTTGACACAAGATATACATAGGAAAACCTTTACAGGTAAAAAACCCACCACACCAAGCAAGACAGTTTTTGTATTACAGTAAAAGGATTACATACAAAAGCTTTAGTCTTCTCTGATCGACTCACAACAGCTTAGAGTTATTCACTCTCACTTTTACAATACTTTCTTTCAAAGTATACAATAAATTCTGAGTATTACATCAACTTACAACTTGCTTGTAGATATCCATCAACCTCACTTGACTTTACAAGTCTTCATTGCATTTACCCTCTCAACCAATCGCACGACTTAAGTTTCATGCATCAAACTTCTAGTACGCCATCAATCTTCACTGATTGCATCAAGCCACCCAACAATAACTTCACCACCCAAATCGGGTTCCTATCATCAGCTGAAATCAGCCTGCAATTACTGTTTTTACCACATTGGCCCTTAGCCAATCAAACTGCTGTCAAATTGTCACGTGTCCTCCTGTCATTCGTTGACTATTCTAAATTTTTGGTCCAACTCAATTGACCGAGCTTCGAGCTCACCCGAGCTCTCCAAGTCTCTAACGCTCCACCACCGAGCTGACTCTACCCATCTGCGGCAAAGTAGTGAGCTTTGTCAAGCTCACCCAAGTTTCCTCACACTACTGTCGAGCTTGTCTTCACCCGTCGCAGTATGGCGATAAGTGCCTTCTAGCTCTGCCTTGTCTTGCCCGCACTAGCATTGCTCGATCCAAGTCGACCCACGGTAATGTGGTGAGCTCATTCGAGCTCACCCTTTGACTCCACCGAGCTCTGCCAAAGATACCCTGCGCTACCACCAAGTCCAACCGATCGATCCGCGGTGTGGCGGTATGACCATTTGAGCTCGCTCCTTGTTTGCACTGTGCTACCACTGCCCGGTTGGAGTTGACCCACGGTGTGGTGGTAACTACCAAGCTAATCGTTAGCGGTCATATGCACTACCATGGGGGCTGCGAGGCCACCCCGCAATAGGGAAGTAACCGCTAGATGGACTGCAAGTGGTCTCACTGCAGTGAGTGGACCCACTGCCCGCGGTATGGCGGTAAGTGCCAGGGCGAGTGCAGGCGATCTCACCATGGCAAGCCAACTCACTGCACGTGGTAAGGTGGTAAGCGCCAAGACTGTCACCACGATACTGTCAGACCGCTATGGTAAAGTGGTAACGGGAAGAAATGAATTCTTTTTCGCCAAGTCCATAATGACTGAGGCTCAGAACTGGAAGTTGAGACACAAAATTCTCAACAATATTCAGAATAGTGATGGATAGAGGGCTATGTTGGGAAAAGGATGGAAGATAGGTTGAGCAAAGGCCTGGGATAGGTTCACCAATTGGTTCTACATTTGACCCATGTTCTACAACTGGGCGTTGAGAACAGGGTCAATAGATGATACATGACCAGAGGAGCCTTTACTGGAGCCACTACCAAAACCACCTCTAAAGCCACCTCCCAAACCCCAGCAAGGCTTGCATCATGACCATCACCATGACCACTGTCGTGACCCCCACCAGAGCCACTGTCAGAGTCCCCTCTTCTACCAAGGTCACCAACTCCCACTCCAATAGAGCTTCCACTACTAGGAGGAATGAAGTTAAAGCCAAAAGGTAATTTACTTTCTTTGATTGTGTGTGATGACTGAGGAGCAGGAGAGGCATTCACCGAAGGGTGTGTTTCAGCCTTATGAATTGACATTGTGGGCATCGACACTCCTATCTATCTTGCATGATCTTCAGGAGTGGCCCCTTGTGTAACATTAGTGCTACTTGAAAGGGCACATGCTTCGGTCAGATTAATGAGACTAGCCAAGATTTCTATGCATGTTCAATCTTGTCCCACCATGTATCTTATTTCATTAATAACCCGAGCAACTCTAGCTAACTTCAGGTCCCTTTCCAAGAAATTCCCCAAGTCACCCAACCCTTTGTTTAGAGTAGAAATATATTCTGAAGGAATATGAGCGACATCATGGTCATCTATGAACGATGGCACAGGAGAGGTAGGAGGAGTGGGGAAATGGCCAGATTCATTGAAGAAACCTTCCTCACCCCTCAACAACTGCTCCTGGGTAGAAAGACCAATAGAAGAACCAACATAAAGGCCTATGGAGAAACCAATAGTGACCTTCATCTTTTCCACTGGTAGGTGTCACACACTTCTTCTAACCACATATTCGAAAGTCGTAGACTAGGTTGTGATTCTCATAAACCCTCACAACACTTAGGTCCACCACAATCACTAATCGGGAAGGAAAAAGTTTCAACAAAAACAAACAGATAGACGTTGTTTCACGTCAAGTTCACCAAAATGTAGAGAAGGGGGACCAACCCCTCACCGATCTCAGGTCACAGAGGATTGAGAGTTGAAGGCTGCTCTAAACTACCTCAATTATGTAGATTTTTAATGGAAAGATAGAGAATGAAGAGCACTCTCAAGTGTTGTTGTCACTCAGTTGATCCAAGGAACTGTGTTATGGGACCAGACGAGGAGAATTTCAAGATTCAAACTGTAAATTTGTTAGCTCACTAGTAGAGGATGAAAGTGCGGGAAAGGGATAATGTGCCACACTGGCATCTCACTTGTGCATTGGGGTCCATACAAAAAATGAGCAAAAAGAAAAAAGAAGAATACACCAAAATTTATTAATAGACTAGCCTGAAGGAAACAAATGCAATGACATAATGGAATAGAAGCAGAATAACGAAAGTAAATGCTACAAAAGTGACAAAGTGGATGAAATAAGAATGAGCTTACTAGAGGTCTAGTTCTCCAACAAGCTCCACATGAATAGTGTACTTGCACACAACCAAGAGGGGAAAATGTTGGGGTTGTTTAGGGGTTTGCCTTAGTCAAAACCCAATTTCAGTGTTTCCACCTCCACGGACATCTAGTATGGCAATGATAAAAATATGATAAAGAAGAAGAAAGGAAGTGCAACAATGGAAATATCACCAAACACTACCAAAGGTACTATGTTATTGAATTCCAACAACAAAGTAGTAAAGAACAATATCACCTTCGTACAAGGGCACTCAAGGCCAATGGAGGAACTACAAGAGCACGAGCTTGGAAAGTTGACATGACCGTAATGATGATGAAGGATGGCCTCACTAGGCAACCAAGTCATGAGATTGAGTTTTGAACACAAAATATACTATGATGTTGGAGTTGCAACAAGGACCTTGAAGTGATGTGTGAAAAAGAATGTTGTGGAGCTCAAGAAGTTCAAGAAGATGCTGAAGAAGTCCAATAAGTTGAAGAAGTAGGAATGAAAGGTGAAAGATGGCCATTTGAAGAGGATTTGGGGGGAAAGGAGCCATTCAAAGGTTGAAAGAATCCCATAGAGGAATTACACTTCGGCCCCAATAGCGAGTGTAATGTTTTTGTGATCTCTAGAAGTGGGAATCATGTTAGGACGTAAGTGCACCACGCAAATGTTTGCATGTCATGTGGGCGTCCTCGATAAATATTTGCTCATCGACACTAAGGACAAGCGCTAGGTGGATGGAATGGGGAAGGGTGAAGTGGAAATATGTCAACAAGATTAACTCTTCTAAGTTAAGCGATGCAAAAGGGGAATTTGCAAGGGGGTGCAAATTCACTCCTATACATTATCTAACCATTTACATATCTAAATTTAAATATTTACTTTAATTTTGAATTTGCATTGTAATTTGAGCTATTTGCATTATAATATTAAGAAAAAAATATGATTTTTATATAATGGAATTGAGTGTGCCCACCCATATAACTTGAGATATGACACAATCATGTAATATGTTTTAAATATTGATCTTTGTTTCAAAACATTAATCAATGAGAACTGTCTACAAGTGTCTAACATGCAATCTTTCTTTGATGTTGTGATAATACTTGTAAATGATATTGGATTATAATTTATCCATCCATGTGTTAGATGTGAATTCAATTTATGATTTTATTATATACTAAATTAAAATGAAGTATATGTTTGTATTGTAAATCTTATATAGAAATGTAAGTTGTATATATGCAAATTAGGTACAAATTTACTTTAAAATTAGAAGTGTGAAATTGGTTAACTTTATGTATTGGATATGATATTATTTAATTGAATAAAATATTGGTGTAATCCATTTACACCCAACCATACATGTATTTTTATTTTATGCTAGAAAATGTGATTTCTTTCTTTGGCATATAACATTATCATTTTAGAGTTGTATGCAAATTTGGTCTTGGTGATTGCTTTTATTTGTCAAATATAGTGTTGTAGGTTAGAAATAATGATCAATCTATAGATGTGCCAATTTCCTTGTTTATGGTTAAATTTGGAATGGATTAGGGAAGTGTTGATTCACCTTTTGCACTCTCTCTAAGAAATTTATTATTTTGCGTAAGGAGGTGATAGTGTCTTACCTATAGTTTCCAAAAAAACACATGGGTTTTTATTTTTTGGATACATTGATCCTAGCTAAGGATTATTCCATTAAAACATTAGCTTTCCATCTTGTGTAGATCATTCATTATAATTAAAACCAGTAGACTATTTTACCACAATTTCAAAATAGTCTATTTTACTCTTCTTTAGATTTTTTTTGTCACTATTCTTCCTCTTTGTTTCATTTATTAGATGTTCACATTTCAAGTGAGTTGTGACTATTTTTATTTTGGATATGTTTGTGTGATAAAGCCTTGAGAAATGATTATATGAATGTTTTTTTAATTTTTGGAAAGGCCTTGGTATGCTCTATTTTTTATAGAATATTATAATGTTTGGAAATGATCTTATATGGTTTGGTAAATGTTTTGTGAAACCTATCCATTCTTGTCTAGACCTAGTGATTAAGGAATGACAGAAATGGTTGTGATTATGAATGAAATGTTAGATATAATCTCATTTTTTATTATTTTTTATTTTACTTCTTGAATGAATTAAAGGATGTTACTCTGCTTATGTTTCCATTGTGTGTTTGTATTTCTCCTTGTTTTGTTCTTGCTTCAATTATGTTGATGGTGGGAGTCAAGAACCCCGTTGTTGGTCTCTAAGGGAGACTCTATTCCTTTATCTCTTATTATGATATGTTGTATCACAATGGTTGTGAAAGTATTCCCCTTGTGCACTCATACATTGGGTAGTGTTTCATTATGGTTTGGTTGCAATGTTGTCCTAATTGGAGACATTGTAGTGTGTGACCATGTATTATAACATGCTAATGTTGTGATTATACTATGAAAATCTTGTTAGCCTATTTCTTGTCTGGATTATTGTCCTCTATAAAATTTAGGGGATTACAAGGTCAATCTCATGATCATATTTGTCCTGTAGAAGGTGATCTTGGTTTTAACCTAATGATGGAGAATAATTGGTAGCCAAAGGAGATGTCATTCTCCATAATATTATATTTTAATAACTTATAAGGAAGGGTTGTCAACTAAAATTAATTAGATTACCTTTTATAAGAATTTTCCTAATCCTATGTAGATATAAACTTCATAAAGAACATGCAATATGTTCCTTCAGTCAAGAGAATTATAGTGCATATGTCTAGGATGCCTAATCGGGATCCCTAGAGAGGTATACATGATTTTCTTGTATAATTATTTGAAGACATGTCAACCAAAATTAATGATTTAATCTATTGCTAATTTATTTATAAGAACAAGACTCTTCCTTTTTTGTATTTCATCAAGATTTGACAATCTAGAATGTTTGGATCAAATAGTTGAACAATTGGGAATGTATTGACAAGTCATCATGAGATCTTTAGAATCCACAACAATCCCACACCTTGTTGTAGGCTAATGATTATTTGTCAATTGAAATCTTCACACTATGCTACCATAAGCCTTTATAAATGCATGTACAAATCTATAAGATAAATCATAATTGTCCCAAGAATATTCACAAGCTAGTCACATGTATGATGTAGATTATATATACTTATCAATTGTGATCCAAGAAATGCTCAAAAGATTGGAAGACTACTTGTAGATCTAACTATAAAATTTGATCCAAGCAAATTTGATGCTTAACGGTTTGTTTCAAGGCAAGTATTTCACTATTAGTGTGTGTCTAATTTATCTCCCAAAATAGAACATTGATCCTCAATTATTGTTAATTAGATAATTTGTATATCTATTGGAACACCATTTTGAGAAGTTATACTCATCACAACGAAACCTTGTGGCAAGTTTGCATCTAATGCCAAATTATGTGACATGAGTTATTGATGTCAATAAACCTAACAAATGCAAGCCTTTTTAGGAAATTTATCCTCTAATGTGAATGTGTTAGATTTGCCTCAAGAAATACAATTTTAGTTATTGATCATTGTTGATTAGATGATGTAGAATGTAAGATAATTCTTTCCAAATAAATCAATTTATATCCTTTTCTATTAGGATAATTTCACCATCCAAATTATGTATTTATAAAATCAATTGATAACCTACCAAAAAATAAAAAAGTTGAATCACTCTACAATTCACTAGTTAAAAACAACATTTTCTACCAATTTGCACAAATTCATTATGGATGTTAATTTTTTTCCCCACAAAGCTATCAATCACCATAAAAATTAATCCACTTCACTAGGATTTGTCAAGATTTTATAAAAATCTTCAAGGGCCTTTTCTTAAAAATTGGTAATAGGGGTGTTTAGGAATACCATTTGGTAATTTTCTAGATCATGAGGGTCATATCTCCTTAGCTAGACCCCTAGGATGACCAATTGAATGACTTTATAACAAAGATATAGCAACAAGAAAATATGCAATAAAAATGTTGTTATAATACTCTCATGTGAATGCTCTTAATAAACTTTGCATGTTCCTCCTTAGTATCAAATGAATGAATATTCTTAAATACCACATTGCATAAAGGACACTCTAAACAAAATGGACTTAGGAAAATGGCATCTATACAATTTAAAGGAAATATTAAGTTTATTGATTTAAAAATCACATTATACACAAGATTTTAAAAAGTCCAAAACAATTAATTTACCCACTAAAAAAGTATGCCACCTCTTAAAATACAAATTGAAATACACACATTAGATAGTAGTGTTGATGGATGCTTGATAAGAGAACAAACATCACAAAGTTGTTTGTTTGTTACTTTAGTAATCTTCTTTGACCACTAGATTACCGAACACCTCATTGAGTGTACTTTTAAGTACAAGATAAGGGGTTTGGCCACTAAAATAACAAACAATTCACCACTGATTCATTTATAAATATAGTTGATACTACATAGTTTTTCTAATTTATATAAGTGAATTGGTAGCCCAATGATCTTGAACCATCTTAATAGGGGTTTAAATCACAATAGTGTAGGTTATTATAACTTGTGCTAACACAAATGTCATTTGTCACATAAAAAGCAAATCAAGTTTGAACTTACTATCATTATCAATATTTTTCAAACTTAACCATCCAATCTCTATATACGAACTAATCTATAAACTTTGAAAAGCCTTTTTAACTTCAAATATAAAAGAAACTTCGTATGAACACAATTAAATTTTTACTCGACATTGAAAAGCCATAATATCTCTCATTATCTTGGGACATGTTCCCAATAAATTAATTTCATTAGCATTAAACACATCAACTAAAAATAAAGGCAAACCACAAGCAATGACAAAATTTGAAAACTTGGAGCCTTAAATCATGATAATATTATTTAACATTCATTACAGCCGTCAATAAGAAAGCCCCTAGATTTAGCTAACCCTAACTAAAGATGAGTTAGAGGAGAAGCCAGCCTATCATTTAGTATAACTTCCCACCAAGATCGTAAAGAGAGCTAATTAATGTACAATTATGGTTTTATCAGCAATTACACATTAACTTCCTGCCAATTACAAACCCATTAATGATGTTAGGTATATCAACTAATGATAAAACCTTAAAAACCCTAATAAAACTACCATTCATTCTTTTCGAAGTACAAATAACTATAACTGATGTGTTGGGAACCGAAGACTGTACAAATTAAATAAATGGTATTTAATTTCAAGTACAAAACATCTGCATGCTGGGGCATGTGTACTCCTTGATCCCTGTGAAACTAAATTGTTGCTTTAATGCAATTAGAAGTAAGTCGAAAAAGTTTGGTTTTGTATTGGTTGAATTCAAATCAGTAATGTTCTCTGTAAGAATTTTTAATGTGATTAATATCATTGTGCCTGGTGCATTGTTGGGGGTGAAAGCAGAATCTTCTGTGATATCTGTGCTTGAATATGAGTAGATTTTCTGCTAAAGATGAAGGGTGTGATGCACCCATTAAAGCTTGATACACCCATTAAAGCGGTCAATTTAGTCATATTTATGGGTTTTAATATGGGGTTGATACACCCATTAAAGTTTTGTTTAAATACTCGGGCTTATCAAGCTATGGGCACTTCTGTTCATGTACTCGGTCTTTATATATTCAAGTATGATGTTGTTTAGTACAATGTGAGTTGGTTCTGATAGCAGGGTATGCTGTCAAGCAGGCTGGGAACCTGGTTGTTATTTGTATTAATTAGGAGATTTAAGTGAAAGATATGACTGGACTGATGGAAAGCGGGTAACAGCAAGGTGAAACCAAGCACAGCCTGTTTTGTATCTGCGCAGTTTGGGAGCATTGATCATGTTAGGATGTCTTGCCTCGAGTACTGCTCCATAGGTTACTTCGCTTCTACCCAATTAGTGGACCAGAAGAAAAGATCATTTGATGAAGTGCATGCCATTCAAAGGCAAAATTGATTTCCTTTCCATGCAATCCATGGCAAGTTTGCTCAAGGTCCCCAAAATTGAGAAAGTTGATGATGACTCTGCTAAGAATTACTGGTGTGATGAGGCCAAATCCATGGAAGATGGCAGGTTGAGGGAAATAGAGTTGTGTTGTGAGCCTTTGCCAGAAGGTTGGGAACAATGTCTGGATCTTAAGGTATACCGAATTATCCTTTTTCCTATTTTGGGTTTCATGTGGGTGGTCTGGATCTTTGATAGCATAAAAGGTAGATGAATGTTTGTGTCTGGGTGAAAATTTGGGCTTTTTGATGGCACATTGTTATTTGAAAGGTAGGATTGAAAGAAAAAATATATAATTTTGTTGAATTCAGAGTGTTATATGGCTGCTAATATGGTCTTTAGTGACATTATAAACTGTTTTAAAGGAATCCATTTAGAAATCGGTACCAAGGTAGGTCTAATTGTGTAAGCTTATACATCCCAGACAATCTTCTGTACAAAATGCTTTATTGTGTGCAAGTGCAGTTTAAGTCAAGTTCTTCTCCTTTGTGATTTTCAACTCAGGACTGATGCTATGAGTACTACTTATGGCTATTTTGAAAAAACTGCTCATCCATGGATTTGTAGGACTCTGGAACTAAGAAATACGATTGATGGAATTTATTCTAACTTTTTAGGCTTCAACTTAGGCTTGATGGTTGAGTAAATTTACAGCTTCTAGAAAAACTGCTAACAGAATGCAATAATATTCTTTACAGTTTTAGTGGTAGGGTTATGGTGAAGAAGCATGTAGGCAGTTTCTTCATTTTTCAGGCTTCAAATTAGGACCTGGGGTTGATAATATGTGACTATGTAGTTGCTACAAGAGCTCACATACAAATTACCACATAGGTGAATGGTATTGAAGGAAAGGCGATTATGCTGGAAGAAACAGGGGAATAAACATACTCCAGGGTTGCACTCTTAAAATTAAGGTTTATAAAATGTGTGTAAATTTGTTATAAATTAGTATCTGCCATTTGAAAATTACAAAAGCTTAGCACTTCTGGAAATGCCACTTGAACTGTTAGGAAAGAGCACTATAAGAACTTGTTAGCACCATCTGAACTTGATGCCACAGATATTGAAAATTTTGTAGCACTGATCAGGCAGATTATAATGCCGTTTTTTAAAAGAACCCACTTGTATTTTGGAGAATTATTATAGAAGTGTAATTATCCAGTTTCATGATTTTGCAGACAGGGGAGTTGTACTACATTGATAGGAGCTGTAGGAAAAGAACAAACAGAGATCCTCGTCCCATTCTGAAGGAGGTTGAGAAAGACATACATGCTCTGATATCTTCTGTTTGTGGCAATGCAGAAGCTAAGGATTCGGACTCGAGTTTGTCTACTCATAGTAGTAATACAAGCTCTGACATACCCATTTTAAACAATGGTTTTGGATTTAAAAAGCCTGTTGAGGGCAATGGCAAGCTGGTAATTCTGAAAGGATGCAGGAAATGCCTGTCATATATCTTAATATCGAGAGGAATTAAGAAGTGTCCTTCATGTAATGCTTTTCTGTTCAACGTATGATAGATTCATTAGAAGGTATTTTTCTGTAAGATGCAAGATAGAATGCAAAGAACTGAACAAAATCGAGTAATGTGCTGTGCAAATTTTCAATTTGAGTTCCGGGAGAAAACAGAAAACATTGGAAAGCTGAATAACTGATCTCAGTTGGTTTTGGCAAGGTGTTTCTTTCATTGTACAGTGACACAACAAATCTAAACACAGCTAAATTTTTTTGAAATGCTTGAGAAGCTTTATATATCATATAACAGCCATTTTGATTTTGGGTTAGGCTAAAATTTCTTCATTGGTGCTTTATTAGACCTCCTTAAATTTTTGTGGGGGTTAGTTCAGATTGATTTAATGGCTGTTCTCAGTTGATTTGACAATGTTATCTCTAACTGTACAATGACACGAACATTATCTTACACAACTGCAAATTTTGGAATGCTTGAGAAGACTTATTTTCTATCTAACATCGGTTTTGATCCTGGGTTAGGCTAAAATTTCATTATGGACGCTTTATTAGATCTTTTAAATAAATACATTATTTTCTTTAGACATTTTTTCAACTTTTACATTTCTTCACACATTTATTTGCCTATGTTTTTAAATTATAAATATTTATTCACCTATAATTTAAATGTAAATTGTTTCTTTCGAACATTTTTCTCCTGTTTTTCTTTAGGAACTTTTTAAACTAACTTAAATTGGTCACTTTTGTTTCTTATAAGTTTTTATGTTCGTAAACTGTTTCTTTCTAACATTTTTTCTTCTATCACATGAAATGTTTTTCTTTAGGAACTTTTTAAACTAACATAAACTGGTCACTTTTGTTTCTTATAAGCTTTCCCGACATGAATGATCATTATTGTATGTTTTTAAGATTCTTGTGTTTTAAATTCAGAATTTACCTTCATCACTATATCTTTTTGAGGAGTGAGTATGAGACTATTGCTAGTCTTTTTATGAACATTTGAATTCTATCTCATGTAAAGCTATTTTTTGGCTTGAGAGAAGTTTTTGATGAAGAAAGTAAAATTGGTTTTGAAGGCTTTGTGAAATCTTTTATATAAAGTAGAAAAACAACAAAAATAAAGTCAAAACACAACAAATTGTTGGCAACAAACCTTCTAAACATCCAACAACAAAGACAACTTAAATTGTCAAACATTTAAAGAGAATGCAAGAAAAAACCCCATTTACAATTGCTTGAGAATTTCAGCATCCTCCAATCCTTGTTGGTAGAAATTCTCATGTAACTTGACAAAGTCTATAAGGTCCTTTATCTCCTCTTTGGGAGTTTTCTTTTTGTTGGCCTTCATAGAAGTCCTTTAACTTGTTTGTAAGGATTTTGATATCTACAACATTGGTTTGAATGGTAGATTTGCTGATTTGAACTACAAGTTTAGAGATTATCTTTGATGGCCATGAGTTCCTTTTCAAGATTGATTAGTTTAATAGAGTGCAAGTGTCTCTAGTTTTCCCACTTGATTGACTTGACCATATTTTTGATTTTTTAGAATAGATATTTTTTTCACAATTTTGTTTCTTGGAATAATTTCCCAAACTTGAATAATATTAGTGTCATCCTCCCCATGCATCTAATTTTGACAACCAATTTTCTTATGAATAGTTACCAACTTAATATTAAGAAAATCAATTTCAACAAAATACCATTTAGTAATAGTGTGTTGGGAAGTTACAAATTCCTTGGTTGCACTCAATATGTTAGAAAAATCCTTTTGAAAAGGCATTAGCCACGAGAATAGAGAAATAACTAGGGATATTGGGGGTGGGGTTCAAAATCCCAAGGAAACCCCTTGAGAGAACTTGTTATGAAATATATTAATCATTGTTTTTAATACATATCTTTTGTTTATAATTTTTTTAAGTTAATTATTTTGTCAATGTTGTTTTTGGTGGGTTTTACTTTTGAGTGAGGGTAAAAGATGAGTTGTGAAGGGTTTCAAATTTTTATACAATACATATAAAATATATGTCAATTAAGTCTTTGAATAAAGAAGAGACAACACAACAAAACAACCAATACTCATTGCTACACCCAAAAAGGATAGGAATTAACAATTAATGTGTTTTGAGAGAAAATATGTTAGAATTGGCTATGAAGATAACTTGCCAAGATCTAGAGGCCAAATGGAAAGCACAAAGAGAGAATATCAATATGACAAGAATAAATTGTATTCCTATCAATTATGCAAATAGAATTCAATATACAAGGTATGAGAGACCTTTGGTTATATAGCTAAGGTGAGACATAAGATGCTGTGAGATTATGACAAGTGTTTTAATTTTATGATATGAACAACTTATCATAAATACTTAGGAAAATATTTTTTGACATGACAATTAAGTCTTCTAAAAAGAATCTCAGGATTTAAGTAAACTTAACATGTGAATATGTCCTTTAAGTCTCTGAATTAATTAGGTACAAGATTTTATTCACACCAACACCCCCTTTTTGTGCAATTTAGGGAGTAGATTATTATGCAAATGATGCAAGGATAGGTCTCGACTATTAGGCCATGTTAGGTACCCATGTACATATGCAAATGCAATCTCTCACAAATGGAGAAAAGGAGAAATCCTAGTGGGACAAAACTCCTCCCCAAAAGAGAGATGAAATACAAAATCCCATGTGAGGAAAAATACCCCTCATAAGAGAGAAGAAGAAGAGGGACCATGCAACCCTCCCTCAATGGTGAGTCTCCTACAATGGTAGAAGCTTGACATTGAATGCTGAAGATGATCCAATCTCGTTGAAGAACGTTCCTCCCTTTAGGAAGAAACAAAATCAAGAATGTAGAAGGATTTCTTCCCAATCTTGAAAGGAAGATGAGGGAAGATAGATGATGTATGATGTCTCTAAACTACATTCAAGTGTCTCCATGTTGATGTTGAAAACTGACACACTCCAAACAACCATTTTAGGATACATAGTTGAAGATGTCAATCCAAAATCTCCTAGAGACGAATGTAGAACACACTCCAAAGACAAATATGCCTCTAAAGATAAAGAAGCCTCCTCCAAATGTTGTCTAAAAGTATCCACACTCATGTCAAACTGTGAAAAATGATCATGTAGAGAATGAACAAGAGGGTTAGAGTATTCCCTCGCAACAATTGAAGAAGAATCATTGTCGTCAAAGAGAAGATGTATGCAATCAATGGTATCTCCCAAATCTGAAATGTGAGACTCACAAAATAAACCAATAATGTTTGTTAAGTACTCATTACAATTAGCCATCTCTAGAAGATGATGCATGGTATGTTGCACTGAATCACAAGGAACCAAAACTGTGGAATCACAAGCGTACTGGTGGAGCCTATAAAATCCATGGTAATTTTGAATTGATGAGGTCTTTGAGGTTTTGAAATTCCTCAATTGTATCCATTTAGGGTTCTAAGTCTACACTATTAATGCTTCCTAAAACCCTTCTTCACCTAAAACCTTGAACCGTATTTGGAGGATGCACTTTTGTTCTAAAATGATGTTGACCTACTTCAGTCGGTTCCTAGTTGTTAATTTGCAACATTATGTCTAGGTTGTCATTCGGTTGACTGACCTCTTGTTCCCTTTTGTCGGTCGCATCATTTTGCCTGTGAAAATTGGCTAATATGAAGAGTGTCGGATTTTTGAAAAGTTTTAAAACTTGCATTGGGTGCCACCTTGGTTGTCAAAACTTTTCATTTTCCGATCAATAATGTAAGGGGGCATCGGTGTTCGTATCAATTTCAAAACCTTTCATTTTGCTAACAATATTCATCCTTTGCCTTTGCATTTTCCTTGTTAAAAATTAAATCATTCTATTACTTGGGCATGTCCCCCTTTTAAAACAACTTATAACGCAAATGCAAAATTGCTTCCTTTAAGTTTTTTTCCATCACAATACTTCTTCATATTACAGATTCAACTCTTGTTTCTATGTTGCTTCACACGATGTGCGATATAAGGGAGGACCAGGGGGCAGAATATTCTCTGCCAAGTGTCGGCATATCGCAGGGGTTTGGTGCATCACATTTTTCTTCCAAGTTGATGGTTTCCTTTGTGAAATAGGCGACAATCGAAGATCAATGGCAGACGATGAGACATGGAGATCAAATTGTAATCACATAGGTTCTTTGTAGCACATTTTATGTGTGCATTGGCGGGGTCATATTTGTGATGCACGATGGTGATATCAGACGGTGGAGGGTAAGAAGAAATAATCTAATGGTCAACGCATGCTTTCTTCACATCGTTGTTGTGAAGCAAGGGGATGGAATCAGAGTTGTGATGTGCCATGATCAAGTGACCAATGGCCCAAATGTAAAGATAGAGATCCAACGGCTATCACATGTGATCTTTATATTGCAATTTAATATGGTGAGGATGGTGTTCAACGCCCGATGTGTGATGGAGAGTATATGCCAAGGGAATATCCAGTGGACACATGCAAACATTTCATTGCATCACATAGGGTTAAGCCATTGTGCTTTCAGGTGAACAAGCTCTAAAGGAATGAGTAATGTATTAAAGGCATGCACGGGCCGTTGATCTTGAATCTCATTAAGATCAATGGTCGCATTTTAAACATTGCTTAGTGTTTGATCTCAACCCTCCATCTTCCATCAAACGGTTAGAATTTGAATGTTAATGGCTAACTCCTTTTCATAGCTAAACTCAGACAATGATGGTTATCTACAATTTTAGCTACCAAAAAAACTCCAAATGACTTTGGATCGAATTTCTTTGCTTCTCCCAAGTCATATTAATTGGTGGACAGTGTCGTTACTCCCTTTTAGTGTTGTAGAGAGGATATATTCTAGTGTCAGGGCATGTTTTTCCTGATTTTGCTTGTGGATTTTGTGGGTACCCATGTCTATATTCATGAATGACATCATGGGGTGTTTGTTCAAGGTGTCAGAGCCTTTATGGCTAGAGTTGTTGCTCATGTTTTGGGGGGAATTTCAAATGTTTAAAATCTTATCAAAGTTCTTCCTTTTTATAGCTCTGATTGAGTTAGGGTTAGGGTTTGAAGTCAAATTTCAGTTTTGCCTACACTATAAAGACAAGTTTTGTTGTTTTTGTTTGGGTTCAAACTTTTTCTCTCCAACCTAAGGGGTTTGGAGTGGTATTCTCCCTTCCACGATTCTAATTTCTATCTTTTTGTAAATCTTTTGTTGGGTCAAGTTGAATAGGTTTTAAGTCTTTGAAATATAGATAGAGAATGCTTTAAGTTTTGCTTTGTAATAATAATAGATGATTGTAATACACATTGTATTTATCTCAATTTTGAATGTCAATCTGTCATACTCTCCAACATTATGCACTTTATCTTTTGAATCAATGTAATCAAGGGTTATTTAGATTCTTCAAACATTTTTGTTGTTTGAATTTTTTTGTGTTTGCCTATCATTCAAGGAGTGATGTAAATGCTTGCATAGAAATAGTGAAGGTATTGTCATTGCAGTATGGATCAGTAAGAAGTGTGATAGTGTTGTCCTTTTTTTGGTTTCTCACTGTAAGGAAGTGAGGTTATGAGAAGATATGGTTGGTGTATTGTAGGAGTTTATTTTATTCCCAACTCTGTATGGATTAGGCACTTGTCAAGAAGACTCACAAAATTTGAAGCTAGGGCTGAATCAAGATCTTAAATCATAAAACCAAATCCTTTTACTTTCCTACATTTTACTTTTATGTTTATTTCCATACTACTAGAAATCATTGAGAGTATAGAAGGTTGCATAGATGATTTATCCCATCAAAGGACTTCCACCACTATAGTATGATGATCTATTATCAAATGCATTATTTTCATAGAGGTGTTATATCTGAATGATGTTATAGGGATACCCACCTTGGTTTTGCAGAGCCTAAAGTGCAGCGAAGAATTTTCCAATTTGTCTCCTATTCATTGGCCACGAACCTAGGGTTTTTGAGAATAAGAAGTAGCCAGTCTTTAAGAGAACCTAGACAATTAGTTGTAAACACCGATAGATTCACAACTTTACTAGGGAAGAACAATAATTTATGGTTATATTAGTTATTGCTTTCCAACTGAAGCTCCCCATTTGAGCCACCAACAGATTGGCAACTCTGTTGGGGATAGTAACAAATCTATGAGAAAAGAGTCAAGATATTTTTCAATCTAGAGTTTTGGGTCACATGATCCAAGGACCTGCATACTTGAAGATGGAGATTTCTGCAACATTTCTGGTGTGTTCTTGAAGTTTGGTGCTCTTTTGGTGGATAGAACTCAGAAATAACCTAGATCTTGGAAGGAGCTTCTTGCTACTTGAAGATATTTTCCTCTCTCAAAGAGGTGGCAACTCTACAATAAATTTTATATCATCAGAAGAGTTGGTTGCAACAGTTTTTCACGTATTTTTCTGTAGCATTTTGTATGAAGGTCTACAACAAAGTTCTAGTAGATATTATCCCTTATTTAGTGCTTTAAAGAAGTTATAAAAAAAGGAAATTGAGAAAGTTGGATATTGGAGAGGGTTAAAAATTCATTAGCAAATACGTATAACCAGATGGGTTCCCCCTCTACAAGCTATTATTCCATGACTGAACCACAATAATATCCTCAGAGAAAGAGATTCTCTAATGATAGATATAACCCTCTGGATTTTAGTAATATCCAAGGTTATCCACACTCTATTTCAATAGAAATAAATGAATATTTACCTAAATTTAGAGGAGGTTTAGAAGAATCCACATCAACACATTTGCAAGATTTCACTAATTTGATGGTGGAATGTCAGATAGCAGAAGAGGATGTTGTCATGATTTTTTGTAAGAACTTTAGATAATGATTCTTGGGACTGGTTTTATAATCTTCCTTTGCACTCTATTTGTTCATGGAATGAGCTTAAGGTAATATTCACAAATCAATTTGGTGAAGTGACTGATGAATGTTTATCTGACAATAGGCTTATGCACAATCAAGAAGATTTTGAAGAAGTGAATCTAAGGTTGAAACTTTCTCACCCCTAGATGCATTATGTGACATAGAAAGATATGAGGGTGAATACCCAAATAATTTTCATATAAGATTCATGGAATGTTTGTATGCTATACCAAAATTAGATAGGCCTAATGAATCAATATGTATTAACTTATTTTGTGAAAGACTTTAACTAGGTTTTAGTACAATGCCACAAAAATGGAAGTCTTCCGGAGTTAGAGAGATTGATGGATGGATTTCAATTTTTGATGAGATGATAGAGAGGCATGGATATTGCTTCCTATCTAGACTGTGTGATGGTACTTATTCTAGGAGTCTGGATGGTATAGCAAAGAACAATGATGCATCTTGTTGTGATGAAGATTCTACTTTTGAGTAGCACGTAGAAGAAATGTGTGCAAATGAGGGTTGTTGTGACAATAACCAAAATGTAAGGTATGATGAAGTGACATAAATATTTGATGTCATACCTTTTGCAGATGTTGAAAAAATAGAATTAGAGAGTCAACTCTCTATATCAGATGAGTATGACAGTATGTGTGGTGATTTTCAATTGGAGGAAAATAGCAATGATGAATCTAATGATGATTTCCAGTTTGACAGTATGGGATATGATACTATTGATTGTTGCAGCAGTATGGAAGAAGAAGATATGTATGCAAGAGATTCATTGGATGAGTCAGTTTGAGTGGTTGATTGTGTTGGGCACATATGATGGTGATGTAAGCGATGAACAAGAAATTGTTTCCTTATTTGATTTATCACCTTCTTTTGTCCCTTGTTCTGATTTTGAAGTTGTCACTAAATTTTTGCATGAGGATAGCACAAAAGTAGTTGTACACAAAGAAGAAAATGTAAAGGTAAATGGTGGTACAACTGAAGATGTTATCTATGATGAGTTTTCACTTGAGGAGTGTGATTGTATCAGTCATATGGATGCCTATGAAAACTTGTTTTTAGGGGGTGCAACTCATAGTCTTCCTTGTTGAAAGAATAAAGAAGGTGACCTCCAGGTTTGTTTTCATTGATGCCAACACTGGTTGATAACTGGCTAAGTAAATTGTGTGTCTATGCTGATCCAATATTTTGATCCGAAAATCCTCTCAGTAAAAGGAATTTCTATGAGTTTTTGATATGTTGCTCAAGAGTGTTAGTTACAGCTATAAACAAGCTTTCAACAATTTTGGTTGATCTGGCTATGTTATCCAAGTGATAGATGTTCGACATTCCTTTGGCCGACAGGGCTATGAACTGATTATCTTATAAAATTTTAAAGTGTTCCTTATTGGGTCTGGGTGGACCTAATTTGTGTTTGTTATGATTTATCTTGTGTGCCAAAAAGACTTGTGATTTAAGCCGACAAATCCTTTTGAATTATGAATTCAATTAGGCCAACCTAATTGATGTATAAAGATGAAGCTATATATATGTGTGTGTGGTGGTGATAAAGTGAGAGAGAAAAAGGAAATGGTATGGTATACAGTTATGGGACAAGTGATGTAGTGCAAAGGTTTTGACAGTTGTTGTATGCTTGCGACCAAAGCATAATTTTTGGTATTCCAGAGCTTAACCGAAACTGATCTCTGCACTTTGCAGGTGTACTTACTTAATTCATCATTTGGTAGTGAGCCAAACTCTTTGTATCTTGACGATAAGCCATTTTGCATTTACTTCAGGCTATGAGACTTTCAAGGACAATGTGTCCTGGCAATGAGCCCTATAATATCTTGTAACCGGTTATAATATATTGTGAGCTTTAATCCTCATCATGGTTTTTCCCATTTTGGTTTTTCCACGTAGAAATCTTGGTGACAATGTGTTATGATTCCTTTTATGTTTTGGTTTACTTTTGCAACTAGATGTGGATTGATAATTGGATGGTTAGTAATTAATTGTGTTATCAGAATACTGATTCACCCCCCTCTCAGTATTTAGTGTATTCAACAATTGGTATTAGAGCTTGGTTCCTCTAAAGAAGTCTTACAGTTTGAGGAAGGTCCCAAAATTTGAATACATGGCTAACAAAAGCTATCATGTTCCTCCGGAAGAAAACTCTAGATTTGAGGAACTTCATGCTGCTCTTGAAGAATTGGACAAAAGCAAAGATGAGAAGGAAAATATGATAGGAATATTAAAGGAAGCAAATGAATGCATCAAAAATTTAAGAGAGCAGATCAAAAAGTTCAAGGAAAGGCATAGAGAAGTCAATGATCATCTGGAAAGGGCTAATGAAGACATTACCAGATTCAAGGTGCAAATAGAAGAAAATAAATGAATCGAGGAATGTCAGAAAGTTGAGATTCAAAATAAAATTGATGAATGTACAAATCTTGAATAAGAAGTGGTAACCCTAAGATCTGATCTGGAAAAAGTGAAAGCTCATGAAGAAAGATTCAAAACAAGCTCTAAAAGGCTTGATGAGTTGATTACATTTCAAAAACCTTCTAAGGATAAAAGTGGTCTAAGACTTGAAGAAGGACAAAGCTCAAAGGAAAAACCAATTTCCAACAAAGTTGACAATCAAAGGAAGTTTCAAGGCAATATTCATCAAATCAAGAACCAAAGGAGAAATATTGGAAGGATTCCTATTCAACAACCTAATGCTCGAAGGTACCCATCTTTTAATGGTTTTTGTTTCTTATGCAATAAATTCGATCATAGAGAAATATAATATAAAATTAGAATGAACTAGAATAGAATGAGTCAGAATATTGGATTCTTTGCTAGACAATGCTTTGCTTGCAATGCGTTTGGACATAGAGCTACCGAATGTAGAAGCCAGATAACATTGAACAGATTTAATGCTAGTAGAAGGATTCGGTCTTTCCAAGGCTACTAAGACAAATGCAATATCTTCGAACATAAGGCTAATCAGTGCAAATCAAGGATGAATGCAAATTAGTTTGATCAAAGATATGTTGTATGCTACACTTGCAAAAAACCAAGACATATCTCAAATTTTTGTAGGAGCGAAATTGGATAGAAACCTAATTCAGAACAAAAAAACAAGTTTGTGAACAAAGTGGATCCTACCGAAGTAAGAAAAGAAATGGAAAAGCTTTGGAGGAAAAAGGAAGAACATGAGAAAAACGATGAGTCAAATACTTTTGTATCAACATCCGGTGCAGATATCTCTTCCAAAAGCTAAACTCAGTAATGGTTTCAAGGGGAGTTGTTATAGAGAAAACTAAAAAAGCCCCTGATATATGAGGTGTCAAGCAGTGACACAAGGATATGTGATGTGAGTCATCATTCTGAAGGCATTAGAGAAATATCCGGTAGAAAATAGGCAAATCCGAAGAATTACAAAACCTTTCTTGGTTTACAGTGTGTTACAAAAAGTGTTTATCAACTTTAAAAGTTGAAAGGAAATAAATGCGAATTAGGGAAAAATTCATAAGTAATAAAGAAAGAAACTAAGTAAAGGTAAAGAACATTTGCGTAAAGAGGAGTGATGGTGGAGCGATGACACCAATAGGGTTTCTATAGACATCAAGATTTGTAGTATGGAGCTCCTCCGCAATCATGATGGCCTTTCAATAGGAGAAATGAGCAAGCCCAAAACAATGATTGATGAAATAACTTAGATAGGGCTTGGCAGGCTCCGGACAGGCAGATTGCCAAGTGAGCTCCTGGAGATAACGTCAGGTCCCAAGGAAGAGCTGGTTTACAGAATGGAGCTAATCCCAGAATTTGGTGCAGCCGTAGAAAAGTGGATTTCAAAAATTTGGAGAACAAGTTTTGGCGTCCTAAAAGGAAGGCGGAGAAGGTCATCCCTAGCAAGGTAATACCCAATATTTCCTATGCAGCTATGACTACCTTTCTTTTAGAAAATAGAGATTGGAATGACACAGTTAGTTTGTTAAAAGCTAGGGCTTTTTTCTTGAAATGGGGTGGGAAATGGCCAGCTTTTTCTAAAATTAGGGCCTGGTGTGATAGTCATTGGGGACGCGACTGTGAACTTAAAACCCTAGAAAATGGTTTTTTTCTAGTTATCTACAAATCAACTTTGGTTAAGGAATGGATAATAAATAGTGGCCCTTTTGTGATGGAGGGGTTGGGTTTTTTTATTAAGGATTGGACGCCAAATTTCAATCCAAATGAAACAAAAGTTGAGGAAGTGTTGGTGTGGATTAGACTAAGAAACCTCCCATATGAATATTGGGGTCAAGAAACCTTACAGCTAATTGGAAATAAATTTGGGACATTTATGAAATCTGAGGAAGTGGTGGAAAAATATACACTTAGTATTTTCCCTTGCATTTGTATCCTAAGACAGGGCATTCACTCTCTACCTGGAATTTTAGAGCTCAAAACGGGGAGTGGGTTGTGGCGTGAAAAACTGGAAATTGAGGAGTCAATATTTGAATGCGCAAATTGTCTTGGAAAATAGATTTGCAGTCCACATCAGGACCCTTTGCAGAAAGGAAAAGGTCTGGAGCACGAAAGCTTAATGGAGGTTATTATTGAGTTATTAGAAGTTGATCGGAGGGAAGGGCCTGGAAACTCTCAACTTTGGGATGCTTATGGATTGGATGATCAATGGGTAGCTAGGGAGGTTGAAGGCAGTGGAAGTGGAGTTATTCGGGAAGAGATTGATTCTTTACTGGAAAAGGAATGCGAAAATTATTTGGAGCACACTCAGAAATGTAGTCAAGGTGATGAACAAAATGAACTAGGAAAGGAAACACCTAATGGAATGGTGGAGCTATGCAATGAGACGAAATTTGAGGATATGCAAGGTTTGGAAGCTATTTGTAGTGGGCATATGACTACATCATGACAGGAAGCCTTTCCAAGGAAAATTTTGGAACAACTAGTAAATGAGGCTTCTCCTTTAGTAACAGGTAGCCTATCAATCCCAAAAGATTTGCCAAAACTTAGATGGATTGTCACAAAGGAAGGCTCTCCAAGAGTGGGAGGATTCTCAGAAGATTAGGCAAGTAAGTCAGTTGAATTAGGGCTACAGGAACCTTTCAGTCACAAGGAAAAAGTCAAAGTCTTAAAGGTTATTTCCCAGGAAGAAGAACACAGTGTCTTAGGAGAAGAGCCCTTTTTTAAAGATATACCCATATCACCTATAAGAAATCTTGAGAATGCCTTCGAAGGGGTTTTTGATAGTGGGGGTGACACATTGGATTCAAGATCTATGTATGAATTGGATGACAACATGGGGATTGATGATATTCTAGGCATGAATGATAGCCTGGGAATTATTGAGAAGAGAACTATTGATCAATCTTTGGATTCGATAAGAAAAGATAAGTTGGGGGACAAAAAGAAAAAAGGCCCCAAAACAAATAGAATGAGGTTGGAATTAGCGGGCAATGCAACTGGAAAAAGTAAACTAAGATCGAGGAAAGGCTATGCCTTTTCCCGGTAGCAATGAGGTTCCTTTCGTGGAATGTCAGGGGCTGCAATGCCCCTGAAAAGATTCGTCTGATCAAGAGATATATTGATCAAATGAGACCTAGTTTGGTTATGCTACAGGAAACAAAGATCAAAGAATCTAAATTTGGTTTATTCACAAAATTCTTTGGGCGATGGAAGTGTGCTCTATCTGGGGCAGAAGGTGCCTCAGGTGGTCTTGGGATTATGTGGAATGAGGTGGCTATGGATGTTCAAGTGATCAAACAAGAAAGGTTCTAGAAATGGTGTCATGTGGAGGTAAATTCTTTGCAGACAAGTTTTGAGCTCTTAAATGTCTATGGCCCATGCAACCTGATCCAGAAGAAAATATTGTGGGAAGATCTAACAAAGGTTTTAAGAGAAAAGGAAGGTAGTATGTATCTAATTGGAGGTGAATTTAATGCTATCATGAGACCTTCAGATAAACTTGGGGGATTATGTTGGTTGGGACGTAGCCAACAAGATTTCTCAAATTTTGTTATGCAAAGTGGGATGCTTGAGCTATCTTTTAAAAAAGGTGAGTTCACTTGGACAAATCGATGGGCAGGCTTTTTAAATATTGCTGAAAAATTGGATAGGTTTTTTCTAGCAGGTGATTGGGCGGAACAAAACTGGTTGTGTGAAGCAGAAATTTTGCCAATAACTAAGTCAGATCATTACCCAATAATTTTAAGGATTCAAGAGGAAACAACACCAGACAGGTGCCCTTTTAAGTTTGAAAAAATGTGGTTGAGGGCTGAAGGCTTCAAAGACTTGGTAAAGCTATGGTGGGAAAGTTCTCCTAGATGTAGGGGATGTAAAGCCTTCATTTTTGTCAAGAAATTACAATTTCTGAAAGAACAGTTAAAAGTTTGGACCCATGAATCCTTTAAGAACATATTCAATAAAAAATTGGAGCTGGAGGAGGATTTAAATGCTTTGCACTAAAGAATCATTGAGCATGGCATGCAAGAAGTGGACTTTTCTTTAGGAAAAAAACTCAATCAAGAGTATTCTGAAACGATAGCCCGTGAAGAAGTCTTTTGGAGGAAAAAGTCTAGGGAAACCTGGCTGAAGGAAGGTGACAGGAATTCAAAGTTTTTTCATAACTCAGTCAAGGTTTGTCGGTCCTTTAATAAAGTATTTTCCATTAGCAACTCTAAAGGTGAACTGTCGAATGAACCTACACAAATAAACAAAGAAGTAGTTAGTTTTTACTCTGAAATTTTTAATTCCCCCCTAGAAATGATACTCCAACTTTTGATATTTTGGAAAATATTCCAAAATGTATCTTGGAAGGGCAAAAAAAAATGTTGATGGAAAAAATTTCTTTAAAAGAGGTGAAGAGAGCTCTTTATGATCTGGGGGGAGATAAGGCTCCTTGGCCGGATGGATTTACGACAGTCTTCTTTCAACATTTTTGGGATCTTTTTGCATCTGATCTTTGTGAGGTGGTTGAAGAATCTCGGGAGAGTGGCCTTATTCTAAAAGATTTAAATAACACTTTCATCACCCTTGTCCCGAAAAGATCCGTCATTAACTCTTTTGAGGGTTTCAGACCTATTTCTCTGTGTAATACTGTGTATAAAATTATCTCTAAAGTCATTTCCAATAGATTGAAAAAGGTTCCAGGGTTTGTGATTTCTCCAGAACAAAGTGGCTTCTGCCTGAATCGATCTATCTTTGAAGGTGTGATTGTTGCTCATGAAACTATTCACACAGTTTGTATGGCTAAAGTTGAAAAAATGATGGTGAAATTAGACATTAAGTGTGTCGATGATGAGGTTAATAGAAACTTCTTGCTTAACATCTTAGAGAAATTTGGGTTTGGTTTAGCTTGGTTAAAATGGATTGAGAACTATGTTAGACTCCTCGCTTCTCAGTTTTGGTTAATGGTATTCCACAAGGTTTCTTTGAATCCTCCAAAGGAATTAGTCAAGGAGATCCAATCTCACCTTTCCTTTTTATTATTCTTGCCGAGGCCCTTGGTAGGCTGATTTCACAAAAATGCAGATTGGGCAAATGGAAGGGGATCAAAGTGGCTGAAGGTTTGGACCCAATTTCTCACGTACAATTTGCAGATGATACGTTTTTAATGGGTGATTTGTCCTCTCAAGAAGCATAGGTAATGAAGGATGTTTTAAATGACTATGGGGTGGCTTCCGGTTAGTGTATTAACTGGCGAAAATCAGAAATATTCTTCTTTAATACCGCTTTACAAAAGCAGAAAGAGATTTGCAAGATTATGGGTATGCAAGAAGGTAATCTCCCGAGTAAATAACTTGGTATCCCCCTCTTTGGGGGAGCAAACAAATCCAACATTTGGAAATATTTGATAGATGCATGTTTGAAATGAATGGATGGGTGGAAGAGTAAATGGCTTACTTCTGTTGGCAGAATTCTTATGCTTAAATCGATGATCTCAGCAATACCAGTTTACTCTATGATGTATCTAAAAATTCCAAGGAAGATAATTTCAGAAATTGGGAAGAGAATGCGAAAGTTCTTTTGGAGTGGAGCTAGTGAAGAGCACAAGATTCCACTACTAGCTTGGGACAAAATTTGCAAACCCAAAGAGAAAGGTGGTGCTGGTGTGTGAAATTGGCAAATCTTGAATGAAGCTCTGGGAGCTAAATTGGTTTGGAATATGTATGCTAATCTAGATTTATTATGGGTTAAAGTCCTTAGAGAAAAATATCTAGATATAGGATTCTTACAATTTATAATCCACCAAGTGGCTCGGCCATTTGGAACTTCATTATTTCCTGTCGACCTATGATACTTAGTCACCTTTCATGGAAAATTGGCAATGGTTTGCAAGCAAGGTTTTGGGATGGTCATCCTAATCTAGGGGAGGACCTAGATCTGCAAACTCTTAAAATGCACTTTACACAAAAATGGGGCTCTAAAGTCCATGACTATCTCATAGTACGACAGGGGCCGATTGGACCCTCTTGGGTTTGGAAAGATGTACCTGAAGAGGGTTTATCCGTTCAACAAATCCAACAAATAAAATTGATTTTTCAATCAAGGGCAGTGTCCATTATTGGAAATTTAGACAAAATAGTTTGGTGTGGTTCAACAAATGGGTGTTACTCGGTCAAAATAGGTTATCAAATGTTGGATACGCTTGATGGAGAAATGTTTTGGGCAAAGGACTTATGTTGGAGTAAAAACTATCTACCAAAAGCTAGAACTTTTGCTTGGTTAGCCGTTAAAGGAAGAATCTTAATAGGGGAAAGGAGGAAGATACTTGGTTTTGCTGGTCCTTCCAAATGTGTTATTTGTGGTGAAGCTGAAGAATCGGTTGATCATCTTCTTATCCAATGTGGGGTGGCTGGAAAATGTTGGGATCATATTAAACACAAGCTGAGTTGGCCAAGCTTTAAAAATAAATCTCTTCTATCTTGTATATGGCTGATCTCACCCTCTCTCGTCATATGGGAGATTTGGAAAGAGAGAAATAGGAGGATTTTCCTGGATACAAAGGAAACCCTAGAAAGATTGATCAATATAATTGATCATAGCATAGAAGAAGTAATGACTGCTACTACAACGAATATCCAAAATTGGAGATGACCCTTCTCTTACAATGATAGAAAGGTGCAAAGAGCATGGCTAGGTATCCGCATTAGGAATATCTCAACTTCCATGGATTCCTCTTCTCACAAGGGAAAGGAGATGCCTATTACTTGGAACAAACTAGTGGATGGGTGGCATAAAATAAATTTTGATGGGGCCAAAAATAATAACCCAGGTATTTCATGGGCTGGGGCTATTCTAAGGGATCACATAGGAAATGTTATTGCTCTTGCAACAAAGAAGTTAGAACCAGGATCAAATAATATGGCGGAGGCTAAGGCAGCGTTACTAGTTGTGTAATTAGCGAGATCATGCGAAGTCAAAAGGGTACATCTAGAAGGTGATTCTCTGATAATAGTACATGAAATTGTTGATGAGGGGATGGAAGCGTGGCATCTTCAAAATATTATAAAAAAAATCACCATAAATCTAGAATCCTTTGAAAATTTTAAAGTCAGCCATATACGACGAGAAGGCAACAAAGAAGTAGACAAATTATCTAAATGGGCAATAACTTTGAATGAAGTTGGTGGTATGGTAGTTGAAGATTTTAGGGGTCTAACCTCATCAGAGGAGGATATAACAGATGATTTTTCAAAATAAATACTATAATAGTGGTAGAAAGAACTACATATGTTTGAATGTGGGTGGTTGGTTGAGTGGAGGGCCTATTTAGGCGGGGGTATAAATGGGCATTAATGGAAATTACCCGTTGGAGAATTGACGGTGGCTCTATCACATCAAGGACAGTGTATGTTAGGTATGTAGGGAGTGCAAGGTTGGAGGTGATGCCGGTGATGCATGTGAAATCATGTTATGGTAGAGTTAAGATCTCTTTTAAGTCAAAGATATTATTGTGATTTGAGATGCACCAGAATGATGATAACAAGCTGGAAGGACAAGCCAATAGTAATGATAGGCAAGAACATTTAATTTTAATAGTTTTTTTTCTTGTTCAGGAAGTTTTTTCTTGGTACAGGAAGTAGGTGGTGATGGAGGCAATGCGAGGGTTTTCAACAACACTACAAAAAAAATCTTTCTTCGGGCCGCCATCATGGAAACGGTTAAAACAATTGCTGAAATGCCCGACGGATGAGATAGTGGAAGTGGTGCTGGAGATACTAGGACCAAAGTTCTTAACAGTGACGCATAAAGGGCATTTGAATGTGGATATCACCTCTACGATCTTTGCCTGGGCAATAGAACTGGGTGAGGATGAAAAGGAGATAAAATGGGTGATGCTGAAACTGTTCGTGGTGGAGTTGCTAGGGAATTTAGATTCCTTTCTGGAATGGGTGGTGCCTGGCGTTGGCTTTGATGTCTCAGAGGGAATTGAGGATATGGATGAAGCGATGGAAGAAGGGCTTATCCCTTTCATTCGATGGCGCAGGAGTATTGACAAGGAGGTCTATAAGTTGGAGAGGTTGGTGGCGTGGGAGAACCTAAATTTTTTGCTTAAGCGTCAGGAGGGATTTGAACGAGAGGAGATAGCTGTAATCGCTGGCCCAATTTTGAGGAAGTAGCAGTCAAAGAGGTGTGGAGGAAGAAGGCCCAAAAAGACTAGGTGAATTGATGTGAAATCTTCAATTTTGGTAAGAGCTCAAAGAAGTTTTTTCCTGGTTTTTGAACATTCAAAACTATGGTGTGAAAGTGGTCTATGGTGGAACTAAAAGGTGAGGCAGGGAAGAGTTGATGAAAGCACTAGGTGAAGAAAGAGGAGGTGGTTGGCAGAATGAAGCTGGCTAGCATAAGCGCAAAAAAGAGTGGATGGGACAAAATTTTGTGAAGATAATTGGAAGGCAAGATGCCATTAATGACTGATTTTTTGGTGATTAAATATGCCTATAAACAACTCGAATTATAGCAAGAAAAGAAAAAATATCAAGGAGTTGTCCTTTTGTAAGGAATTTTTCTGTAATAGAAGGTGCCACATAAGGTTGGGCCTGGGGTGAAAAAAATTGCAATACTTATGTAATCTTTTACTTATATCAATAAAAATAATATAACCTTTTACCGATAAAAAAAAAAAAGAACATTTGCGTAATTGGGAAGAAGCAATGCAAGTTGAAGTCAGTTTGAAGGTGATTCAGAGCATCGTACATCAAAACCCTAGTTCTCGACAAGCATAAAAGGTATTCTCTATTATCTGAATTGTGTGGATTCTAAGTTGGAGGAACTTTATGTTAAGCTTATTCAAGCTGTTTGAGGAAAATGGCCATTCCTACTATTGTGGAAATCTTTGAGAGATGCCAACCCAGATTTAGAAGATATTTATGGAAAGTGTATGAAAATGATCCTGTGGGTGCATTCTCGCACATTCCGAGTCATGTGCTACCCACTGAAGGTACAAGAACATACATTCATGGGAAGCTAGAAGAATTCAATCACCAATAGCTTAAGGATTTATGGGATAGTGAGTTGACGGGAGATGATCTACTGCTTAAGCCAGAATATGAAAACCTAGTTCAGATGAAGCTACACATTTGGAACTAGTTTCCAAACTTTTCCAGTGAGAGTGAGGTGAAGTTTGTTAGAATGGCCCTTAGTAGGGTTCATAGCAATTTTTTATGGAAAAATAAACCAGGGGTTATCAACAAGGAGGCAATTCGAGCCGTAATTGGTCTTTGCGATAGTAGATCCATTCGAGTTCTAAAGGTGGTGAAGAATGATGCAGCCACAAGGTTGACTGGTGCCACATTTGATGGAAGAGGTTTAACTACAAAGTCTATTGCAAACCCTACCATCAAGTATGTTGTCATCATGATTGGACAGAAAATCCATTTCACTAATTGAGAAAATTCTATATCTGCTACGACATTTCACACCACATATGAAATGGTGGTGAATGGAAAATATTTTGATCTTTGTGAGTTTCTTAGGCTAGAACTTATGGAGAACCTAAGTATGACTAAGACAAAGAAGCATCATTTTAAATTTGGCACTTTAGTTGTTTGTTTCCTATTTTATTTTTTGAGGGAGTTACAGGGAAGAAAAAGCATAACATGGGATGGCAACAGGTTGGTTGCTTATCATATTTTTGATAATTTATGCAATATAGGAGATTTTAGGGCACAAAAAAATGTCCTAACTACATTCTTTGCAATATTTAAGAATGAAATACATGAAAGAGACCGGGTTCCAAGGAGTCTAGTGAAGAAGTATGAGAAGAAGATAAAATTTCTTGTAACTATAGATGAATGCATTATAGAGGCTTTTGAACCCATAATTCAATGAATTGAACCACTAGGATATGAGATTGAAGAACAAATTATGGAGAGGTACATTGAGATTCTATTGAGCATTCCTAAGGACCCCTCTCTACCTAGGCATGTAATGTATGAGGAGAAATATATTGAAGTTCATTTGGAGGCTACCACATCTAAAAGAAGAAAGAAAGTTGAAGCTTTCTTCCAAGGACAAAATTTCTCTAAGGATGATATATAACAACTAAAGGAGGCCCTTGATGAAAGAAAATCTAAATCTGTTGAACTTCCTTCCGGACCCAAGAAATCAGGAAGACTATCTTTTGGTGCTACACCAGCACCTATCTCCAGTATTGCCACCTCCAGTATTGCTAATATTGAGAAGGGAAAGAGGAAAGAACAAAGCCCCCATGCATTAGTTGATGTTGTTGCCCCTACCTATCCTAGTACCTAGGCATCTAAGAGAAAGGCCATACTTCTTGTTGCACCATTTGCTGCTTCAAGAAGAAGAAGAGTAAAACAAAAGGCCAACAAGAAAGAAAATCTAAGTGATTTTTCAGGAATAAATAGAACTTGGCATAGAAGAAGAGAATCAACTTGAAATAAAAAAAGGAGTAGTACCTCCTATGAAGAAGTTGAAACTAGAGTTGATATCTCCACAGATGAGGAGACAAAGGAAGATGAGGATACTTACCAAATCCATGTACATGAAAAGAAGAATGGATAAGGTTCATCTGATCCTGCGGAGGACATGCATGGATCTCCTCCAATAAGTGATCATCAATCTCTAAATCTAGGATCCCTAGTAAATAATTTAATTGAAAATGATCTCATGTCAACTACCAAGTTATTTGATAAGGTTAATGATGAAGGGAAGGAAACCACCATAAATGCATTTATTCAGTATATAGTTATTTGTAATGTAAGTATGGAGACCATATAGTCCAAAGTAACTGATTTTTTTTGGGAAGCATTAGTACATAGAAGGTGTGAGGTTATGAGTGTTGAAGATAAGATGAGAAGTGATGCTATAAATTCTTGTGGTTCATCTCTTTCTAAGGTAGAAGCTGTCAATCTATGCTTTACTATGTTTAGAGTCAAGGAGAGAGTTAATATGTTAATGACTAAGGAGAAAGAGAATATGGAAAAGGTGAGACAAGAAACTTAGGATGTAATAGACAACTAGAAAGGAGTTATTGGACAATAACCAACTCTTCATCCCACATAGCTCAAGCATAAATTCATATTGATACTATAGAAGTGATGGATAATCTAGTCTTGGAGACTGTTGGTGAGATACATGGAAATTCAAAGACTCTTGCCCCTTCGACTGACACATAAGAGACAACCAAAAAAAGGTTTGATGATCAACATAAAAATCATTTTGGTGACAAGCAAGAAGAACATAAAGAATCTATCAAAAATAGGGATGAGAAAAACAAAGATGAAAGTGAAGGGAGTAAGGAAAAAAAGAAGAATAATGACAAGGATGATGAGGATAAAATGGAGAAATAAAACAAAGACAAATCCTCTAGAAATTCATCTGGAGAAGAAGAAGAAAATGAAAAGGAAAAAGAAAAAGAAAAAGAAAAAGAAAAAGAAGAAGAAGAAGAAAAGGAAGAAGAAAAGAAGAAAGAGGAAGACAAGAAAGACATTTCGGTTGAGAAGAGAAAAGGAGAAATTCCTAAAGGTTCCAAGTTGTCAAAACAATCTGGAGAATCATCTGGAAGTACTCTTAAAGGTCTTATTTCAAGGAAAACTGTGCTTCAACCCGTGCTTCCACCCCAGCTAGTTAAGCTGCCATCACATATAGGTTATGTGGACTTGACCAAGATTACACCAGGTGACAAATAAAACTAAGTGGAACTTCTCTCAGCTCTTTTGGTGAGATACATGGAAATTCAAAGAATCTTTCCCATGTTGGTGAGATACATGGAAATTCGGAGAATCTTGCCCCTCCGACTGACATAGAAGAGACAACTAGCGAAAGGTATGATGATCAACTTAATAAAACTAAGTGGTATTGTTGGTGAGATACTTGGAAATTCAGAGACTTGTGCCCCTCTGATTGACATAAAAGAGACAACCAGCAAAAGGTCTGATGATCAACATAAAAATCATTTTGGTGACAGGCAAGAAGAACATCAAGAATCTACCAAAAATAGGGATGACAAAAACAAAGATGAAAGTGAAGGGAGTAAGGAAAAAAATAAGAATAATGATGAGGATGATGAGGATAAAAGGGAGAAAGAAAAAAAAGTAAAATCCTCTGAAAATTCATCTAGAGAAGAAGAAGAAAAAGAAAAGGAAAAAGAAAAAGAAGAAGAAAATGAAGAAGAAAAGAAGAAAGAGTAAGACAAGAAATCCATTCCGATTGAGAAGAGCAAAGGAGAAATTCCTAAAGGTTCCGAGTTATCAAAACCATCCAAAGAATCATCTGGAAGTACTCTTAAAGGTCTTCTTTCAAGGAAAATTGTACTTCAACCTGTGCTTCCACCCCAACTAGTTAAGCTGACATCACATCTAGGTTATGTGGACTTGACCAAGATTACACCAGGTGACAAAATAAAACCAAGTGGCACTTTTCTCAGCTCTGTCACATAGGAAGTTGTAGAGTCATATAAAAAGGGAAATGGATTAATAAGTGGAGCTATTAAAGCTTTACAAGAGACAACCCCCGGTGTTACAATAGATAACTCTTTAGCTCCAATTGAAAATATAAAGCTTATAGTTGACTCAGTTAAAGAGTACACATCTAACCTCAAGGTACAAACTGCAAAAGAAGTGGAGTTAAGTCTACTACAAAAGGACTATTGTTTCTACAAGACAAGTGTACAATTGCATGTGATAGGGCTTTGGAAAATTTGAAAGAAGTAAGAGAATGTGATGAGGAAGCTTAATTGTTGTTTGTCTATTGCATGAAGTGGCCTGAAGCCACTCGAGGTATCAAGAACTTAATGGACTCGATTGAGTCTCAACTTGTAGATGCTTCTAGAGATTATAAGGTTGCAGATGATAGAAACTATGTTGGATGGGTTTCTATTGCAAATCTTCAAAGAAAAAGTTTCATCCTACAGAGGCAAACAAAAGATGCTATGAGACGGTATGCCCAAATTGGAAACCTGGTTATGTCTAGACATGTCTCTTTATCAAATGCATTGATGAAAGCAAAAAAAACTTGAGAAGATGAACATTGTTCTATCCACTCCAGAAGAGGGAGAAGAATGTTTGGAGGGAGAAGAATGTCTGGTGGAATTAGAATCTCTGCACAAAACTCTTTCTAGGGAAAAAGGAGTTTGGGATGATGGAAAGCTGGCTCGGGAAGTGATTCTCAAGGAGTTACAGGGTGCCCCTAGTTAATGATTTGAATTTTTCTTTTGCCAATCCTTTGTCCTTGATGTCAAAGGGGGAGAAGAGGAGAAGAGTCTATATAAATAATGTCATGTTATGTTACGATGTTTGGTGTATGATAGGGGGAGTTGAGCATATTAGTGTTGCACAATATTTTGTTTTGAAGCAAGTCTCATTTTTGGCACATGTTTCCATCAATGAAAAAGGGGGAGATTGTTGGAAGAATGAAGGTGACCTTCGGGTTTGTTATCATTGATGCCAACACTGGTTGGTAAATGGCTAAGTAAACTATGTGTCTATGCTGATTCGGTATTTTGATCTAGAAATCCTCTCAGTAAAAGGAAATTCTATGGTTTTTTGATATGTTTCTTAGGAGTGTTAGTTATAGATATAAATGAGATTTCAACAATTTCGATTGATCTGGATGTGTTATCCAAGTGACAAATGTTTGACATTCTTTTGGCCGATAGGGTTATGAATTTCTTATCTTATAAAAGTTTGAAGTGTTCCTTATTAGGTTTGGGCTGACCTAATTTGTGTTTGTTATGATTTATCTTATGCACAAATAGGACTTTTGATTTAAGCCGACAAATCCTTTTGAATTGTGCATTCAATTAGGCCGACCTAATTTATGTATAAAGATGAAGCTATATATATGTGTGTGTGGTAGTGATGAAGCGAGAGAAAAAAAGGAAATGGTATGGTATATAGTTATGCGACAAGTGATGTAGTGCAAAGGTTTTGACAATTTTTGTATGCTTGCGACCAAAGAATTTTTGTTTGTATTCCAAATCTTAACCAAAACTAATCTTTGCACTTTGAAGGTGTACTTACTCAGTTCATCATTTGGTAGCGAGCCAAAATATTTCTATCTTGGCAATAAGCCATTTTGTATTTATTTCAGGCTGTGAGCCTTTCAAGGAAAGTGTGTCTTGGTAATGAGCCCTATAATATCTTGTAACTATTTATAATATATTGTTTGCTAATCCTCACCGTGGTTTTTCCCATTTTGGGTTTTCCATGTAAAAATCTTGGTATCAACGTGTTATGATTCCTTTTATGTTCTGGTTTTCTTTTGCAGCTAGATGTGGATTGATAATTGGATGGTTAGTGTAGACATCCAAATTTGAGCACTTCCATATGATCAAAATCATCTATTATATTCATCTATTCCATTAACAGTGATTAAATAATTTATTTAATCATTATTTCATTTTCTGCCTAAGGTTCCTAAAGTATGTAATTAAATAAATTAAATACTTTACCTTACACCCTGTTCTTCTCTAAATTAAATAAATATGACAAATTATTTAATTTAGTCTTTTAACCCATTTGGATTAAAATCAATTTTTAATTCCCCTATTTCTCTCTCCTTGTCACATTCTCCATAACTCTCTTTTAATCGAGATTAAATTAATTAATTTGTGATTAGGATGTGCGCCACTTAATCTTGATTAAGTGTCACATCCTCCATAATCTCCCACTTGCCTCTAATCTCTCATTAATTATCCTAATCCTGTGTTTGCAAAACCTTAATCAGAATCATTAGCCACATTTAGCTTACCTTTTCTGGTCAACCTTCCCACTTACCATTTTTAGCCTGAACTCTCTTCCCCATGTGAATTTTTAATTCACATTTATTTGCCCAAGGTTCTTCTCTTCCCCATGTGAATTTTTAATTCACTTTTGTCTTTTCAAGGTCTTCCTCATCCCCCATGCAAGATTCTAGAAGGCTTGACTTGTCACTTTACATGTGTCAAGAAATTCTAGAACCTTGGACTTGTCACATCACCCACATGTGACAAATCTCCAGCTTTTTGGAGACCTCCTTTTATCCAATAAACTCTCCAATGAATGTAAATTTTTAATTTAATTTACATTTATTTTTCCCACACTTCCCCTTTTCCCATGGAGATTTTTGAGGAATTCTAAAATCCTTCAAAAGTCTCTTTCATCTTCATTTGGGGACAAGAAGTTCCTTTTTTAGGAAATATTCTCATCCCCCAAGGTACCTCAAAGGTACTTGTCATTCATCCACCTCATGTCCTTCTCTTCCACCTCTTGTCCTTCTCCTCCACCTCATTTCCACATCACTCCACCCTAAGACATCTCACTTTCCACATGTCAAAATGTGAGGGCTTGTGAGTCCTCAACTCACCATAGCCCTTCATCTTGATCTTGTTGGATCAATCTCAACCATTGAATTCTCTAGAGAATTCCAATTAGCCTATAAATACCCCCTCATTTCCCTCAATTTAGCAATCAAGTCTTTTGCAACAAAACTCTTGCAAATTTTACATTTGAGCTCTCATCTATCATAGCACTTAGCATTCTCATCCATCTTGCATCCATTCAACTCCATTGCCATCCAAGGAGCTCACAACTCTTCAAGAATCAAAGGGCCAACCAAGGAAGGAGCAGCAAAGGAAAGGTATAACCAACTTCAATTATCAATTGTTTTATCTTACTTCTTTGTTTCACCATTTTCTTAGGCTAATCTTATTGAGGTGTCCTCTTTTAGTGTTATTACTTTTGTTACTGCATCATTAGTTTTGTTTAGCATCTCACATTAGGAGTAGCATTTTAAAGGGATCACAGTTAGTAATTAATTGTGTTAGAAAAATACTAATTCACCCCCCCTCTCAGTATTTGGTGTATTCAATATTCCTCATGAGAAGTGGACTTCAAGTTTGTCATGGCATAGTGGTGTTGTTGAGATGAGTTCCATAGATGTCTTTCATGATTCTGATTTTTGTGACACATATGCCTTAGTAGATTGCAAAGAGGTTGAAAAAGAGACGAAATTTGAAGAGTATATGTCTTCACACAAAATGTCTCATGATTTGAAAGGATGGGTTGATTCAAAGTTTTCATCAACATTGATGACTCCAAACATGCTGCTTGTAGTACTGATGAACAATAACAAAGAAATAATTTTCTGGCTGCTCACCTCCCTTGTATGCCATAGATTCAAAGTTTTCAATTTGACATGCTAGAGGATGAGTTTTCCTCTGCATGCCAACACAATGAAGACGCATATTTTTCTTTTCCATGTGAGTTGGAGGCATCTTTTTTTTTTTTCTTGATTCATGTGAAGGGGTCAACAGATATGAAGACACCATGGTTTCATGTGGTGCTAATAAGAGTTCTAAATTTCTACCACTTAGCAAAAAATAAAAAAATATAGTATGTGGCAGTGAGGTGGCTTATATATTGTGGCTACCATGTAACAAAAAAGTCAAACATGGAGAAATTTCACACTTGTTCAAAGGTAATCAAATATATGTTTTTACAAGAAAGAGGCTACTTTTGCTACTATGGTGTAATAAAAAATATTATTGGTTGCAAGAGATCAACTCCTTTAATATATTGGTGTTTGACAAGGGTAGTTGTTGATTTCTCTTTTTCATTTAGTGGCTTGGGGCCATAAAATGATGTTTAAAGGTTGGGTTGACTCTATGGCCCAATGGTTTGACATGGTCTGCTTCTCCAAAGATCTGAATTCTCACTCTGTTTTGTCAAATAGACATCCCTAACTAGAGCCATTAGTGGAGCTTGCAAAATCCATGGTAATTTTGGATTGATGAGGTCTTTGAGGTTTAGAAATTTCTTAATTGTATCCATTTAGGGTTTTGATTTTGCACTATTAATGCTTCCTAAAACCCTTCTACACCTAAAAATATGAACCCTATTATGAGGATGCAATTTTGTCCTAAAATGATGTTGATTTGTTCCAACCAATTCCTAGTTATTAAGTTGCAACCTTATGTGTATGTTTTCGTTCGATTGATTGGCCCCTTGTTCCTTTTTTCTGGTCGCGTCCTTGTGCCTGTGAAAATTGGCTAATATGAAGAGTATCAAGATTTTGAAAGGTTTTAAAACCTATGTCAGGTGTTGCCTTGGTTGTCAAAACTTTTCATTTTTTGATCAATAATGTAAGGGGGTGTCGGTGTTTGTATCAGTTTCGAAACCTTTCATTTTGTCGAAAATATCCAACCTTCTTCTTTGCCTTGTTAAAACTTAAATAATTCTATTACCTAGGCATGTCCCCCTTTTAAAAAAACTTATAGCACACGTGAAAAATTGCTTCCTTTAAGTTGTTCCATCATAGTACTTCTTCGTATTGCAAATTGAACTCTTGTTTCTATGTTGCTTCGTGTGATGTGCAATATAAGGGAGGATCAGGGAGCATGATATTATTTGCCAGGTGTCAGCATATTTTAGGGGTTTGGTGCATCACATTTTTCTTCCAATATGATGGGTGCCTTTATGCGATGGGCGATAGCCAAAGATCAACATTGGGCGATTAGAAATGGAGATCAAATGTTCATCACATAGGTTCTTCATAACGTGTTTTAAATGTGTATTGGCGGGGTCATATTTGCAATGTACAATGGTGATATCAGATGATAGAGGGTAAGAAGAAATAATATAATGATCCACACGTGCTTGATTCACATTGCTATTGTGAAGAAAGGGGATGTAATCAAAGTTGCGATGTGTGATGATCAATCAACCAATGACCTAGATGTAAAGATAGAGATCCAACGATTATTAAATGTGGTCTTTGCATCACGATTTCATATCTAGTGAGGACGATGTTCAATGTGTGATGTACGATTGAGAGTATACGCCGAGGGAATATCTAGTGATGCATGTAAATATTTTATTGCATCGCGTAGGCTTAAGCCATCACACTTTTAGGTGAAAAATCTCTAAAGGAATGAGCGATGAATTAAAGGCATGCACAGGTTGTTGATCTTGAATCTCATTAAGATCAATGGTTTCTTTTAAAACTTTGCTTAGTGTTTGATCTTAGCCCTCCATCTTCCATCAGATGGTTAGAATTTGAATGTCAATGGCTAATTCCTCCTTTTCGCAAGTAAACACAGATATTGATGGTGTATATGCAATTTCAACTACTAGATCAACTCCAAACAGCTCTGGATCTAATTTCTTCACTTCTCCCAAGCCATATTAATTGGTGGAAAACACCATTACTACCTTTGAGTGTTCCAAAGAGGATATATTCTAGTGTCAGGGCATGTTTTTCTTGATTTTTCCTACAGATTTTGTGGGCACCCATGTCGGTATTCATGAACGATGTCGTGGGGTGTCTGTTTGAGGTGTTAGAGCCTTTATGGTTGGGGTTTTTGCTCATGTTTTAAGGGAGATTCAAATGTTTGTAATCTGATCAGAGTTCATCCTTTTTGTAACTCTAACTGAGTTAGGGTTAGGTTTTGAAGTCAAATTTTAGTTATGCTACACTCTAAAGGAAATTTTTGTTCTTTTTGTTTGGGTTCAAAATTATTCTCTCTAGCCTAAGGGGTTTGGAGTAGTATTCTCCCTTCCACAATTCTTATTTCTAGCTTTCTGTAAATCCTTTGTTGTGTCAAGTTGAATAGGTTAAGTATTTGAAATATAAATAGGGAATACTTTAAGTTTTTCTCTGTAATAACAACAGATGATTGTAATACACATTGTATTTACCTTAAATTTGAATGTCAATCTGTCATACTCTCCAACATTGTGCAGTTTATCTTTTGAATCAATGTAATTAAGAGTTATTTAGATTCTTCAAACAAACTTTCTATTTGAATTATTTTTTTGTTTGCCTATCATTCAAGGAGTGATGTAAATACTTGCATAGAAATAGTGAAGGTATTATCGTTGCAGTATGGATCAATAAGAAGTTTGATAGTGTTGTCCTTTTTTTGGTTTCTCACTGTAAGGTAGTGAGGTTATGAGAAGCCATGGTTGGTGTGTTATAGGAGTTTGTTTTGTTTTTTGCTCTATGTGGATTAGGCACTGGTCAAGGAAACTCACAAATTTTGAAGCTAGGGAAGAATCAAGATCTTAAATCATAAAACCAAAGCCTTTTACTTTCCTACATTTTACGTTTATGTTTATTTCCATACTACCAGAAATCATTAAGAGTATAGAAGGTTGCATAGATGATTTAGCCCATGAAAGGCCTTCCACCAGTATAGTATGTTGATCTGTTATCAAAGGAATTATTTGCATAGAGGTGTTATAGATGTGAATGATGTTATAGGGATACCCACCTTGGTTTTGTAGAGCCTAAAGTGTAGAGGAGAATTTTCCAATAAGTCTCATGTTTGTTGGACATTGACCTAGGGTTTCTAAGAATAAGAAGTAGCTAGTCTTTAGGAGAACCTAGAAAATTAGTTGGGAACATCGACACATACCTAGGTACAATAGTAGATGAAGATGTGATCTCAATAGGAGGAGGAGGAGAAGCAAGAAGAGAAGTCTCTTTGTCAACTAGACATTCAAGACATTCATTATACTTAAGATCCTCTAAAGTATCATCATCAAAGGGTATATTATCAACATCATCAAGGGGAATTGAAAATTTGTAATAGGATAATCTAGGAATGGAGAGATACGAGGGTCTCCAAAGATCTCCTAGATCTTGTTCCAAAGTGTGTGTGGGCACTCGATATCTAATATCTCGATAGGAATATCAACACCAATAGTTGTACCAGTCAATCCTATAATGTGACCATTATTATTACCCCAAACTAATTTCTTCCAAGTTGTGTTTGGTTCAGGTATGAGTCCATAAAGATATGGAAAAAGCTTAAGCCACTTGAGATGTGTCAGAATACCTTTTTTCTAGGATTCATAATTTTCCTTATTCAAAATTACCACAGAAGGATGAATAGAAAAACCCATGATACCTCTTCAAATGATCAATACAAATGAATCAATCACAAGATTACCCCCCAATTTATTCACTCAATCAAAGAAAACCCTTAGAAATATATGAGCTTGGCACTTTATGATTAGTGCGAGTACAAATGCCACTTGCAAAAAAATAATGAAATGGTCTTGTTCTTGGTACATGCAAATGCCAAAATTGGCCACAATCAAGTATAATTTTTGGTACAAAATGAGATCAATTTGATCATACCATTAAAAATTACATGCAAAAGTATGCACTTTGAAAAATAAACTGCACCAAAAAAGTTACCATATGAGTGAGAAATGAGCCCTTGAAGTTCTCAAAACGAGAATGATGCAACAACACCTGTGATAATTTGCAATTTCTGGAAAATACAGACACCAAAATTAAAAAAATGTCTACACCACTATGAAGAGCATGGAATTATACCCCAAATAAAAAAAAAATCTCCCAAAAAGGAGCCCATATGACTGAGATATAGTCGTTTGAAAATCAAGTTCAAAAGTCAAAAATCCATTGGTGAGGGGGGACAAAATTTGCAAAAAAATCTGCTGACGTGGCGCTGATGTCAACATTTGACTATGTTAAATTTGACGGCCTGTAAGCCATTGCTAGAATATTCCCTCCTACCCAGAATATTCTCTACACTGGAATATTTGATGGAATATGCTCGATGGTCTGAATTTAGAGACGACATCTTTTAAGGCAAAAAATATTCCCTTTGTATGCATCAAATTTTAAAAAAAACTTGTCGGTTGTTGTTTTTCTTGTCAATTGTATTAAACAACTGGTTTTTTTTTTTGGCAAGGCTTGCGGTTGGTGACGGGCCTATGGGTTCATGCCACATGACACCCAATGGACCACGCAACACCCTGTTGTCGTAGGGTACACAAAATAATTTCTTTTTTTTTTATAAGTTTTTTTAAATAAAATCAAAACATTTTTTTGAATATTTCAAATATATATATATATATATATATATATTTACAAAAAAATTTAAAAGAAGTTGAATATTAAAATATATATTTTTTAAATTATACCATCGACCCTGTGCAATAATGCGACCATACGATCGAATCGTAGAATTTTTCTTTGATGGCTCTGAGCAAAGTTGTCCAATTTTGACGAATTGATAGTTGATCAAAGGGGTTTTGGGCCTTATGGATGCGATGCCAGGGTCAAATTTGACCCAAAATGCTCCAAAATTGTAGCTAACTTATAAATTTGGCAAACACTCTTCAGCTTCAAACCCTCATAGATCTGACCTTATATGTTTGATTTGGATGAAACAAAAGGAAAAACTAACTTTCTTGAACACCCTAAACTCAATGGTGAGCTCAAATTTTCACCAACAAGCTTATATCTACACCAACAAGCTTTGTTTTGAACTTGCAATACAAAGCTACAGAGAGGAACTCCCCCAAAATCTGGTATTTCTATCAAGTTTTTTTGATTCTCCAGATCATTATACGATGCAAGAGTAGAGCATACTCAACTTTTCAAGATCTACCAAGATCTCTCAAAATAGACTAACCAAAGGCACTCAACTTGTTTTAATACCATGTTAGAATTGTCTATGGAGATAAATGTTGACATATTTTATGCCACCCTTAGATGCACATCATTTATATCTGATCAAAGAGATCCTATGTATGCATCATGTTGAAATCCATGTTTATTTGATGAACTTGGGTCCTTAAGGGTTTCTAATTCCTCAATTGTATCCAATTTATGGTTCTGAATCTGCAGGTTGGGGCTTCAAAAACCTTCATGTGCTTAAACCCTAAACTCCCTACTCTTGGAGGACACTTTTGTTATATTCCTCTATTGACTCTTTGTAGACGGTTCTCAATCATTTAGTTATAGCTTATGTCTTTCAAAGTCATATTTTGATTGACCCCTTCATCCTAGTCTTAGCGGTCACCCCCCATTTAAATATTTGTCCTAAATATTATGTTTGCGAGTCTTGAAATATTTTCAATTGAGTCTAATGTTTTTCCCTATGTTTGAATGTTCTAAATCACATAACCTTACTTTACTTAGGCGTGACCCCCATTTTAAACTAATTTGAGCATGTGCACAAAATGCATCACTTAAGTGATTTCCCATCACTAGCCTCAGGTGCATCATGGATTGACTTTCCCTCATCAACTTTGTTTCAGCAATGAGTGATGCACTAGTATTTCCTTCATATCGCTAGCTCTCTTCACATCGCAGATTGATAAATGTCTATTGAAAGAAAAGTAGTTACGAGTGATGGAATTTTTCTCTTTGCATAGCTGATACATATTTGAACCTTGAAAATTTTTCGTGATGAGTGATGAAGTGATGATATTAAATAGAGAACATCCAATGATTGAGGTTGCATTGCACCCTTGCTTCAAATCACTATTTTGAAGCAAGGGGGTGGAGTGGTTTGCACAATGCGCGATGGGTGATATGGATGGTGGGCCCTTTGATCAATAATGGGTGATGAAGAATGAAGATCTAACGGCTATCATGATGGCTTAGTGCATCACATTTTTTACTCTCAAAGGTTCAAATCAAATGCGTAATGCGCGATGAACGACCTAGATTTAAATTCGGTGATCTAATGGTCATGGCGGGTGTTATTCGCATCATGGTCATGTTCCAAGAGGTTGAAGCCCTTTGCATGATGAGAGATGAAGGAAAGATCTCTTTATCAAAGGGACAAGTGGATATCGATGAGACATTGATGATGGTCCCTTTGACATCCTAATATCGATGGTGATGACGACGAATGGTGAATGTTGAGGCGATAGGTGTCTTGGTGGGCCTAGGGACTTAGTTTTCTTTGTTTGTTTCAATGGATTAGATTCAACAGAGATAATCTAACGGTCATCATGCGCATCATTCACATCGCTATTGTGAATGATTCCACCTAGGCACTTGCTACGATGGTCATGTTTGCAATGATTAGAGCGTCAACAGTTCAGATTTGAAGGCAAGCATATGGCATTCATCACTAGTTTCCAATGCATCATGATTATGAGTATAAGAGTTGAAGACCTTTGTGCGATGTGCGATGAAATATGGTGGGTCTAGGTTTTATTTGTGATGGAGCAATTGTGTGACACACATCCCAACCAATAGGTGGTGGATTTTCATTGCATTGCATGCATCTTATGCATCATGAATTGTTGTCGTATACTCTCAAGGAGATCTATGATATATTAAGGCTACATGATATCTGTTGATCTTGATTCTCTTGTGATCAATGATCATGTTTTAAACTTCTATTGGGAATCATCTCGAGTATCCATCTCCAATCCAACGACCAATATTCAAACTTCAATGGTCAATTGCTCTTGTTCATGGTAGATTTGCAGAAGTAATGGCTCAACTATAATTCTTAGATACCATATCAAATCCGATTGACTTGGATCAATTTTTCACTCCTTTTTAATGCTACTTTTCATTTTTGGGTGGCACCATTACTCGAAGTTTTGTAGAGGCTATATTATTCTTTCAAGGTATGTTGACCTGTATTTTTCTATTGATTTTGTGGGGACCCATCCCTAAATTGATGAGAGTCATCAACTTGGGATGTACTCAAGATATCAGAGTCTTTTATGGCTTGGTGGTTGCTCTATCATGGACACAATTCATATCTTTTCCAGACCTAATCAAAATTCATCTTTCTATAACCCTAGTTAGCTTATGGTTAGGGTTTTGATTTCAAATCTTGGTTATTCTTGAACCATAAAGGCAAATATTATATCATTATTAAGGATCCTTTCATTGTAAAGGTTACTTAAAGCTTTTATATTAATGAAATTCAACTATTATCATAATTACCTCTTGCATGTTTGAGTAAAATTCATTTACCTTCATATCTAAGTGGGTGTTTCAGTTGTTTCTTTGACATATTATGCTATTGTGAAGTAGGAAGGAACAAACTCTAAATTTGGTGCATCACCTTCTTTCATATTTCATGTCTCTTCCTACCATTTTACCTTGCAATCTGTTAGAGTAGGTTAACATTAGGACTTTCATGTGTTGGGTTAGATCAACACATCTGTACTTAGTCTAGAAGAGGAAGCCAACCTTCTTCGGAGACTGGATCTCAATTTGCAAGGTCCCACACTTTGAGGTCATTTCCATTGTGTCATTAGAACATTGAACTCTTGTTTAGTAGGGTGCAATTTTATGTGATAATAGTTTTTGGCATGCACGATGGGAGTCAAGCAAGAAATTTCATTTCATTCAAATTGAGAAAGTGGTATTTCTCTCAACATTTCATCCTTGAAGAGGCTCTCAAACAAGTACTTGGTGACTTTTTTGTCAAGGGAGGACTCTACAAACAAATTGGTGACTTTGTTGTTACTCAAAACTTTTAGTTCAAGATTAAGCCTGCAAGTTCATGCCAAGGATTCATACAAGATCATCTTCTAGAGGTAATTTTCAGTATATACAACTCTCATTTTCTACTTCTAGAAGAAGAAATAGACAATATTTGTCACCTATAAGGAATATAAGTTCAAGTCCTCATAGAGCTCAATCTACACCACCTATGGGTAGATTATTTCAGACTAAAACACCTTCCACCCATACAAATAGGACATTATTCCACATGGATTTACCTAGAAATCAGCCCTTTGTATCTTTTACCAGTGGTAGCCCCTTAATTTTTGGCTCAAAAGAATGATATACCGGTCAATGCCTTGAAAATTATTCCTCATCTTACTAGTGAAACATATACAACTCTAGAAGAACACATCATAGATGTGGAAAACATATGCTTTGTGCATGATGTTATAGAAGACAATTTGACTGTTAGATTACTTTACAGTTCTCTTAAGGGAAAATCACTGCAGTAGTACAAGGATCTCCCATCTAACACCATTCATAACTGGGATGAATTAGGGGAGAAGTTATGCAAGAATTTTGAAGATAAAACTGACCATTTATCCTTGGTAGAACAAGTGACCACAATTAAAAGAGCACCTCATGAATTCATGAGTGATTTCAACTATAAATTTTAGAAGACTTAGGATAAAATCCCTACCTTCGTTAAGCCTTCTCCCGAGCATGCTTTCCTATACCTCTTAAGAGCTCTTAACAGTGATATAGCTTTTATGATTTAGTCCGTGGGAGGTCACACCTTACTCGGTGCATATGATGTTTCCATAAGGGAAGAAAATTGTTTAATTCAGGCTGGGAAGATAGCTCCTAGGCCACCAATGCCTTTATTTCTCAAGCTTCCTTCACAGCAAATGGTATCCCCTATTTAGTGGATCCTACTCTAGTGGATTCCACAAGCCAACCTTCTACTTTTGCTACACCTCCAGAATATTTGAACACCTTTCTTTGAAGTATGAATAATGAATTAGTATCACTGAGGAGGCAACAAACTAAAAAAATAGGCCTTATCAGCCTCAAAATCAAGGTTATCAACAAAATAGGCCACCTTATCAAGGAAAAAATTAGTGGAATCATATTAAGCCCATGAACAACATACATACACTTGCTTTCAACAATCCTAAGGCTTTGGTCCCAGTGAAAAATAATCTAGCACACGAGCAAGAGTGGTGTTACCCTTGTGAGCAAGCTCATAATCAAAATGCTTTCCAAAATGGAGAGTTTGTACAAACTTTAGTAGCTCAAAATGAAACCTGTACCTCAGAGAAGCAGGTTGGCACAAGCCAAACAAATTCTAGTAATCAAATTCATACACGTGAGGACTCCTCACTTGTCATTTGGGGTGAAGAGGATTTATGTGGTGTGAATCAAGAAGATATTGATGCAATAGCTCAAAATACAAGATCAAAGAAAAGAGAAATGGAGGGTGGTGCACCTTCCATGGTTGGGCAGGCATCAGTCTCTAAGCAAATTCAACCAACTAAAAGTACTAGGCCAAGAGGTAGAACAATAGAGGTTCCACAATCAAATCAGCATGTTAATAGGCCTAAAAAAGTGGTAGATCAGCCTAAGATCACACAAGCAACAAGAGTTGACCTTGTTCCAAAGGTTCCTTCTAAATCTAGTTAGCTTCCTTTCAACATAGTGGAGAAAATAAAGAAAACCAATATGAAACTATGTGGGAGGCTCTATCTATCCCAACACAAAGGGATTTTCTATAATAGGCTTTAAAGGAACATAAAAAAATGGGTGATGTACAAGAAAAGGAGAAGACTACTCCATCAATCAGCTTGGTGCAACCCAAAGAAGAATGGTATTCAAGAAAAATCAGTAAGCCACCTCCCTTCTATCATTCTTTAATTATTGGGAATCATATAGTGCATAATTGTATGATAGACTTAGTGGCAAGTAGTTTAGTCACGCCTAAAGGGATTGTTGGCATGCTTGGTATCAAGTATGAACTGGTGATTATACATTTTTTACAATTGGATGACACTGTTGCCAATACTGTGGAGGTAATTAAAAATTTAAAGTTGTCCTTGCATGCATGTCTTGGCTGTGATGTGTTGCAAGACATTTTAGTCATAGACCTCCCTGCTCACTTTTCCATTTGATTATCTAGGGATTTCACAGCTAAGATAGGTGGGTACTTATCTACTAATTAGTCTCACATGCTATTTAGAACTAGATATGACACTAAATAAACCATCAAATCTGAGTCCATAGAAAAGGATCATATAGAACCTTACACTCCTCATCTAAAAAACATGAATTGTACATTGCATGATCAAAAGGAAGAGTGTTATGTTCGTGAGCTTGCAAATCCTATAGAGGAGGTACCTAATTATTTGTTGGATGAACAAAGTATTGCTTTACAATTTGACCCACTTACAGAAGCTGAAATAAAGGAGATTGGTCTTGGCACCTATTGCATTCATGAAGAGAATGATACTATCCCCAATCTCATAAAAACTCAAGAAGACTTAGGGGGAATATGGCAGATGTTTTTTAATGGTTCTAGAAATAGGAATGGTGCTAGTGCTGGTGTAATGTTAGTATCTCCAATCAAGGAGAAATATTATTTATCTTTCAGGCTTCAATTTAGTTGCACTATTAATGTGGCTGAGTATAAAAAACTCATCCAAGGTCTCCAACTTGCACAAAAAAGGAACATCAAACTGTTACAAGTTTTTGGTGACAATGAATTGGTTTTCCATCAAGTTAGAAATCCAAGCTCAACCAAGAATAATCTGCTCAAATCCTACAAGCATAGGGTTTGCGATTTAATTGAGGGTTTTGAGGGTTTTAACATCCAAACAACTCCAAGAAATTAGAATAAACATGTTGATAGGATTGCACCAATTGGTGCTCAGTTTGACATACAAGCACATATTGCAAGTAAAAAGGAGTAGCATATCAGACTTATTGTGAGGCCTGATGTTTCGGATAATCAAGATCATTAGAAATTGTTTGACAGTGACCAATAGGTAGTGAGTTTTTTGCAAGATGAGGTAGAATTTTCTAAAATAAATCAATCCAAGTTGCAAAATCAATATGGTGATAAGCTTGTGTAGTTGAGTAGCAACAATCTATTGACTGGTCTTATCACCCTTGAAGGTATTTTCAACCTTGATGATTAGTTAAAGTAGAAAAGGATGAACTTAGCTACAAAGAAGGGTGAATTCAAGCCAATAGAAATTTTAGAGGGGAAGTCTCTAAACCTGGGAAAGGTATTCTCTACTATTGAACATGATGTTTTCATAGATCTTTGCAATGGATACAATGATGTAGTTTCTTGGAATTATGAAGACTTAAAGGGTTTTGACCCAGGCCTTTCCCAACATACTATTGAATTAGATCCTGGTGCTAACCTGTAAGGAAAAAGAAAAGGCCTATAAATCCTAAGATTGATCCTTTAATGAGAAAAGAGTTGGCCAAATTGATTGAGGCTAGAATATTTTTTCTCATCAAGCATTCCTTACGAGTGGAAAACTTAGTTGCTGTCAGGAAAAATAATGGGGAAATAAGACTTTGTGTAAATTTTAGGGATCTAAATAAAGCCTCCCTAAAGGATCATTATCCCCTCCCCTCCATGGAGTAGATTTTACAAAGAGTTGGTGGGTCATAAAGGTTTTCTTCTTGGACGATTATTCAGGCTACAACCAAATTTTGGTCCAAGAATATGATCAACATAAGACAACATTTACTACAAAGTGGGGCACCTATGCTTATTGTAAGATGACTTTTGGTCTAACCAATGCAGGTGCCACTTTTCAGAGAGCCATGGATATGGAATTTCAAGGTGTGTTTAGAAAGTTTGTTTTGGTCTATTTGGATGATATCATAGTGTTTTCAAAGCATGCATAAGACCATTTTAGTCACCTTGAACAAGTATTTCAGAAATATAGGGAATATGGTATTTCCCTAAATCCAAATAAATGTGTCTTTACCACTAATAAGGGAAAATTTCTTGGGCACATTGTTTCAAAGGATGGCTTGGTCATTGATCTTGCAAGAGTAAAATCTATCTTAGCCATCCCACTTCCCAGTCATAAGAAAGAATTACAAATTTTATTAGGCACAATTGACTTTGTGAGGAGGTTCATTCCAAACCTTGCTGCTTTGGTAAAGCCTCTTACTTTTATGCTTAAGAAAAATATGGTCTTCAAGTGGACCAAAGAAGGTAAAGATAGTTTCGAGGCTATCAAACGAGAAATTTCTCAAGCTCCTACCCTTGTCAATCATAACTATGACAAGGATTTCATTTTTTACATCTTTGGAGGTGAAGCAAGTATATCAACTATTCTAACTTAGATAAATAAAGAAAAAATAAAGTAGCCCATCGCTTTCTTTAGTGAAGGGCTCAAAGATTATGAAGTCAAGTATAGCTATGTTGAAAAGAAAGCTCTTGTTGTTGTTAGAGAATTAAAAAAAATTAGACACATGTTGTCTAATAATAGGATACAGCTAATGGTGCCCCATGTCAGCGTTAAATAGTTCCTTTTGAGTAGAGATATCAATGAAAAAAGGGCTGGGTGGATCACTAAGGTGATGGAGTATGATGTTAACATCAAAATCACCAAGATAGTAAGAGGAAAAGGGTTGTGTGAACAGATTTCTCAACATTTGAGACTCCTACAAAGGCTACCCTTGTGCTACAGGAACAACAAGCACCAAATGCAAATATACAAGGTAGTTGGGTGCATGACATGGCTACCTTTTTATAGGAAGCTAGATATCCTTTGGGTCTAAATAGGACCAAAAGAAGACATTTCAAATTAAAATCCATTCCATATGTCATAGTGGATGACATACTCTTTAGGAAGGATTTCAATGGAGTACTATTAAGATGCATAGAGGCAGATCAAGTCAATAGATTGCTAAATGAATTCCATGATGGCTCTTCAGGTGGCCATTTTTCTGCAAGGACTACTGCTGCAAAGTGTGGACATCAAAATATACAAATGGCTAGCACAACTCCAATATCCTCATAGAATAATACAACATTCTTCAAAATAAATGACAAAACTAATCCAAGCATGCAAAGAAGACATGAAGTATATCTATCCTATGATGGATTGGTGCTATCCTTTGTGTAAAAGATATCCCTTTCCCAATCCTTTCCAAGAAAATGAGATGATAGACAACGAGATGCAAAGTGAACTCAAGTTGCCTATAGTGATAGTGCTCAAATTGTAGATGATAAATGAGAGAAAAGGTATTGAATTTATAGGATAAATTGAGAGAGGAGAGGCCAAGATTGAGAAATGTGGGACTAAAACCCAACAAATATGAGAGAGCCACTTGTCTCAATGTGATTGGCCCATGCTTGTGCAAGTTTTGGCCAATGTGCCCATTTCAAATTTGAAAATGGCATTGAATGCATATGGTTGAGGGATTTGTGGGGAATTTTGTTTCAACAAAAAAGTCAAACAAGGGGAGTTAATGAGCGCATATTCCTTGGGAATATGCCTTGTGAGGAAAATAGGGGTTTTAATAAATCAATTTAAATGATTTATTGTGCAAGAGGATGAATCTAGAGGATTCAAGTGATTAGGATTAAATTAATCAGGATTTGATTAATCTAACAAGAGGTTAGGTGATATTGACTTTTGACTTATATTTAAGGATTAGATATAAATCAAAATGAGGAGAAAATGATTTTAGATTTAATTAAATAAAGTTTTTTTTTTATTTAATCAAAGAGGATGAAATTAGTGTTAAATCAAATAAAGGTGAATTTATTTAATTTAAGTGGATGACTTTAGGAGATTTATGATTTAATTAAATAAAATTGATTTATTTAATTATAAGATGAACATTAGCAATGATGTCAATTTTGCATGTCTACATTTTTCCCATCTTTGAAGCAATGTACTCGTTGCATTGGTTCAAAGAATGATGCCGTTGACATCAAAATTAAAAGAAATTATGATTTTTTTGAATGCCCCAGCAAAAAGAAGTACGTTAGTACATTGCCCCCTCAAGAGATCGAGTGAAAAGATTTGATTTGAGGTCAATCTTGCGATAAAGAGGTTCAAAATGGATGTAAGGAGGGCTAGACTATATGATAACGATGATGTAAATCTGATGTTTGAAAGATGCTTAGAATAAAAAATTTATACTATCCTAAACAGCTTAAATGATTACGAAAATGAGATGTGAGGTAGATGAGATGGATGATGTTGTCCTATGATGATATGATGTGTTTATGCAAGATGGAAGATGGATGCATGATGGATGCATTGTTAGCATGGATCAACCCTTAAATTCAAGAAGATGTAGAAGTCCAACAAGTCCACTAGTCGTCAAGACTTTATTGGATATGATCATGAACGATGATGATGTTTTTCTTATCCAAGGATGGGAGAGATAAAGAGCATAACCTTCTTTATGTTTGATAACACACATAGGTGCTATGCATCAAGGTATTAAGAACCAAGATGGTGTTGCACCTAGTGTGATGGACTTTGAATCATCAAACAAATAGGAGTACTCTTGTTCACACTTGACAAACATAACCTTATTTAGAATGCACTTCAGATATTCTAGACAGCTAAGGCCAAAACATAAGAAGGCAAGCCTTCTTATGTGGTCAACAAGATACCTAAAACATCCTTCCTAAAAACAAAACAAAGTATGCATGACAAAGTTATTTTACAAGAGTATCCAACAAGCACAATAGATAAAAAGATAATGATCATTGCCCCATTCCTTTCTCTCTAAACTTGTTTTGTTTAGGCATCATTGAGACATCCTTGGAATGAGCGCAAAATAAGATAAGTCTAAAAAGACCAATATAAAGTAAACAAACAAGCTAATGTTCTTTGTACCATTAGCCAAGGCTAAACTAATGTGGGGTACCTAATGCTTATGTCCATCATAGGAAAGCTTCATCCTAGGACATGTTGTGATCAGGGTTTTGATGGGACTGATTTGGGGGATAAGCTATTGATATTCCGAGTTGACCAACTTGATTGCTTATGGACTTAGACTTTCAAGACTCTAACGATTAGAGTATTCACTTTTGAACCTGCTAGACTTGCTTTTGACTGACTTACCAAAGGGTGAAGGTGATGATGATTTTATTATGAGTGATAAAAGTCACGGGTGAAAGCGAGATGAAATGGATGCACCATTTTGGGTTTTTCAAATGTTTTGAGCCTATTTTTGGAATTTTGAGATGTTTTACAAATGTTTTTGGTATTTTCAAGATTTATGATGAAGAGACTAACTTAAAGACCTATCCTAGGGGTCTCGGGAGCTGATCCATAGATTATCCTTGCCTACGTTATACACACAGAGACCACGTAGTTTGACTGGTGAAAAACTTGACTCGATGATAAAGACGATGGGCAAATGGATTGCCATGTTGCGACGGACGCCTAAGGACAAACCCTAAATGGGCAAACAGATTGCCAATGTGATGGAAGCCTAAAGGACTGACCTAAATGTCTCGGGGGGTGATCAATGATCAACCTTGCCTACGTTCGAGCTCTGAGACAACATCGATCGATAAATGACTGTTTTTTTATTTTTCAGATTTTGAGATGTTTTGGATTTTGAATGATTTTTTATTTTTTTGGATTTTGATTGATTTTCTGATGTTTTTAATTTTTTGATGGATTTTTGAATGTTTTTGGATTTTCGCATGATTTTGACAATTTGGATATGGATACGTGATGATATTAGTGCTTTGTTTCAGGATTTTTATTGAAAACCAAGCTTAATGTTGATCAATCAGATTGATGGATTGATAGTTTGACTAAGTGTGTTAAGTCAAAAAAAAGTGATAATGCATTTGTAAACTCTAGGAAGTTGTGTTATCCTAGAGTAAACTCATACATGAGGGGGTGGTTTGACTAAGTGTGTTAAGTCAAACAAGTTGATGGTGGATTGGATAACTTGACTAAGTGTGTTAAGTCAAATAAGATGATAGTGCACTTATAAATTTCAGGAAGTTGTATTATCCTAGAGTAAACTTGTGCACAAGATGATAGTTTGACTAAGTGTGTTAAGTCAAACAAGGTGATAATTTATTGGATTCGATTGATCAAGATTGATGAAGCTTGATTTGGAACAAAATAGCTTTGATGATTTTGATGTGACGCTGACATGTACATTTGATGCAACTGATATTGATTGTTTGATGAAAGATAAAGCTTGATAAGGAACGTCTTACTGCCAAAATATGCCACAAGCTAGTGATTTGGATTTTTGGTTCACAAATGCTTGACCAATTTGATTTCGTGTTTTCCAATGTTTGGATCACTTCATAAGTTAGAGGATATAGATCAAGATTTATTCTCAAAGCAAGATGCAAACATTTGCCCCCAATGTCTAGCAATTTTTGAACGACCATGGGTGGATTCTTGGATATACAGATGGATGAATGGATATGGATCATCTTGCGATAAGACAAGGTTTTCAAGAAGAGGATGCGCCTTTGGATAGTGGTTCTAGGACCAGATAATGTTGGATTGGATAGGATCAATGAAAATGAACCATGTCAAGATGTTTACCATAAACAAGTGTAAATTGTGCCCCAAACTTTTATCAAGATAATGTGGATAGATGGTAATGGGTTGGATAAACGGTTCATGGATGAACGGATGATATGGTTGGAATGTTGGCTTTATTATGGATGTGATAAGATTCTTTCTCTTGAACTAGTGTACGCAGATGCTCGATTCTACACATGATCTTGTTTGCTAGGTTTTCATCATGGTACCTGTCCAAAGCGCCACCGAAATGGTTTTCGCTAGAGGATGATTTTTTTCTTTACTGTTTTCAATCCTTTTTCTAATTTTATTTTTATGGATTTTTGTATTTTTGATTTTTTTGTATTTTCTAAGAGATTTTACGCTGATGCTAAACCACCTGGTGATCTTGATGTAGATGCTTTTTTCATAGTGTGCCATCAATATCCTGCTTGAAGAATTTGTTTTGCCAAGATACGTGCACTTGGAAGAAAATTTTGAGAAATTTGTTCTACTTTGCTGATACCGGAGTTAACTCTGTTTTTGTGCGCACATCGCAATAGAGTGCCTTCTGAATCCTTATGATGAAGGGTCGTTTTCAACACATGGTCAATGTGAGAATTGGATATCATGCGTGGAGGCGTGGATGAAGCATGTTTAGGTATAAAAGATGGATTGGTCAACAGTTTGGAACCTTTGACTCTCTAAACTTGGGAAGATGAGGAATAATGGATGGATATGAAAGTGTGCATGGAATTAGGACCAACTGCTTGATACACTTTGTATTTCACTTGAGAAGCCTGCTTTTTCCTTTTTGGACATCTTTTATGGATACCTTTCCCTTTTTGATTTTGCCCCATAGTTTCTTTGACTAATGGAGTTTGATAAGGATAATTTTTCTTTGTATTCTTTGGTATCCAGGTGTATTTGATTTGTCCTTCGTGCTTCGCTACTTCTTTTCCTTTGATGATGCTCTTCGTACTTTGATTCAAATATTTATTTTGTTGTTGGTCCCAATTCGTGGATGGGGTGATGGGTGGATGAAGACTCGTGACGTGGAAGGTTGTAGTATTGGCATCGGTTTCATCATAAGGATCTTTCATGCTCCCTATGTTGATGTTTTCTCGAGATGAAGTTGCCCCTAGTTTTATAAAGGTATTACCGATTTTTTTATATCCCTTGATTGTTGAATAACCAAGGCCTTGACACTTAGGATTTCCAACAATCTACACTGGTGCTAGGATACCCTGTTCATGTAGGCCTAATTCTTTGCCTTGATAATTCATTTGTTGAAACATTTTATTTGCAACAGGATATGATTTACCTTGGAAACAAGGTGTTAATCCTTCTTTGCTCCATGGTGGATCTTCAAAAGTGACAACTTCTTTATTGATGAGGTAGCTTTCCCTAAGAAACATAAGTGATCCAACTTTATAAGTGATAGGATCCTCCATATGTGGGATGAATGCCTAATTGATATCTTTATCTTGATCTTGTGAGATATTAGATTGTAATGCTTCTTTAAGAGGTGTTGATGATTCATTTTCCTCATAAAACCCTTGCTCATGATTCATTTCACAAGATGTTTCTGATTCACGACTTCTGTAGGAGCCCTCTTCATGACCTATTTATGATATGTCTCTAGATTTCTCTATATCTTGATCATGTGTACAAATGTTAAGAGTAGGAGACTCTTGTTCCTTGGTAATGATATCAAGAGTATGAGACTCTTGTTTTGAATGAAGATCATCTACATGTCTATCTAAAGAAAGAATCTCATGAGTAGACGGAGGGATATGTGCTATATGGATATGATCCTTATTTACGACATATTGTATAGATAGGAGAGTTTCCATTATATCATTGTAGTAGATTGGAGCTACAAATTCTTGATCTTGAATGATTTCAGAATTGCTTTCGACATGCTTTGGATCAAGTTCTTGACATGGGTCAGTTTCAAAGGATGGATTGTTTTCAAAGGGTTCTTGGACATCGTCATAAGGAATGGGAAGTGGATCAATATCCTCTTGATCTTTGGGTGGACTTGGATCAAATGGTGAGTTAGGGATTCCTTCAATATCTGTAACCATGAGGTCAAAGGATGTCAATATGTCTTGGGAAGGAACATTGCTAGACCTTGATGGAAGATGTTGATCATGCTTTGGAATGAATTTTTGAGATATGTCCTCTAACTCATAAGGTGATGTAGAGACATTTTCAATAAGATCATTGGTCGATGGATCATGGATTATGTCAATAGGATCAAATAATGTCAACACATCTTGAAATAGATCACTAAAAAGTGGCTCTTGATGAATCTTGATTTGATCACTAGATGGGGTAGACATATCTTCATAGTGCTCATTGATGGATTTATTTTGATTATTGTCTTTAGCTGTTAGGGTGGGGAGATTGTCAATGTCTTCAACCATAAGACCAAATGATGTTGAATTTTCTTGAATTGGATCTTTGTTGGGTATTGTTGGTGTGTTTTGATCGTGATTGAAAAGTGGTTCTTGGTGTGTGTTGATTTGATCATTGGTTGAGGTGGAAACATCTTCAAGGTGTTCATTAATAGATTGATCTTGATTTTTGATTTCAACAATTGTGGTGGGAATCTGTTGCAAGATTTGTTGAGTGAGTAATGCCTGTGTTTGTTGCTGAGCCAACAATACTTGTTGTTGGTCATTTTGTTGTTGTGCCAATAATTCTTTTTGTTGGGCTTGTTGTTGAGCTACTTGTTGATGCATTTGTTGGTGGATTGCTTGAAATAGTACCCATAATTGTGCTTGTGCCTGCCAAACTTGGTTTTGGGCTTGAGCTTGAGCATGTTCTTTTTGGGCTACTTGAGCCGCTTGTGCAACTTGTGCGGCTTGTTGGGCTTGGAGTTCCTTTTGGTGGGCATATTGTTGAGCAGCTTGCAACATGATGGAGAATGAATTGGCCGTGTTGTTTTTTTGTGGTGGTGGTGGTGGATTGGGAATGGTGTTGACCATTGGGGTTGCTTGGATGGTTTCCATCTGTTGTTGCGATATCGATGGAAAAATGGGGGGATTTGATATGATGCTTTGATTTATGAAGGGGGTGTTGCTCGGATTCAATTGATTGAGGGTTGGTAAAGGGGGAAGGCTCATGCCTTGATTGTTTGGTTGATATATTTGTAAGTTTTGATTTTGATTTAAATTACCAAAGGGAAAGGTGTTCCAAAATTTAGATTGGACATGCTCACATTTGTACCATTGATATTGGGAGGAGATAATGATCCCATGTATGGATTGTACAAATGCAAGTTTTGAAAATCAATTGGTATTGTAAGGGTTGGATAGTTTGGTTGAATTAGACTACTCATGATGGATGAATTAAGTTTATATTCCATGCTCCTCTTATGTTTTGACCTTGTTGACCTCTGAGGGGTTTAGGACCAATGATGAGATGACAGATGAAAGGGGTGAATGATATGGGTGTTTAAACTTCTAGGAACTTTGGATCAATGCTAGACTTTAGGAATTGGTTTGATTTGATTTTGATAGTTTGACTAGGTGTGTTAAGCCAAACAAGATGATGGTGAACTTGTAAACCCTAGGAAGTTGTGTTGTCCTAGGAAAAACTTGCACAAGAGAATGAATTGGCTAAGTGTGTTAAGCCAATAAAAGTTATTATGAACTAGTAGACCTTAGGAAGTTGCATTATCCTAAAGGTAAATTTGTTCAAGAGAATAATTTGGCTAGGTGTGTTAAGCCAAACAAAGTAATGTTGTTTTTTCATAAAAGTCTAGCATAAGTGATGTTTTCAAGGTTCCAAAAATTGTTGGTGAGATGGGATTTGATTGATGTTTGGAGGGAGTGAAGAGTGATGAATTGATCCTAGATGAACCTAAGAAGTACCTTGTTTACAAGACCAAGGTTTTGAAGAACATGCTTTTCCCTAAAAGTGGTTCAAACCAAAAGACCAATGTTTGCATGAAAACCAAATGACTTAAAAGGGACCAAGCACATGTGTGATTCAATTGTATTTATCTTGCTTAGGTGTAGTTATTTTTACCACACACTTTCTTGATTATGCTTTTCAAACTAAATTTCCAATGTCCTAATTGTCTTTCATCCCACAAAGTGAATTATGTGGAAATCAAGGAAATCAAGGAAAAAGTTTCCTAGGTTTAACCTTAGTGAAAACAAATGATGAAAAAATACAAGCACTTAGAAACCTCTAAGGATATGATCCCTAGGGAAGGCAAGAGTACTTAAATTCATCAAGGATATTTGTTTCCTCCAAGGGGTTTGAAATTTGAAGCTCTTTGTGAATGTTTGTTTTTCAATCGTTTTGAGAACCAAGCAATGCATTTTTTATTTCCAAGCACATGTACAACCCTAAGATGAAGAGACAATATTTTGTTGGGTTCCCACTTGGACGAATCCAGCTGCGCATATTTTGTGTGGATGACTAGATGCTTGACCACATAGGCTCCCCCTTATAGTGCACACACTTCTCGGGTCAGCCAAGCATAAGTAGCCATGAATCTCCTATGGCATACTCTTCATCTCTACAATAGAACCACATGTATACGTGGGGCAACTTTAGAGGACATGACCTCTTGCACCAACAAATATAAGGTATTTTTGGCTTCTAAACAAAATTTTGTAGTAAGGGAATCCAGTTTAGGGGGTGCAATGATAAAATACTTGTGAGAGATCTCCCAACCCTTAGAACAAGGGCTTTACGCATCATAAAGATACCGGGGGAGAGTTATCATGCACCGCTTCCCATTATCCATGGCTTTCACCATGAACACAAATTTATATAGCAGTTTGGAAGAGCTTGGATTTAGCCCATTACCGCTTGATTCGTTCCCTTGGGGTGAGTACTTTTTCCCACCAAGGCAGGCCCTCTAAAGGTACACAATAGCGAGTAAGTGCATTCGTAGTTCGATCATCTTTGTTTGCGTGAACAAAGAGAGAATACTTGCAATGCCTTTATCTCACACTAGACAAGTTTTGTTCAATTTTAGATCCCAAATCAAAGTGTGAAGGAAATATTTTAAACAAACTAATATCACCAAAAGGCTTTTGATTCTCAAGATCTCCGTGAAGCGCAAGAGAAGTGCATACGCCTTTTAAATGATATCAATTTCTGAAAAAGATTGCAAAACATGAAAAACACTTGTTCTTTTTAGACCACAAAGCAATGATGAGTTCATTTTAAAAGCACCACAACGAGATGTGAGAGTTGTCTTGTTCAACTTTTAGAACCCAAATTGAAATTTTAGTAGGTTTCTAATGTTCAGTTTTAATCCAACTTTGAAAAGATCAAATCAGTGATTTATTTTAAGCCCAAATTGAAAGGTGACTTGGTTTAAAATAGAAAACAAGAGCAGGAATTGAAGCCCCTAGGTTATTTCAATTAGCATTTAAAAATGCTTTCATTCCAGTTCAACGCTTAATTTTATTCAATTTCAATGTGCTTGATGTTTTTTTTGGATTTTTTGCCTTGTTACTCCATCATCTTCAATAAATCTGCAAATCAGTTATTGACATATTCAATGGAAATTTAAGAAAACAAATTAATCCAAGAAAATATATGTTAAAAAAGTGATACTTCACTAATTCAGCATTCAAAGAAACCAACATTATTATTCGGTCATTTAATAATCTTTATGAGTTGCCCCTTTGAGTATTTGTTTTCTCCCCAAGATCACTTTCAAATTGAACTTACAAAACCCAATTCACAAGTTGTTCAAAACATTGATCTGTGATGCCATCTTTGCAGTCCGCTGTTTAAATTCAATTTGATTTGAGCTTACCGAAGTCAATTACTTAATCAAACATAGCGAGACTCTCATTCTTCCGAGTGCTAATGAAGCACCATTTCAATAGACCCATTAAATGTAGCCATATGAACGTCAAAAAACATACGTAGCCTCTTAAAAATGATTCTCTCTTGGCTGCTTCCACCGCACACTATATTTTTCTCATAGATAACTTGATTGAAGTCATAATCTACCTTTAATATTGTGCCCAATTAACTCAAGTGATAGAGAAAAATATAAATGCTATCATACTCGCTAATCAATGCAAAGATAGGATCATAATATCTAGTCAAAGCAATGACAATTTTTTTTGAAAGGCTCGATAAGGAACATTTAATAAGACACCACAATAGTCAACCAACAACAGAGTTAGCGTATTAAAAAAACAATGGTGTATCATTCAATCTTTCAACTGACAAAAATAATTGAATGACACTTGTTGTAACGTGCATCCAGTTGGCAGGCCCCACTATTTTCAGCGGCTCAATTAGAACTTCTAATGAATTGAATAAAAAAAAATCACAATTTGTGTAGAAAATATTCGATAGGATTGTGAAATAACTTTACAAAAGTAAAGACATTTAGCAACAACACTGGTATTTTACCTGTTTGTCACATAACACAATTTTCTCAGAGGAAGACACATATATTTTAAAAATAGACAGATAATTTTAATCTACCAATCAAATCAAGATCCTACCAATCCACTATTGGAGAGATAAGTTTACGTTTTAAGAAAATAGAAGTTCATTGCCACACAAGCAATATCCGTGTGTGTGATAAATGTGCAGGCCTAGGCATGGGAGATGCACACACAATCTGATAATAGCAACATTACCACTGTTTGATTTCTTCGAATTGAGTGGGTGAGGCATCTCTGGTGGTTTAAATACAGTAGCAAAGACACAATGCATGAACTGATAGACATGGTCTTAAAGAAATGCGGTCTCCTAGATTGCAACATTTTCAGGATATGCACAAAATAGATTTAGATGTATTCAAAGTGTGGAGGCATAGACACGACACGTTTTCTATTTGACCCAATGACTAAATGAAATTTTTAACAGTCAATACTGCAAAGACAATAGTTTTTTAGTAAATGCGATAGGCAGTTGTAAATCCAGATAACATAATCTTACCCCACAACCATCTCTACCTCTTTATGAGACTTGTCTTTACCCCAAGTAGGGCATAGGGAAGTGGCGCAGGAATCATCATTATCGTTGTCACAATCAGCCCTAGATATGAGAGATACAATGAACTTAGTTCATAACCGTGAGTCATTCTCAACCTCTTTTGTATTGCACTTTATCTTATGACTGCTCTTCTTATTTTTACTTTATAATGTAGCAAATATGTTGTGAGTGTAGATTGCAACATCAACATCCTTCTTCAATACTCAAAGAAATCCTGTATGCTTTGATAATCTTTCAGAATTGATAAAGATCTTGTGTTAAAAAAAACCTGAATTGAACAATATCTAAACAACTCTCATTCACTGTAGACGGGTGGACTTGTTAATGAATTCTCCCACCTAGGAAAACAATTGAGACCATAAATCAATTTAGATGTAAATCAAATTAATATTATGCAGCAAACTAATAAACTGTGACTGATTTATTGCATTTGGAAAAGAGGGGTAAATTGATTTTTTTAAACTCAAAGATCAGGCAACCAATGGCAGATGTGGAAATTATAGAGTACCCAAATAACTATTCAATCCTAAAAACCAATAAAGCATATTTTTATTGAGCGTGTATTGTACCAATTGAAGAAAATACTATCTCGAGCATGGTATTCAGCTTGATGGGAAAATGCCCAGGGATAAGACTGTCGGAGGTGGAGACGACGCTTTCAATACATTTTTCAGCGAGACCGGTGCTGACAAACATGTTCCTTGGGCTGTATTTTTTAGATCTGGAACCCACTGTTATAGATGAGGTTCTGAATGGAATGTACCATTAGCTCTTTTACCTAGAGCAGCTTATCAACAAAAAAGAGGACACGACTAACAAATTTGCGCGTGGCCATTACCCCATCGGCAAAGAGATCGTGTACCTTTGCCTGGACCGTATCAGGAAGCTTGCAAATAACTACACGAGTCTCTAGGGTTTTCTGGTTTTCAATGTAGTGGGCGGGGGTACTAGATTTCTGGGCAAGTCGGCCCTAAAAGCATGGCTAAGGAAACACCCTAACATAGACAAAATGGGGTGTACTAGTCCCAGGAATTCGAACCTGGGTGGGGACTTTCAGCAAGCTTTCACCCTATCGATGGCCCCACAGTCCAACTCAGCTATCATTATTTCGTAGGTGAGTAGCCTCATGGAGAGCAGAAAAGAGGTGCAAGTAAATCTCCTCCTCCTTGCAAATCAATTGATACTTTTGGCCAATGTACTTCACAACTTTGTGGTGTGACACGACTTCACTAGATGGGATGCTATGATGCGCAAAAATAACTTGAGGAGATGAACATGACCAGACAAGAATGCATCACAAATTTGAGAAGGAAAAAGCAGTGGATTCTCAAGGGGAGCTTCTGTATACTGTGGTATTACAAGGCATTATCTGCACGAGAGATGGCAAGCTCGTATTGGGAGGGTTGTAGGCAACAAGGATCTATACCTTGGGACATTCAGTACCCAAGAGGAAGCAGTAGAACAACAAGTAACATACAACAGACATAGGATGGATTATGAAATGACCATAAGAAAAAGCTTACTTCATTGATCAACATCGTCTCTTAATGGATTTATTGGAAATGTCTCTCATTGATCAGTAGTTAATACCAGACTGACACATTTAATATCCACCGATTGATAATCACATTGGAAGAAGACTGTTAAAGCATCAAGGAAACAAGTGGTTCATCCTTCATTCCAAGGTTGGATCCAACTTCTCATAATGAAGACAAGATTAGAGATGATAGAGACACATTTGAGGAATACCTAGATTGCAATTAGCTTCCAAACTTGGCATCTGACTGTGATTCGTTATGCACAGTGACTATCACATTCTTCAATCAGCCCTCTCAAACAACATATTTTTAGTTGAAATGTGACATACAACAACTCTTCATGGCATGTTAGAAAAGATGCAAAAATTAAAAGCAATTGATCACTGATCTAAAAACATAGGTAGAAAGTTTTAAAAGAAATACCACCACAAAAATAAACCTTAACTATCATAATAAGCTGATGGAGCATCGATTTAGTTGTCGTCGCGCCATAAAACTCAGAACTTCATATGTCGTCATTTTGGTCTTTGTCGAAAGACATTTAGAGCTCGATCATAAGGTGTTCTCAAATCTGCGGTACCCTGTGCATCATACACAAATCCATTGCATGAAGCGATAAGGTGTTACACAAAACATAAGCCATGAAGGTCTGTTTTGTTCATAATGAGGGTGAACTTTGATTAGATTCCCAATATTAAAAGCGATTTGCAGAGCCAAAACTTTGGATAAATTTAGAGTATATAGTAAAGACACTATAATAAATATGGCCAAGCATATGAATACTATGACCAACCAATGAATATGAGCTGGCAATAAATATGGGAGGCTGCAAAAATTAACAGTACTTCATCAACCAACCAATATAAATTGCTTTCAAAACAACCAATCCAAAATCCCTATAAAACAATCAAAAGAGGAAGTTTGGAAAATCTAATGCAAGATTTAGCGAATCCAAAGAGTGTCAACTTGCAACAAACTTAATGCTTAATAAATGAGGTCGATGCATGTTTTTTTTTTTTTGAAATAGTGATCTAAAATGGATTGACATAGCATTTTTAAGCACTAAAATATCACAAAATTTACTAAGATGACAAACAAGTCGGTGTTAGAGGCCCTCCTTCTAGCGCCATTTTGTGGACATCAAAATCTGCAAATGGCTAGCACAACTCCAATATCCTCATAGAATAATACAACATTCTTGAAAATAAATGACAAAACTAATCCAAGCATGCAGAGAAGACATGAAGTATATCTATCCTATGATGGATTGGTGCTATCCTTTGTGTAGAAGACAGCCCTTTCCCAATCCTTGCCAAGAAAATGAGATGATAAACAATGAGATGCAAAGTGAACTCAAGTTGCCTATAGTGATAGTGCTCAAATTTTAGATGATAAATGAGAGAAAAGGTATTGAATTTATAGGTTAAATTGAGAGAGGAGAGGCCAAGATTGAGAAATGTGGGACTAAAACCCAACAAATATGAGAGAGCCACTTGTCTCAATGTGATTGGCCCATGCTTGTGCAAGTTTTGGCCAATGTGCCCATTTCAAATTTGAAAATGACATTGAATGCATATGGTTGAGGGATTTGGAGGGAATTTTGTTTGAACAAAAAATTCAAACAAGGGGATTTAATGAGGGCATATTCCTTGGGAATATGCCTTGTGAGGAAAATAGGGGTTTTAATAAATCAATTTAAATGATTTATTGTGCAAGTGGATGAATCTAGAGGATTCAAGTGATTAGGATTAAATTAATCAGGATTTGATTAATCTAACAAGAGGTTAGGTGATATTGACTTTTGACTTATATTTAAGGATTAGATATAAATCAAAATGAGGAGAAAATGATTTTAGATTTAATTAAATAAAGATTTCTTTTATTTAATCAAAGAGGATGACATTAGTGTTAAATCAAATAAAGGTGAATTTATTTAATTTAAGTGGATGACTTTAGGAGATTTATGATTTAATTAAATAAAATTGATTTATTTAATTATAAGATGAACATTAGCAATGATGTCAATTCTGCATGTCTACACAAAGATTATGAGGGATGGTTATTATTGGCCAACTTTTTTCAATGAAACTCAGAAATGGGTGAGAAATTGTAAAAAGTGTTCTTTCTTTTCTGGAAAGAAAAGGTTGGCTGCCCTCCCTCTTCATCCCATTCAAGTTGATCAACCATTTATACAGTGGGGTTTGGATTTTATTGGTATGATAAATCCACCATCAAGTTCTAGTCATAAGTGAATTTTAACAGCCACAAATTATTTCACAAGGTGGACAAAGGTAGTTGCTTTGAAGGATGCCCCTGATGCTTCAATTTAGAATTCCTTGATGGAATTGTTACCAGATTTGGCACTCCTTCCACCATCATTTTAGATAATACCAAGGATTTTATTGGTGCTTAAATTCTTGATTGGGAAATGAAGCATGGCATTTACTTGAAGACCTCATCTAATTACTATCCTTTAGATAATGGCTTGGCTGAGCCTTCAAATAAAAATCTTATCAGAATTATCAAAAGGACCATTGAAGACAACCAAAGGGTCTGGCATATCAAGTTAAATACATCCCTTTGGGCTGATAGAAGTACTCCTAAAAGAGGAATTGATAATTCCCCCTTCATGCTCATTTATGAAAGGGAAGAAAGTTTTCCATTATCATTAGATTTTACTTCACTTGAGTTGGCACATTAGTTGGAGTTAGAAGAGAATGATGCTATGATAGTAAGGTTGGTTGAGATCTTGGAACTAGAGGACACAAGGAACAAGTCTATACAAGTCATAGAAACACATCAAGTACAGGTCAAAATAATTTTTGACAAAAGGTAGTTCATAGAGTGTTCCAAGAGGGAGATCTAGTGCTAAAATGGGATGCAGATAGAGCTAAAGTTGTAAGAAATTTCAAGTTTGATGTTAGTTGGAGTGGTCCATATGTCGTCACCAGTTGCAAGGAGGCCAATACATTCAATCTTTCCAAGTTGGATGGTGATGTTCTTCCAATCTCAGTCAATGGGATTCATCTCAAACCTTATTTCTGACAAGTTTTGAGTTATCATATATATATTGCAAATGCCTTGCTTTCCATGAAGTGCTTTGCACACCCTACATTCTCCTTAAGGGAATGTATGTTTCTAGTTTTAATGCTTTCCTCCAAGTGCAGACCTACATATGTTTTGTTTTGCCCTTGGGAGACCCAATTTTGTAAATTTACTTCATGACTCTATGCCCAATGGACTGCTAAGGCCCTTGGAGCTTATTATTAGCAGGCAATCATCCCATAGAAATCACCAAAATGTTGACATATTTTATGCCACTCTTGGATGCACATCATTTATATCCAATTAGAGAGATCCTATGTATGCATCCTATTGAAATCCATGTTTATTTGATGAATTTGGGTCCTTAAGGGTTCCTAATTCCTCAATTGTATCCAATTTAGGGTTTTGAATATGAAAGTTGAAGCTTTCAAAACCTTCATATTCTTAAACCCTAAACCCCCTGGTCTTGGCAGACACTTTTGTTATATTCCTCTATTGACTCTTTGTAGCCAGTTCTTGGTTGTTTAATTATAACTTATGTTTGTCGAAGTCATGTTTTGATTGACCCCTTCATTCTTGTCTTATCGGTCAACTCCCCATTCAAATATTTGTCCTAAATCTTATGTCTGTGGGTCTTGAAATATTTTCACTCGAGTCTAATGTTTTTCCTTCGGTTTGAATGTTGTACATCGCATAACCTTACTTTAACTAGCCGAGGCCCCCATTTTGAACTACTTTGAGCATGTGCATAAAATACATCACTTAAGTGATTTCCCATCGCTAGCCTTAAGTGAATTGCGGATTGAGTTTCCCTCACCAGCTTTGTTTTAGCGATGAATGATGCACTAGTATTTCCTTCATATTGCTAGCTCTCTTTCCATTGTAGATTGATAAATGCCTATTGAAAGAAAAGTAGTGATGAGCGATGGAATTTTTCTCTTTACATCACTGATACATATTTGAACCTTGAAATTTCTTCACAATGAACGATGAAGGGTTGAGATTAAATAGAGAACATCCAACGACTGAGGTTGCATCACACCCTTGCTTCACATCATTGTTGTGAAGTAAGGCAGTGGAGTCGTTTATGCGATGCACGATGGGTGATATGGATGGTGAGCCCTTTGATAAATCATGGGAGATGAAGAATGAAGATCTAATGGCTATCACAATGTCTTAGTGCATCACATTTTCACTCTTAAAGGTTCAAATCAAATGCGCAATGCATGACAAACGACCCAAATTTAAAGATGGTGATCTAATGGTCATCGCAGGTGTTCTTCACATCGTGGTTATGTTACAAGAGGTTGAAGCCCTTTGCATGATGAGCAATAAAGGTAGGATCTTTTCATCAGAGGGACAAGTGGATATTGACAAGACATTGATGATGGTCCTATTGATGGTGAAAATGACACAAACAACGTTAAAACATAATATTTCTCCTCTATTTCTCTTGAAAAAGAAAGACAACATATAGTAGCCTAACTCCCAAGGTCCTGGTAGTTGGTTCTCAACTATTTGGTGTCACTCAATCAGTCCATGCAACTATAATGTTCAAGGGGCCTATGCTGGTAACAAAGAATACAAGCAATGACTTATTCATTGAGCTATTTTAATAAAGAAAGGGGGTTTTAAATAAAAGAAAAAGATAGATCAGAGGGTAAATCAGTAAACATGAATCAAAATTATCTAACATCCCGACATATATCTTCAACAATGAATTTTTTCCAACAAGATCAAGAAAACCAAAGCATGACACAATTTACAGAATAATCCATACTATTGCATGCATCTAAGGTGCTTATTTTAACATCACAATTCGCATATCACAAATATTTCAAAGATTCCAAAAAGAACACATATGTATTCATTGCCAAGATCATAGATCATTAGACTTCAATAAATTCAATTCATCGATAATCTAAAAAGATAATCCTTAAATCCGGCTTCTTCTAATGACTTTCATCACATAAGCAACAATCATGCTTCAACACAATCACTGGCATACTGATAGATTATAACTCGTCAAACTTATCAAGTAAAACTTCATTCTAACACCATATTGCTTAAACCTATAATTTTATTTAACTATAAAAATGAAGTAACAATGTATCTCTGTAACAACTATGAAAAATTATATCTCCTAATATCAAGTGGCCAATTCTATTCTCTATTAGCCGACCCTTACAATATGATACCCCAAGGGTATTTATAGATATAAAAAATCTGAATTTCTCTTCTATTTTAAGTCAACCCACCCTTTTAGGGATTACAAATATCTTTAGAAACTCAGTTAAACTGGAAGAAAAAGAGAATACAATAGAAGAAAGCCATGCGCTTCAAAAACTGCCAGTGCTTGCATGCAATATGCAAAGAAGAAGAAAGCCATGCATGCATGAGATTTATGCATGCGAAGTTTGTTCCACAATGTATTCATCATAGCTGGAGAATACTTGTTGTAATATGTCTAATTCTGGCCCATCTACCCAACTATCTTCAAACTTAATTCTTTCCAACTCTGTTGCAGCAAACCCCATCATATCTTTCGGCTTTGTCAACTATCTCTTAGTTTCCCTTATCTCTTCTTTGATTTCCATCAATCAATCTATCAACAGATCTTCACCAACATCTCCTCTCTACATAATCTCTTTAAACCTTTCATTCCACTTCTCCTTTATTTGGTTTAAAGGTAGGCCTTCCTTTACTGGTACATCAACATTTACTATAATAGCAATGATGGCCTCCAACTCCTCAAATTGTTCATTCGGCTCCTTAACAGAATCTTGAACCTCATTTCTATGTTTGTATAGAAAATCTATTATAAATCGGAGTATACAAGAAGTCCTTTCCAGAAAATATTAATTATCTTCTTCTAGTATCAACTGTTCTAGAAGGGTAGTTTTAGGAAATTTGTTAACTTCTTTCAGTTTCTGGCTGTATCCTTTGTAATCCTCCTCTTGTGCTTCCAGTGTTTAATATTGATTCATCTCTTCTATTAGTCCCTCAGTCACTTTGTAAACCCCAAAACTGTCTTCTAGTACCTCATCTATTTCTTGATTCAATTTACTAACCCACTTATCCAACATTTCTGCCTTTCCCTTCACCTGTTCCAAATCATCTACTTCCTTCTTACTCAGCAAAACTGAGGTCTCAATAGTAGCAACCTGTTGTGATCTTGGAACAGAAACATTCTTAAGGGAAACATGCAATTGATCTAACTGATCCTTAAGCTCATCCTTCCTTTGTTTGTCCTTCAACATCCTGGACTTGGTTGAGGATGCTACCACATCAATTAGATTCATTTGCTGATCTCTAGTAGGTATCCCCAAATTCACAGTTCCTAGCTAATAATTTGTTAATTGCATGTCTCCTACCTCTTTGTCTATCATGGGTATAGCACATTCAACCACGATTTCTCCTTTGTTAGTTAGCCTAGTAGAATGCAGGATCTTGGCCTTCTTTTTAGGCCTTTCTTTTTCTATTTCCTTCATCATATCCTCCCAATTGAGAGGTTGAGAAGGTGTCGATGCTCTCTTTTGAAGATCTAATTTCAACCAAGTAGGAGCACCTGGAGTAATAGTCATCATGGTTGAAGAAGAGGAGGCAATAGCTAAGGGAGGTTGCACATTTATTTGAGGTTGAGAATCAACCCTCTGTTTCTATTGCTGCTCTTGTTCCACACTTGTTTGTGCCAACTTTTCAGCATCCTCCTTATCCTTTTGTTCTTGTACTCTCTTATCTTCTTCCTCCTTCTTCAACCTTTCTTCATGTAATCTTTCTTTCTCTAGTCTTTCTTTCTCCAATTCCCTTTTTCTTTCTTCCTCTAAAGCTTTAAGCTTTTTTGCATCTTCTTTTTCTACTTGTTTCTTTTTGATCAGTTCTTCGGCCTCTTTCTCCTTTTGCAATCATTCTGCTTCCTCTTTATTTTTGTGAGCTTCTTCATCAAGATTTAACTTAGCCACCAGAACTTCTCTCTCCCTTCGGTGTCTTGCCTTTTCTTCCTCAAGGTCATGAATTTTCTGTATCAATTTTAATTTATCATTCTCCTCCTTGACCTTGAGCTCAAGCTCTTTTTGCCTCTGTTGTTTCTCTATTTCATCAAATTTTGACTTAGATTCTATGTGTTGCTGATGTAGTATGGCGTCAACTTGTGTCTTGGCATCAATCACCTTTTGTTTCTCTATTGCTACAACTTGATCATCAACAACCTTCTTGACTTCTTCAAATAACGCCCACTGATCCTCCTTTGTCATTACTTGTTTAGTATCCTCCTCTAGAGGCATATTTTCTTGTATACCCTTCTATGACAGAGTCTCATCAGAATGTGTTCCAACATCATGAATTTCTACCTCTACTTCTTTTCCCTTCGTAGTTTCAACAATATTATGAAGAGTCCCTTTTTGCACTTCTTCACTTTTTGTTTTGCAAGTGGGACTTGAGTGGAGGACTCACCTAATGCAGGTGTTGAAGCAACCAGTCCTATTTGGGCATCTCCCTCTTATGTCTCTGGTTCATCTTGAACTACTGCTTCAAGCTCAATTTCTTCAATATCTAGAGGGAGGAACTCCAAAGGCTCCTTGGGAGGTGTCTTTCTTTTGATCCTTTTATATCCTTTCCCCTTTTTAGGAGCTGGTCCTTAAGGAGTTTTGGTTCTTAGAACCACCCATTGAATGCTCCTATCTAAGACTCCTCACCTTACCTACTTAATGCCAATGGTTTGCTAACTATCCTAGTCAATCGGATCCAGGCTTTTAGTCCCAATGTTTAAATCTTCATACGATGGATCCAATACAAATGCATCATCCACCAATGTGTCAGGAATGTCATTTTTGATCCTAAGCTTTTCCATGAGTGAGACGGGTAACCTCTCATAATTATTGTTCCTGCTTGGTCATACTCATCCTGCCGGTCACTCCAAAAATCTTCCAAAAAATTAAAATGTTTATGAAAAACAGAAGGCAAGAAGGCATTCATTTTACTCTTCACGTCAAAGTACTTCTGAGCTGTATAAAAACTTAGATTTAAATGTATCAACTCACTGCACACTACCTTTTCTCCTACTAGATGCTGACAGCTGTACTCACCCAAATTCATGGGGAACTTATGATATCCTATTTTGTGTTTCAATCCAAACCGGGCATTAACCCCTAGAGCCTAATATACAAATTCAATTAACACTATCATATTGTTAGAACATCTTGGCATAAAATGTTGATGACCTTCAAATCTAGCTAGCCTGAATTATGTGAACCTGGGTTATTGAATGTACCAACATCCCCATTTAGTGATAAATGCCATAGCTTCTTGGCTTAGTCTGTACCTTGCATCTCCGTTGAGTTGGTTAATGATCACATATAGGAATGCATCATTAACCCTTTTGAATTGAGTCCCAGCAACCTGCAGGGACAACTGGTTATAATGATCCCACACCTTCTTCTGTCCATCACCCTCTCCTATTATCCCCACTTTGTTCAGACCTGGAAAGATACCTACTCTGGCTGCTGCATACACAATATAAGAAGTCATGAAAAAGCATTTAGTCTCCCCAAACCTAGTCAATTCATCATGAATGGCATTTGAAACAATCATCGGCCAATCAAATTGTTGGTTGCCATTTAAGATTATCTGGATGAAGGGAAACATCCACTCCTTGAAATGAAAGGAATCTCTCTTCCCAAAGGCCCTAGAAAACATCATTATTAAATCCGATACTTCTTTATAAAAATCTGCCCTCTTTGGTTGGTCTGAGAGCTTGGTTAGAGACTTCTTCTCTGTTTTTAACCACCTTTTGTTCAAGTGAGCCTTGTTGGACTCATTATATTTGCTATATTTCTCTAGGGAATCTGCCTCAGTTAACTGCACCAAGTTCTTTGGATCCGGGACACTAAACATAATTTGAAACATTTGAGGAGTGAGATCAATGATTACATTATCTTGTGAATCCATTCATTGTCGAGTTTCCGGATTGTAAGCTCCTACAGCTGTCATGATTAACTCCGAGCATTGGATTGATAGAGGAAACATGGTGATATGAGCCAAACCAGAATCCACTATTCTTTTAGTTCTATGTGTCACATCCTCATTGAATGTGTTAGCATATGATTCCTCAAAGTTGTATTGGCCCAGATTGGTATCAGTTATGTCAAACCAATCTGATTCTACTTTGCTTGCAATGGCAACGGGACTCTTGTGGTTATACTTTAAGGTATAAGATAATTGCTTTGGCTTGATCTTCTTGGGCTTAGCTACTGCTTTTGATGTTCCTGCAGGCTGGTTCCTTTGGTTAGCTTCTCCTGATTTTCCTGACATTCTTTAGCTTTTCTACAACAAAACCTCTAGTTAGATCCTTGAATAAACATCTCAAAATATGTCTTAAAATCATACCTTTCATACATACATCAGAGGCGGAACCAGGAAAAAAAATCCTAAACAATCCCCTTTTAACATACTGTCGGGTTCAGAGCCAAATTTTTTATTGATATTTCACTAATAAGAAGCGGGCTCAGAGTAGAAACTGGAATGGTATCCGGAATCAGAACCAGAATGGAAACTAATTAGGTTTCTTTTAGATTTTCTATTTTCATATTCCGTTTCAGTTCCGATTCCGCTTCTGCCTAGGTTATTGCTATTTTAAAAGAAAACTTTTCACTATAAGTAGAGTCAAAGACGGGATAGAAATGGAATTGACACTAATTATAACATACACCCAAAATCTAAATCAATTCCAATCTTGCTTCCGCCTAGGTTGACCATGACGTCATAAATGATTTAAATAGTTTGATGCATAACTTCATGATTAAGGACTAGGTCATAAAAATGGGCTAAAATATATCATGAAAAGACCATGCCCATATGACCGGGGGGCGACTATATTTTTAGGGCATCATATTTAACATTAAATGGGAACACATAAATGCATTAGGAAACCCTAAACTAAAAAACCTCGATATAAAAACTAGGGCATGAATTTATCCCTTCCTAATTTAACCAGATGAATGCGCAAAAAAATCCCCAAGTAAAAACAAGATTTAACAAACCCTAACTCACTGTGAAACCTAAATTTAATCTATCTCATTGTAAAAACTAAAGCAACACGATGCGATCATGACAAAAATGTGAAAACGACCGTGCCCTAAAGAAAAGAAAACCAGATACAAAATAAAAAGATGAAGACAAGAACAATCAAACAAACAAAAACTAATCATGCAAACCTACTAAGAAATACGAACCTACCCAAAGCAAAATGATCTAACATGAACAGAAACAAGAAAGTACAAAAAAATAAAAGAAGAACGAGAATAGGAACCCTACCTTGAATGCAAAATAGGTAAACCTTCTGAAGAAATCCGCAAGCAACTGTCTCCTCTTCTTTCAATCGATTCACTCTAGAAAAAATCCGTTGCTGCTATACTTCACTCTTCGATTTCTTAACAATAATAGTGATAACCACTTGTTTAATCCCTAATCAAGGTAAAACTCGGAGTTTCTACCTATGCATGGCAACTGTCATTAATGTGTTAAATGCAGTAAAGCAGAGTCAGAACTGCAAAAGAACTAGCACATCACTACAGTGTGACTTCAGTAAAAAGTCAACGACCAAGAAACGACGGGAGCGGAATTAGAATGAAAATGGATTTGGAAACTTGAGTAATTTCTTAATTTCATTCCCGTTCTGGGTCCGGTTCCACCAACAAAGCATAAAACAAAACCAAACACAAAAATAAAACAAAAAGACCAAAATAAGAAAACTTAACATAAAAACTTAGTCTAAAACAAAAGTCCAAAAAGCGAAGGCGGAGACGGAATGAAATTTGATTTTGAAACTTTAAATAAATACCAACTTAACTCCCACTCCGGCTCCGGCTCTGAAAAAGACAAAAAAATAATGGTTCAAAAGAGAGAATGTCGGGATGGGACTCAGAACGAGTTTTAAAAGAAGTTTCAGAACCCGATTTAGTTCCGGCTCCGGTTCCGACAGACTAAACCAAAGAAAAACAAAGTGTTGGAAACAAAAGACTCCAAACTTTGTTTGAAAAACAACCAAGGATAAAAACATAAAGGGGGACCCATTTTGACCAAGGAAAAATATGGGGTGGTTATGCAAGGCATAACAAATGGCAACTCGGTTGGGAAAATGGTTTACCCATTTTCAAGATACCGAAAGAAAATTTCAGTCACCCTAAAACTACTTGGTTTATGAAGCATGCTAACTTGAATAAGATCAGATATATGTAGGATAAGATTGAGCTAGAATCTCAGATGTATGTGCTCATGAGTTATTTCTAAATCTGAGTGTGTGCATATATTGTGCATCATTCTTTGTAGATACTTTCTCTGCTCCTGAACAACTATACCTAAGATTTAAGCTACATAGGTTGAGTCCTTTAATTATCATGCAATAAAATCCCGAGAATTTCTCCATTACCAGACAGGCGTCCATAGCCCCGATGGAGATACCTCTAGTTCTCTCAAAACATTTCTCTACTATAGCAAGGCGTCTATAGCCCCGATAGAGATACTTGGTTACCCACTTGATATTGAGTTTTCCTCTTCTTTCTTTCTTTTCTTTCATTTTTTCTTAAAATCCTTGCTTGTGGAAATCTTTTATGCACCTTCCTCAATACTCAGACATAATGAATCTAAAACATGGGTTGAGAACTACAATGGATTTCATGATAGTCTTGGAATCAGATTTTTCACTTGAATCAAAGGATAGAGCCACTCTAAAACAAATAGGTATTTACTCATGCAAATGTTTTCCTAATTTGGTGATAGATTTTTTACCACAATTCATGAGATATTCACAATATATCTTCTATCATTAATAACTTTTCAAACCCAAACTAGAATGGTCATAAAACATAAGTTTCAGAATGAAATCCTTTTCAATAATGATGATGAAAATGCCTAAACCAATTTCTCTCCTAGTACCCATAGTATACCTTGAATAACAACCTCTTGAATTGAGATGAACAAAATGAAGATCCCCAATGAAATAAGACAAAACAAAACAAACAAACAAACAAAGAGAAACAAAAAAAAACCTAAAAACTAAAACAAAAACTTAATTACATATGATACAGTATAATACATTTTTCTTAAAAACATCAGACCTTCTATGCACCAAAATAGTGCTTGAGAAAATGACCATTAACTGGTAATGGAACAAGCTCTCCTGTTAATGTACTTAAATAAAAAGCATTCTCACCTAGTATCTCAGCCACTTGATAAGGACCTAACCAAAGTCTATCAAACTTCTGATGATCTCCTTTCTTCTCTTTGACCTTATCCCATAGTAATACAAGATCTAATATCCTAAAAGATTTTATCTTGGCTCTTTTGTCAAACTAGCATTTGACAACAACCTGATGCTTAGAGAATTGCTGCAAAGTAGCATCTCTTTGCTCTTCCATGTTCAATAAATTAAGTAGTCTAACCTCAATCCTATCATCCTTGGTATAAAATTCCTGCATGAACTTAAGAACAAGTATCTGTAAATGGATCCAGAAGATTGGATCTTGGCCATAGACAAAATTTAAAGGTAAGTTTTCTAGAGCTGCTTTGATCTTGGTTTGATCCATCCATAAGGAAAATCTCAACTGGGTGTGCTAGTCCCTAGGATTGTTCTCTAACAACTTTCTTATAACTTCCAACAAGTTTTTATTCGTGGACTCAACCACTCCATTTCCCTGAGGGTAGTAATTGGAAGAATACATCAAAACAATTTTATGTTTATATGCCCATGAAATGAATGTAGCAGAAGAAAACGTAGGGCCATTATCACATACCAGAGCAAATGGAACTCCAAACCTGGTTGTGATGTTCTTAGTCAGAAACTTGATGACCACCTCTATGGTGCTATTCTTGCAAGGTTGGGCCTTAGTCCAACGTGTGTAGTAGTCAGTTGTAGTCAAGATGAATTTATGATCTACAGAAGAATTAGGATTAATTACACCTACAAAATCAAGTGCCCATTGAGAAAATGGCCTTACCTCATATATTGGTTGTAGAGGCATTGCAAGATTTCTTTCTCTAGGTGTAGAAGTTTGGCATACATGACAAGTCTTGACATGTTGATGTGCATCTCTAAATACATAAAGCCAATAATAGCCCGATCTTAGAATTTGATGAGCCAAAGCATCAGCAGACCCATGCCCTATTCCATGCCTTCCATGAAACTCAGAAATAACATGCTTAGCCTCTTGCCGATCCAAACAACGTAGGTAAATTCCTTGAAAATTATTTATATAAATGGATCCCCCTTTAAGCATGTAATGAGCAGTCTTCATCCTCAATGCTCTCCTTTGAGTAGCATTCATTCCTTCTGTACATTTTTTATTGAGGAGGAAGAATATTCAATCTATATACCAGGGATCCTTTGTAAATGATTGGACAGTGTACTATTGGCAAGTAATATTTCTGTCCACATCAGCCATTGCTTTTGACAAACCTTGCCCTCGAACGAGTTTCATTGGGTGAATTTCCAAGTCAAACTCCTGTAAGATTTCCATCCACTTCCCTCTTCGTTCTCCCAATTCACATTGCATCAGAAGAGACTTCATAGCTGGATCTGGAACTATGGCTATCACTTGACTTTGAATTATGTAATGCTTGAACTTCTTCACTACTCGTACCAATGCAAAGGCTTGTTTCTCTAGTGCTGAATACCTTACTTATGCATTCTTAAATAGAGAGATCATAAAAGCAATAGGTCTCTCCTCGCTCTCTTCTCTTCGCTGTGTTAAAACAACTGCACATGAATGGTCAGAAGCAAAAGAATAGAAATAGAAGGGTTTTAGATAATTTGGGCATGTCAAAATAGGTGCCTCAGATATAGATTATTTAATATGCAAGAAAGAAAACTTACCCTCTTCACTCCACTCAATTTTCACATCCTTCTTCATCATTTCATTGAGAGGTTTGACAATCTCTACAAACCCTGTTATAAATTTTCTAACAAAATTGATCCTTCCAAATAAGGACCTCATTTCCTTCTTATTGCCCGGCCTTGTCAATTTCAAGATGGCCTCCACTCGGTCAGGATCTATAGAAATCCCTTCTTCTGATATAATGTGACCTAAGAGCTTCCCTTCAGATACTCCAAATACACATTTCTTTGGATTAAGAGAAACACCATAACTTATACATTTCTTTAGAACCTTTTCGAGGTCTGCAGCATGGTTTTCTCTCTTCCTAGAGAAGATAGTTAATTCATCTACATAAATGATTATACATTTTCCTATCAGATCTTTGAAAGATACATCTATTGACCTTTGAAACGTAGATCCAACATTCATGAGACCGAATGGCATCCTCCTGTAAGAAAAAGTACCCCATTTAGTGTTGAAAGCAGTCTTCATCCTATCCTCATGACTAACCAGGACCTGATTGTATCCTGAATAACCATCCAAGAATGACATCATCTGGGATCCATTAACCTTTTGTAATACTTCATCAAGAGAAGGTAATGGATAACTGTATTTCTCAAAGGCCTTGTTTAGATTCCTGAAATCAACACACAATCTAATCTCACCATTCTTCTTGCGCACATGAACCAAATTAGCCACCCAGGTAGAATGTCTAACCAGAAAAATTATTCTAGTAGATAATAGTTTCTGCACCTCCTTTATTATTTGCCCTTGAGCCCTTGATCCAAAATTATTCTAGCAAATAATAGTTTCTGCACCTCCTTTGGCTTCTGGCTTAAGAGGTATGGTGTGAGTAATCATTGAAGTGTCAAAAGTTTTTAAATCATCATAACTCCAAGAAATAGCTTCAATGTTCTGCTCCAAGACCTTGATTATCTTGTCCTTAATTTCCCGAGGACAAGTATTTCCTATAAGAACATTCCTTTTTGGGCCTGAGTGATTCAAATTAACAAATTCATACTTCCCTCCATCACTCTCTATGGGAACCCTTTAGCGAGCCCTTGGGTCAAAGTCAAATATCCTCTCTAAAGAAACCATCCCTTTCAAAATGCTATTACTCTTCAAATCCAATATCCCTTCTGGACTCTCTTTCTCAGGATCCCAATCTTCCTGATCTCTTTTAGATTCATCTATTATTTGTCTTTGAAAAACATCAGAACTTTCCAAAAAGGCCAATATATGTTGATCATCATCAAATACCTGAAAGTGTCGAACATTATCAGGAAGAGCTGGGATTGAAATCAACTCAACTGAAAACCTTTTTAGTTCAGAATCTTGCATGGGTTCAAATGTGCTAGCAGCAACAACAAGAGCATTAGCAATTTGATTAGCTTCCCTAGGGATCAGACTAATCCCCAAAGCATCAAAATATTCGATTAAATTCTAAACTCTATTTCTGTACACAACCAATCTTTTGTTCTGACATGTATATTGGATACGTACCTGCTTTACAATCACCTCAGAATCTCCCATAACTGTGAGAGCAGTGACCTTCTTCTTATGAGAAAACATAATACCTCAAGCAAGTGCTTCATACTCAGCCACATTGTTTGTGCAACCGAACTGCAATCTATAAGAAGCAAAGTAAGTCTTCCCTTTCGGGTTAGTTAGCTCAATCCCTACTCTACTTCCTACTTTAGATTTGGAACCATCAAATTTAAGAGTCCATTATTGATCTTTGGCTAGGAGCTCTTTCCTTTTAGGGATAACAAGGGATGACTTACTTGGGCTGTGTGGTGGCTCAGACTTTTTCTATTTATCAAAATTTGACTCGGGACAAAGCTCACTTGAAGATTTTTCTATGTTTTTAGCTTGCTTAGAAATCACTTCTCGAACAACCTCTTGGGTTAAATTGTAATCCAACTCATTTCTCATCAATGCCTTGGGTATTAGCAAAGTATCTGGGGTAGGTGTATTGAATAGGAACTGAGACACCTCAATTTCTTCTTGGATTTCAGAACATACAACCTGAGTCTATTCTACTGGTGAGAAACCTTCCTGTTGAGAAAGACTAGCCCATGTAAGATAGTAGCATCCTTAACTTTGAAAGAAAAATCATTGATGGGGATCTGGGGTTTCTCTTGACATATTTGTTGAGGCTGATCTACATGCCTTAAAATATCTAAGCATGATTGACATGTTAATTCAGAATGATTGTGATAATGAACCCTACACAATTAGGAAGCATCAAACTACTCAAATCAGTTTCTTTTCCTAAAACCAACTTATCTTATTGCAATTTCCTTATCAGAACCTGCTGGTTGATGCAGATCATTGGGTCACTATGTTCTAGGGGCAATGTATCCCTAGGACTGACTAGAAAGAAAGTAAGGACTTCCTCTTGTTTGTAAACTCCTATCTCAGTCTCAAAATATGCTACTTCATTTGAAGCATCATATTCTGTAATCATATGCTTGAGTCTAGGTTCACTTTCAATCCTTATCTATGTTGCAACCCCCTTCTAGGGTAGCCACATGTGAGAGAAATCCAAGGACAAATATCCACCAATACTTTTCATTAGCTCCCGACTTAGAAGCATCCCATATGTCTCTGGGATATCAACCACTTGGATATCTATGTAGGTCTGGATCCTTGGACCTGATCCAACCTGTACATGCATGTTCTTTAGTTCACCTACAACATTGACCTCAATTTTATCTAATTGAATCACTTTCTTATTGGTCAGGATAGGAATCAATCCTAACTTCTTACATATTGAAAAGGGCATAACATTTCTCGATGCTCCAGATTCCAATAAACAATTATGTAAATTCTTTCCAAAAATCCTTAAAATTAAAAGAAAAGGTGGGGTACTGGTCTTACCTTTATAGATGGTTGCATTTGTCTCCTTTGCTAGAGTCACTTTACCTTTTCCCTTTAAGCAATCTGCCTCCTCCAAGGCTTTCAATAACACCTCATGTTGAGCTGGGCACCACTTCATGATGTCAAAGAATGACAAGGATGTCTTTTGTCTCTGCAATTCTGCAATAAAGTCAAACTCTAAATCATTCCTAACTTGATACTTAGGAAAAGGAGGTGGATTGCCTCTATTCTGAAGGTCAGAAGGTCCCTTTGGTGGTGGTGGATTTTTATCTATATTTTGGTTTGGTGGGACCATGTTGTTTGGGGGTACAAATGTAGTAAATGGGCACTTATTTTGATTTCTCAGAAAGTGACTTCCTTTGGACTGAAACGCTTGGCCATTGTACACATCTTCCTCTGGCTCATTATCTCCTTGCATAAGAAACTAGTATTTCTCTTCAATAGTCTCTTAAGTCATCGCAGTGCTGACTGGCCCATTATCCTGATTGGAATTTCCTGCTAGAGGATGGGCATTAGCTTGTGCAATCTTTACAATCTTTTCCATTTCAAGGCAGTTAACCTTAGAATGTGCTGCAGTATCATGTAGTCTGTACCAATTAGTCATGAAATTGAGGTCAGCTACATTAGCAGTATGTGGTCTCTCCTCTCCTGACTGATAGTTATGGGGAACTCCCCCATTATTAGGTCCAGTATTCCACTGCCTATTGTTGTTGTTGTTATTGAACCTCTGGTTATATCCTCTGTTCTGATTTTGGTAATTTTGGTTAGAGGAATTTTGATTCTGAAAGTTCTGGTTGGTGTTTTGGTTCCCATTCTGATTGGAGTAATTTCCCTGATTGTTGTAACCTCCCTGGTTCTGATAATTTTGATGATGGTTGTGGGGAGGGTTTTGCCTAAGTTGTTCCATGTCATTAGACATTTGAGATAGAGTCTTCTTGAGAGTTTCTAGCTCACTAGTCAGTTGGACAGTTTTCTCATTTTGCACATTCTATACTATGGCTGGGGAATGATGGATTTTGAGGTTGTTAGGAAGAATCTTGGATGCCATTTCCAAAAAAGGGCATGGTAGGTGGAGCTTGTAACTCAAACATAGGTCCATATTGGAAGACATCCCTAGGACAGTGTTGTATAATGGTGGGTTAGGCATTTGATAGTTCATGGGAGGAAGAGTTGCTCCTAAACCTCTTGATTGTAGACTTTTCTGTTGTTGCAACTTGATGGCCAGATGATAAACTTTAGACAAAGTGTTAATCTCATCAATTTGATAAGTCCTCTGCAAGAATAGGCCAATCAAGGCATCAACAGCTCTTAAATATGCCTGTATGGCAATATTCTCAGCTACTAGATAAGGGTCTTGCAACCTACGAAATATTATTTGGAATCTAGTATTGAACAAAGGTAGTGGCTCATGATGCTCCTTTCTTATTGTGGAAAACTGGTGATACAAGATGGCAGGGTCCACATAAACCCAAATTTGATTAATAAATGCATTTTCTAAATTTGTCCAACCCAGGATAGATCCCCGGGGAAAATTTAAATACTAGTTATATGCCATATCTCCTAAACAATAAGGAAACAATCTACATACCACGTCCTGATGAGAAACTTGAGATCGTATGCAAGCATCTTTGAATGATTTTATGTGCTCCTCAACAATTCTTGATTCACCATGTATGTACTTAGGATAAAAAAATTATGGGTTCTTTGGTAAGTCATGGATCCCTCCTGGAATAGTCCCTAACGGATAGGGGTTATTCACAAAGTAAGCCATGGGTGGGATTGGTTGAGCAGGTGGTGATATAGGCCTAATTGGTGGAGACTCGAGCCTATATGGTGGTGGTGATGTAGGTGGAACTAGTGGTGGTGTGGGTGGATTTGGAGGAAATCGAGGTGGAGTAAGTGGTGGTGGCAAAGTAGGTATCAATATCCTATGAGCATGGGGTCTAAGTCTGACCAGGGTTTGAAGTTCTTCAAATGGTTAGGGATTAGTGGAGGATCTGAGAATCCTCCCATATTTCTCTAGTGAGAAAGACACAATACGAGCTAGCTTGTTCTTTCAGGACCTCCTTCTAGCGCCAGATCTGTTGATGGTGAAAATGACACAAACAAGGTTAAAACAAAATATTTCTACTCTATTTCTCTTGAAAAAGAAAGACAACATATAGTAGCCTAACTCCCAAGGTCCTGGTAGTTGGTTCTCAATTGTCTGGTGTCACTCAATCAGTCCATGCAACTATAATGTTCAAGGGGCCTATGCTGGTAACAAAGAATACAAGCAATGACTTATTCATTGAGCTATTTTAATAAAGAAAGGGGATTTTAAATAAAAGAAAAAGATAGATCAGAGGGTAAATTAGTAAACATGAATCAAACTTATTTAGCATCCAGACATATATCTTCAACAATGAATATTTTCCAACAAGATCAAGAAAACCAAAGCATAACACAATTTACAGAATAATCCATACTATCGCATGCATTTAAGGTGTTTATTTTAACATCACAATTCGCATATCACAACTATTTCAAAGATTCCAAAAAGAACACATATCATTAGACTTCAATAAATTCAATTCACCGATAATCTAACAAGATAATCCTGAAATCTGGCTTCCTCTAATGACTTTCATCACATAAGAAACAATCATGCTTCAGCACAATGACTAGCATACATATAGATTATAACTCATCAACCTTATCAGGTAAAACTTCATTCTAACACCATATTGCATAAACCTATAATTTTATTTAACTGTAAAAATGAAGTAACAATGTATCTCTGTAACAACTATAAAAAATTCTATCTCCTAATATCAGGTGGCCAATTCTATTCTCTATTAGCCAACCCTTACAACATGATACCCCAAGGGTATTTATAGATATATAAAATCTGAAGTCCTCTTATATTTTAAGTCGACCCACCCTTTTAGGGATTACAATTATCTTTGGAAACTCAGTTAAACTGGAAGAAAAAGAGAATAGAATAGAAGAAAGCCATGTGCTTAAAAAACTGCCAGTGCTTGCATGCAACATACAAAGAAGAAGAAAGCCATGCATGCATGAGATTTATGCATGCGAATTTTGTTCCACAATGTATTCATCATAGCTGGAGAAGACTTGTTGTAATATGTCTAATTCCGGCTCAACTACCCAACTATCTTCAAACTTAATTCTTTCCAACTCTGCTGCAACACCCACCCCCTCATATCTTTCATTTTTGTCAACTCTTTCTTAGCTACCCTTATCTATTCTTTGATTTCCATCAATCGATCTATTAGTAGATCTTCACCAACATTTCCTCTTTGCATAACCTCTTTAAACCTTTCATTCCACTTCTCCTTTATTTGGTTTAAAGGTAGGCCTTCCTTTACTGGTACATCAACATTAACTATAATAGCAATGATGGCCTCCAACTCCTCAAATTGTTTATTCAGCTCCTTAATAGAATCTTGAACCTCATTTCTATGTTTGTATAGAAAATATGTTCTAAATCGGAGTATACAAGAAGTCTTTTCCAGAAAATCTTTATTATGTTCTTCCAGTATCGACTATTCTAGAAGGGTAGTTTTAGGAAATTTGTTAACTTCTTTCAATTTCTGGTTGTATCCTTTGTACTCCTCCTCTTGTGCTTCCAATATTTTAAAATATTGATTCATCTCTTCTATCAGTCCCCCAGTCACTATGTAAACCCCAAAACTATCTTCTAGTACCTTGTCTATTTCTTGATTCAATTTACTAACCCACTGATCCAACAATTTTGCCTTGCCCCTCACCTGTTCCAAATCATCTACTTCCTTCTTACTTAGCAAAACTGGGGTCTCAATAGTAGCAACCTATTGTGATCTTGGAGCAGAAACATTCTTAAGGAAAATATACAATTGATCTAACTAAGCCTTAAGTTCATCCTTCCTTTGTTTGTCCTTCAACATCCTTGACTTGGTTGAGGATCCTACCACATCAATTAGATTCATTTGCTGATCTCTGGTAGGTCTCCCCAAATTCGCAGTGCCTAGCTGATAATCTGTTAATTGCATGTCTCCTGCCTCTTTGTCTATCATGGGTATAGCACATTCAGCCACAATTTCTCCTTTGTCAGTTGGCCTAGTCGAATGCAGGATCTTGGCCTTCTTTTTAGGCCTTTCTTTTTCTATTTCCTTCATCATATCCTCCCAATTGAGAGGTTGAGAAAGTGTCAATGCTCTCTTTTGAAGATCTAATTTCAACCAAGTAGGAGCACTTGGAGTAATAGTCATCATGGTTGAAGAAGAGAATGCAGTAGCTAAGGGAGGTTGCACATTTATTTGAGGTTGAGAATCAACCCTCTGTTTTTGTTGCTGTTCTTGTTCCACACTTGTTTGTGCCAGCTTTTCAGCTTCCTCCTTATCCTTTTGTTCTTGTACTCTCTTATCTTCTTCCTCCTTCCTCAACCTTTCTTCTTCTAATCTTTCTTTCTGTAATCTTTCTTTCTCCAATTCCCTTTTTCTTTCTTCCTCTAAAGCTTTAAGCTTTTTTGCATCTTCTTTTTCTTCTTGTTGCTTTTTGATCAGTTCTTCAGCCTCTTTCTCCTTTTGCAATCATTTCACTTCCTCTTTCTTTTTGTGAGCTTCTTCATCAAGCTTTAACTTAACCACCAGAACTTCTCTCACCCTTCGGTGTCTTGCCTTTTCTTCCTCAAGGTCATGAATTTTCTATATCAATTCTAATTTATCATTCTCCTCCTTGACCTTGAGCTCATGCTCTTTTTGCCTCAGTTGTTTCTCTATTTCATCAACTTTTGACTTAGCTTCTATGTGTTGCTGGTGCAATATGGCATCAGCTTGTGTCTTGGCATCAATTATCTTTTGTTTCTCTATTGCTATAGCTTGATCATCAGCATCCTTCTTTAATTCTTCAAATAATTCCCACTGATCCTCCTCTATCATTACCTGTTCAGTATCCTCATCTAGAGGCATATTTTCTTGTATACTCTTCTATGACAGAGTCTCATCAGAATCTGTTCCAAAGTCATGAATTTCTACCTCTACTTCTTTTCCCTTCGTAGTTTCAACAATATTATGAAGAGTCCCTTTTTGCACTTCTTCACTTTGTTGTTTTGCAAGTGGGACTTGAGTAGAGGACTCACCTAATGCAGGTGTTGAGGCAATCGGTCCTATTTGGACATCTCCCTCTTATGTCTTTGATTCATCTTGAACTGCTGCTTCAAGCTCAATTTCTTCAATATCTAGAGGGAGGAACTCCAAAGGCTCCTTGGGAGGTGTCTTTCTTTTGATCCTTTTATATATCCTTTCCCCTTTTTAGGAGCCAGTCCTTGAGGATTTTTGGTTCTTAGAACCACCCATTGAATGCTCCTATCCAAGACTGCTCACCCTACTTGCTTAATGTCAATGGTTTCCTCACTGTCCTAGTCAATCGGATCTAGGCTTTTAGTCTCAATGTTTAAAGCTTCATATGATGGATACAATACAACTCCATCATCCACCAATGTGTCAGGAATGTCATTTCCGATCCCAAGCTCTACCATGAGTGAGACGGGTAAACTCTCATAATTCTTCTTCCTGAGGTCATACTCATCCTATCGGTCACTCTAGAAATCTTCCAACAAATTGAAATGTTTATCAAAAATAGAAGGCAGCGAGGCATCCATTTTACTCTTTGGGTCAAAGTACTTCCGAGCTATATACAAACCTAGCTTTAAATGTATCAACTTGACCTGCACACTACCTTTTATCCTACCAATCTTGACAGCTGTACTCACCCAAATTCATGGGGAACTTATGACATCCTATTTTGTGTTTCAATCCAAACCGGGTATCAACCCCTAGAGCCTGATATACATATTCCATTAACACTATCCTATTGTTACAAAATCTTGGCAGCAAATGTGGATGACCTTCAAATCCAGCTAGCCTGAAGTATGTGAACCTGGGGTATTGAATGTACCAACCTCCCCATTCAGTGATAAATTCCATAGCTTCTTGGCTCAGTCTATACCCTGCATCTCTGTTGAGTTGGTTAATGATCACATATAGGATTGCATCATTAACCCTTCTGAATTGAGTCTCAGCAACCTGTAGGGATAGCTGGTTATAATGATCCCACACCTTCTTCTATCCATCAGGCTCTCCTATTATCCCCACTCTGTTCAGACCTAGGAAGATACCTACTCTTGTTGCTGCGTACACAATATAAGAAGTCATGAAAAATCATTTAGTCTCCCTAATCCTGGTCAATTGATCATGAATGGCATCTGAAACAATCATCGACCAATCAAATTGTTGGGTGCCATTTAAGATTATCTAGATGAAGGGAAACATCCACTCCTTGAAATGAAAGGAATCTCTCTTCCCAAAGGCCCTAGACAACATCATTATTAAATCCGATACTTCTTTATAAAAATATGCCCTATTTGGTTGGTCTGAGAGCTTTGTTAGAGACTTCTTCTCTGTTTTTAACCACCTTTTGTTCAAGTGAGCCTTGTTCGATTCCTTATATTTTCTATATTTCTCTAGGGCATCTGCCTCAGTTAACTGCACCAAGTTCTTTGGATCCGGGACACTAAACATAATTTGAAACATTTGAGGAGTGAGATCAATGATTACATTATCTTGTAAATCCATGCATTTTTGGGTAGCCGGATTGTAAGCTCCTGCAACTGTCATGATTAACTCCAGGCATTGGATTGATAAAGGAAACATGGTGATATGAGCCAAACCAGAATCCACTATTCTTTTAGTTCTATGTGTCACATCCTCATTGAATGTGTCAGCATATGATTCCTCAAAGTTGTATTTAGCTAGATTGGTATCAATTATGTCAGACCAATCCAATTCTACTTTGCTTGCAATGGCAATAGGACTCCTGTGGTTATACCTTAAGGTATAAGGTAACTACTCTGGCTTGATCTTCTTGGGCTTAGCTTCTGCTTTTGATTTTCCTGCAGGCCGGTTCCCTTGGATAGCTTCTCCTGATGTTCCCAACATTCTTTAGCTTTCCTACAACAAAACCTCTAGTTAGATCCTTGAATAAACATCTAAAAATATTTCTTAAAACCATACCTTTCATACATACATCAGAGGTGGAGCCAGGCAAAAAAAATCCTAAACAATCCCCTTTTATCATACTATCCGGCTTAGAGTGAATTTTTTTATTGATATTTCACTAACAAGAAGCGAGCTCAGAGTTAGAACTGGAATGGTAACCGGAACCAGAACTGGAATGGAAACTGATTCGGTTTCTTTCAGATTTTCTATTTTCATATTCCGTTTTAGTTCCGATTCTGCTTCTGCCTAGTTTATTGCTATTTTAAAAGAAAAAAATTCACTAAAAGTGAAGTCGGAGACGAGATAGAAATGGAATTGAAACTAATTATAACATACACCCAAAATCTAAATCAATTCCTATCTCGCTACCGCCTAGGTTGACCATTACGCCATAAATGATTTTAATAGTTTGATGCATAACTTCATGATTAAGGACTAGGTCATAAAAAGGGGCTAAAATATAGCATGAAAAGACCATGCCCATATGACCGGGGGGCAATTGTATTTAAAGGGCATCATATTTAACATTAAACACGAACACAGAAATGCATTAAGAAACCCTAAACTAAAAACTCTCGATATAAAAACTAGGGCACAAATTTAACCCTTCCTAATTTAACCAGATGAATGCGCAACAAAATCCCTAAGTAAAAACAAGATTTAACAAACTCTAACTCACTATAAAACCTGAATTTAATCTATCTGACTATAAAAACTAAAGCAACATGACGCGATCATGACAAAAATGTGAAAATGACCGTGCCCTAAAACAAATAAAACCAGATACAAAAGAAAAAAATGAAGACAAGAACAATCAAACAAACAAAAACAATGAAAAACTAATCATGCAAACCTACTAAGAAACACGAACCTGCCCGAAGAAAAATGATCTAAAACGAACATAAACAAGAAAGCATGAAAAAATAAAAGAAGAACGAGAATAGGAACCCTACCTCGAACGCAAAATAGGAAAACCTTCTGAATAAATCCGCAAGAAACTGTCTCTTCTTCTTTCAATCGATTCACTCCAGAAAAAATTCGTTGCTACTCTACTTCGCTCTTCGATTTCTTAATAATAATAATGATAACCACTTGTTTAATCCCTAATCAAGGTAAAACTCAGAGTTTCTACCTATGCATGGTAGCTATCATTAATGCATTAAATGCAGTAAAGCAGAGTCAGAACTGCAGAAGAACTAGCATATCACTGCAGTGTGACTTCAGTAAAAAGTCAACGACCAAGAAACAATGGGAGCGGAATTGGAATGAAGACGGATTTGGAAACTTGAGTAATTTCGCAACTTTGTTCCTGTTCCGAGTCTGGTTCTGCCAACAAAGCATAAAACAAAACCAAACACAAAAATAAAACAAAAAGACCAAAATAAGAAAACTTAACATAAAAACTTAGTCTAAAACGAAAATCCAAAAAGTGGAGGCAGAGACAGAATGAAATTTGATTTTGAAACTTTATATAAATACCGACTTAACTTCCACTCCGGGTTCGGCTCCGACAAAGACAAAACAAACAATTCAAAAGAGAGACTGTCGGGATGGGACTCAGAATGATTTTTAAAAGAAGTTTCAGAACCCAATTCAATTCCGGCTCTAGTTCCGACAGACTAAACCAAAGAAAAACAAAGTGTTGGAAACAAAAGACTCCAAACTTTGTTTGAAAAACAACCAAGGATAAAAACATAAAGGGGGACCCATTTTGACCAAGGAAAAATATGGGGTGGTTATGCAAGGCATAACAGGTCCCTTCAACATCTCGATATGGATGGTGATGATGACGGATGGTGAATGCTGAGGCAACATGTGTCCTGGTGGGCTTGGGGCCTTGGTTTTCTTTGTGTGTTTCAATGGATTAGATTCAGTACAGATAATCTAATGGTCATCACACGTATTATTCACATCATTGTTGTGAATGATGCCACCCAGACACTTCCCATGATGGTCCTATTAGCTATGATGAGAGCGTCATCAGTTCAGATTTAAAGGAAAGCATTTGATAGTCATCACTAGCTTCTAATGTATCACGGTTATGAACATAAGATTTGAAGATCTTTTTCGATGTGCAATGGTGGTGATATGGTGGGTCTAGGTTCTATGCACAACAAAGAGATTGTATGACATGTATCCCAGGCAACAGGTGGCATATTTTCATTGCATCGTGAATTTTTTCCCTTATACTCTTAAGGAGATCTGTGATGTATTAAGGCTACACAATAGCCGTTGATCTTGATTCTCCTATAATCAACGACTGCATTTTAAACTTCCATTAGGAATTTGATCTCGACCATCCATCTCCAATCCAATGGCTAGTATCTAAACTTCAATGGTCAACTACTCTTGTTTGCAGTAGATTTGTAGAAGTAATGGCTCAACGATAGTTCTTATCTACCATATCAAATCCGATCAACTTGGATCATTTTTTCATGCCTTTTCAATGCTGCTTTTTATTTCTAGGTGGCGCCATTACTCCTTGATGTGTTGCAGAGGCCATATTCTTCTATTAAGGTATGTTGGCCTATATTTTGCTACAGATTTTATGAGTGCCCATCCCTACATTCAGGAGAGTCATCAACTTTGGATGCACTCGAGATGTCAGATCCTTTATGGATTGGTGGTTTCTTTGTCATGGCATAATTTAGATATTTTCCAAACCTAATTATAATTCATCTTTCTGCAAACCTAGTTAGCTTAGGGTTAGGGTTTTGATTTCAAATCTTGTTTATGCTTGAACCATAAAGGCAATATTGTATCATTATTAAATATCCTTCCTTTGGCCCCTCTGGGATTTTTATTTTGTAGTCTTATGACTCTTGCATTCTACCATTGTAAAGGCTACTTCAAAATTTTATATTAATGAAATTCAACTATTATCACCATTACCTCTTGCATGTTTGAGTAAAATTCATTTACCTTCATATCTAAGTGGGTGTTTCAGTTGTTTCTTTGACATATTATTTTGATCTGAAGTAGGAAGGAACAAATTCTAAATTCAGTGCATCACCTTCTTTCATATTTCATGTCTCTTCCTACCCTTTTCCCTTGTGATCTGTTAGAGTATGTTAACATTAGGACTTTCATGTGCTGGGTTAGACCAACACATCTACACTTAGTTTAGAATAGGAAGTCAACCTCCACAGAATTGACCTTAATTTGCAAGGTCCCACACCTTGAGGTCATTGGCATTGTGTCTTTAGAACACTGAACTCTTGTTCAGTAGGGTGCAGTTTTATGTGACAAAAATAACCTACCAAGATCTAGAGGCCAAATAGGAATCACAAAGAGAGAAAATCAATATGATAAGAATAAGTTGTGTTCCTATCAATTATGCAAATATAATTTAATATACAATGTATGAGAGACCCTTGGTTATATAGCCAAGGCGAGACATAAGATGTCATGACAAATGTCTTAATCTTATTATATAAGACAAATTATCATAACTACCTAGGAAAAGATAAAATATAGACATTACAACTAAGTCTTTTATAAAGAATCTTAGAACATAAGTAAACTTAAGATGTGAATATGTCCCCTAAGTCTCATAGTAATGAATTAACTAGGTACAAGACTTTATTCACATCAAAAATAAATACTTTCATTAATATAAATTATAATTCTATTGTCTCTTATATATTGGTATTATTATTTAATGGTTGATAGGTATTTATTTTTAAGTCTTTCAAAAATCTCTCTTGTAAGATTTGGTTAAAAATCCAACCCAAAATGAAAATGAATGAAAGAAAACAAAGCTAGAAATTAGAAATGAAATAAAATAAATTGTATTTTATTCAATGAGAATGCAAAGCATACAATAAAAGATGAGATATGTGATATTAAAAAATGGTTTTCTTATATGGGCAAGTTGAGAGATAGGATTAGACAAGATCATGACAATTGCATTAATCTTATGACATGAGACAACATATATTAAATGACATAAGAAAAAAGAAGTAAATGACCTAGGATAAGATAAAATCTAATGACAACTAAGACTTCTAAAAAGTTTTCTAAGACTTAAGTAAACATCCAAACAAGATGTATTAAGTGAATTAGTTAGGTAGAAAAATTTATTCATGCTAACACCCCCCTTAAGTGCAACTTAGGGAGGAACCAATCAATGCAAGATGCAAAAGATGGGTCTTGACAATAAACCCTAATGAGGTACCCATGTACAAAAGATTTTAAATAGAAAAAGAGAAAATCCAGTGGGGAAAAACTCACCCCTTGTGAGAGGATGAAACAAGAAGGTATAATTCCCCCAAAAGAGATGTCCCGCACTCCCAAGAGAGACCGAAGATGAACATACTTTCTCTCAATGAAGGGTTTGGTGAAAATATATGCAACCAACTCTACTATAGGATAATAGAGAAAATCAATCAGCTCCTTGAGAAAATACATATATATTTTTATGTGTTTGGTCCACTGACGATGAATCAAGCTCTTTGAGATTTGTATGGTGCTTTGGTTGTCATAGTAGATGATTGATGGGTTCTAAAATTTTGATTGATTTTTTTTTTTTAAATATCATAGAAATTTGTTTTCTTGAAACCTACTACAGAAAAACCCTGACAAAAGACCCATTTGCTCATGGACGAATGAGTCCCAATTTTCCTTCATAAACTGACTTTTGGTGATTGGTAAACACATTTTTGTCCTTCTCATACTTGCAATATATTTTCTAGTTTTTCTTATATTGAGTTTAATATTGATTTTTCAATTTTGAATAGGCATTATTTGGTTTATTTTCTATTTTTTAGCTTTTCTCCCAAAAGTGATGTTTGACCTTGAGCCCCATCCTCAAAGCATAAGGAAACCTAAAGATTCTCATATTGAGTTGATTCACCTAAGGGTTGTTAGTCAATTCTTTGTGGGGATCTCATTTCCTAATGAAATAAAGGAAAATAGATCCGTCTATTATCATATTGGTGCACCCCCCTTTTATTATACCTCATTTTCCTATGTTTCAAGTCTTGTAGGAAAATAAATTAGAAAAAAATAATTTTTAGATTTTTTTAATATGATAATTGAAAAAAAATTGATAATAAAAAAATGTGAAAGCTATGACTAATTGAAGTTTGAAAATGAAAAAAAAAATTTGAATTCTTATATATGAATTCTAGATCAAAATTTTGAAAAATTACCTACATCACAATATCTATGGTGGAACTAGCTTTCCAACACTTATAAAAGTTTGAAAATTCGATTAAAAAAATTAAAAATTATGAGTGTTTGACTAAGGGGTACTTTTTATGAAGTTTAAATGGTTCTTAAATGGCTTAAGCCCTTGGTTGGCTAGCTCTTGGTCACCTAGGTGACTATTTGCCATTTGTTGGAGGGATATGTCATGGGGGTGGGGGGTGCTTATTTTAAACTCCTGTGAGATACATGTGTTTGGAAGGTTAGGAGGGCATGTGATTAGGGGCTTATATAAAGCCTTAGTCCCTAGTCCATAATGTGACCATAGGTTGAGGAGCCACACAACCCCACAACAACAAAATAGCAAAGATCCTGCTCAATAATATGACCAGGAGCTAAAAGGTTGGCAAAAATACAACCTACAGTCCTATGCACTCTCAGATGACTTGAGCAAAGGATTCAAGAAGATTTAAAGGGGCTACAAATTATAATAATATGTGACCTAAATTTCCAAACAAATTGGTAGTTTTTAAAATAATATTCATAGTTTTCACCCTTTTGAGGGTAGTTTATGGCCACAAATTGTATGGGGTTCCCTATAAATTGGTGATTTCACCCTAAATCTCATAGTTTTAATGGTTTCCTAGTGGTTTTTTAAAATAAAAACTCATTAAATTCATGGTTTTGAGCTTTTAAATGATAGTTTTACCTTTAAAACTAGTGATTTTGGGATTTTCAAAGGTGGTTTCACCTAAAAAAACGTGGTTTTAACAATTTAAAATGGTTTTCTTAAATAAACATGGTATTTGAGAATTTAAAAGTGTTTTTACCTTATATTGTGTGCAAGTACCAACTACAAACTTGCACAAAAACCAAATAAATACTTTGTTAATAAAATATTAGGTATTTTATATCAAATTTCATCTCTCAAGCACTTCGATCATGATGGTGCTATTGATTTTTTTCTCCAACACACCTTGAAAAACTTTATCTATGAACTTGTAAAACTTGTGAGTGCAAATCATCAATAAAATACATGAAAACAAAAAATGGAGTGGAATATGGGGCTAATCCCCAACATAGTCACCATAATGTGAGTGAGTAATTTAGAAATATGAAAGTGGAAATAAATTCAATGTAAAAGAATCCTATGTAAACTGCCACAAATCTCTAGATAAAGCTCAACAATGAAAACAAAGCTCAAGATAATAACATCATAAAGTGAATTAAAATGTCACCATAAACCTCCATTATTGAATGATTTTCTCCTTGATGTATTGGAATGCAAATTCTCTATTTTCTTGAATATCACCAAATTGACATTATGTGCCTAGCATGAATGATAATGGATGAGAATGAGGGATGAAGTGCTTGAATTTATAGATTTGGGAATGAGGAATGGATGGCCAAGATCTAAGTGTGAGATCAATGGTGGAGAATGGTCAAGAGGAATCCCGTAGGATCTAGGAGAGGATGAAGGATGGAGATGAAGGTAGTTAGAATGTGAATGGCTAAGATTAACTTACAAAATTTGGTAAATAGTTGCAAGGATGAGGGAAATTAGGGACATGTGCACCTAAAAGGGATATAACTTTGGGATGTGTTGAGAGAATAAGGGGACCATAAGGAAAAGTGTTCCTAGCTACCCAATATTCTTGGAATGTTTTGAGAGAATAATGGGAGAACAAGGACAAGTGTTCTTATGTTTCCATTATTATTGGAGAGTGTTAAGAGAATAATGGCTTAATTAAATAATTATTATTTAATTATTTTAGCCACATGGGTGAGATGGATAATAGGTGGAATTCGTACTCAATTATTTATTATTGTGATGAGATGGAAAATGTGGTTAATTAAATAATATGATTATTTAATTAAGCTATGGACTTTAGGAAAAAGGTATATGTCCTAGGTTAATTAGGATTAGGTGATGAAATTTATCAATTAGGGATTAGGTGATAGGTTTAGTGATGAAGAATAGACCTAGGGAATTTATTTAGGTGTCTACACTATCCAATGAGGAGGTAGGAGAACAAGGATGTTAAACCACTCTTGTGGTTCTTCCATTTGAAGGATTGGGTAGATTTATGTCTTGAGTATGTGACTCATTGGATATATTTCTATTTCTTCCTCCTAATTAATGTCTACTATTTCCCCTACTAGCTCTAATAATTCTATCACTTGATTCATCTAAAGAATATTTGTAGCGATCTTTCAAATTAATGAACATATTATCTATACTTGAAGTACTAACATCATTTCTTTGAGGAATGTATCTAGTTGACATACCTTTATTTTTAGAATCCCAAAAAATATTGTATCTTCTTTCTTGTAGTATCATGTATTTAGGTCCTTTAAATTAATTTGAACAACCTCCTCTTTCCATTTTTAATTCTTATGAGCTACAAATTGGTTTTTGGTTTGATTACAATAGTCACCACTCTTCATGTGGAAGAAATCAATTTTCCTTTGTTAGAATAATTCTTCACAATATCAACTAATAAATTTTCTCCCTATCATGATGCCAACATGTTAGTGCTCAAAGATGTAGGCTCCAAAATTTATAAATCCAAGTTATTTCTAAGTGTTAGGGGTCTCAAACTCAGGACATGAGACATTTAGCTTATGATTAAGTAGGGAAAATAATGGACCAATTTGATTAGGTGGGTAATGCCTTCTTTAGCTTTAGAATTTTCTCGACCTAGGGGGTTTTCCTTGAAGTTTTATTTTAAAGGAAAACATTGGGAAATGAAATAAAAATTAAAATAAGTGATACTTGTTATCAAATATAAATATTCACTATTGTTGAGAAATCAACTCAACTATTCAGTGATATCATTGGAATGGATTCAAGGTGAGGGACCTTGCTATTTGAAGCTGAACCTCTAGATGAAGGGATATTTCCCCATTTGAAATAACTTTAGATAACCAAGAACAATCCTAATCCTACTTGAATTTCACTAATAAAAAGGGTACAAATAAATAACTTAAGATGAAAGTGTGGTGATGAACCAAAAGTAGATAGAACTTTTAACCTATTCCAAAAGAACACAAGATTACTAAAAAAGACTAATAATTCCTTGCACACTATCTCCAGTTTCATTAGAATTTAAATAAATATTTTTATGAAGGAAAACAAGTTTAGTCACATCAATAATAGGGTCACTAAGACCACAATCATTCATGGATGAATCGTTGAAAATACTTGTAACTTGCAAATGGGTGATTTTTTTTTTGTATAAAGGTATAAGGGTTGGAAAGAAATATGAGGGATATAAATAATGTCCACAAATAGAGACCAAAAAATAGAGATAATACACAATATACAGAAGAATAGAGAAAGGTAAAAACTCATTTTTATTGCAAATCTAGGTCCAAAACTATTACATGTCTCTTGTTGTTACATAACTTCTCTTGCCAAAATTGAACAATAGTTTTTATCTTCAAGCCACACATCTACATATAAATACAAGGCATCATGAAGATATTTTAAGAAGCGTCCCTTTTTAGAGGAATAAATATTATTTTCCATTTGGATGTTGGAGAATATGTTTCCTATATTTTCTCCTACAAACTCTCAAACAAATTGATGGTGAGCTATCCTTTTTTATTTCATAGATTCGAAGGTGGCTACATAAAAAGGCCTTCAAAACTATACATTTCTTTAGAATTATCCAATTTATCACTAATGCACATAGATTATTCTTGCATGGACATAGGGCATGTGTAAAACTTCTTGCAACTTCCTTTTTTCCCATAGGAAAAGATCTTATCCACTATGGAACAAAACTATCTATTAAAGTACCTCCTTATAGGACTTGGAAACCTCCATGTTATCTCTTTCTTTCATGTCTCTCCCATGTTGCATCATTCATGGTATGCCTAATAGATGATTTTTCATGCCTCAAAACCCTTAGTTAGGTCTCATTTCCTTACATAGATCTTAACACCTGTGTCTAGATTTTTCAAATAGTTTGGTCCATTCATTTCATATTGGCTCTTATTCACTTTTGAAGGTAACGAGATGGTCTTTGCATGATGATTGTCACCCATTAGGTACTAGGCTCGCTTCTATTTTAGACTATAAGGCCACTATTTCAGACCTATATAAGGTTTTCCCATATAGTTGTCCTTGGCCTTGTAAGGTCTTCCATCAATTTTCATGTAGAATTTCCTTTTCTATAGTATTCTAACCTTTTTCATTGATATCACTATTTGTAATAATTGACATAGATTTCCATATATATGTAGGCTTCTATATAACATTTAACAAGCATTGCATGCTTAGGCCTATTCATCTATAGGCTACCTATTGACATTGAATAACACTTTAATTTACTAGAAACTTGTGTTAGCACCTTGAAATTTTCCTCATTTTTAGCATAAAATCAACTTCATTTGGTGACCAAACCTTGTTTCTAGGCCTCATGTTAGCAAGCTGGCCTAAAAGTTCTAATAGTAAAATTTTGAAATCCGTGGCTCACCTTCAAAATCTAGTTGGAAGAAATTTTTGAGAATTAATCCAAAAGGCTTCCTATAGTCGCATATAGTATGTTAGCAAGATCCATGTACACAAAAATGCATCCTTAAATCTCACAAATTATTGAGTGTGGTTTTAATGAAGCACCCTTGATAGTTATTAACTACACAACCCTGTGAAAAATATGCTTCTAGATCCAACACGTTGAACCAAGCTTCCAAAACATGTGTCAAATTGACATCAAATTTACACTTGGCAATCCTTGATGGTTGTTGATAGTCTTGAATAGGTTTAAACATCCTCTTTAAAATGTCACAAGAAAGTGAATTCTCAAGGGCCACTCAAAATTTACTTAGAAACAATAATGACTCATCCCAACTGATAATATAACATTTGCATCATCTATTAAGTACTTTTAAGTAAGTTTTTAGTTAGTTTTATTTAAATATCTTTATTATTAATACATAATGTGCCTTTGTTACATATTATATTATTGTTAATATATTACATAATAATATATTATTAATTATTCATAATAATAGTAATTAATTATTATAATATTAATTAAATAATGAAGTAATATAAATTATTATTTATTATATATTTAATAATAAATAAATATATTTATAATAAAATCTTACATTAAGGTTCAAATGATATCATGATTTAACTATTATAATATATACTAATTAATAATAATATTATATATTAATTACTAATATATATTAATAATAAGAATATTTAATATTACATAAAAAAAATTAAATAATAATAATAATAATATAATATAGATATTATAGAAATATAACATAAAATAACTAAAATCTAAATAAAATATAGTATAATATAATTTATTTATTTATTTCTATAATTATGATATTTTCTTGTTAGATAGAGTATAGATAGAAGTTTATCAATTCAAAAATTCCAACAAGTAATACAAGATAAAAGATAAAAAATATAAATAATAATAATAAAATATTAATTACTAAAATATATTAGTAAAAAAAATATTTTAAATTAGATGGCAATGCTTCTTTACATGGGTGTGTCTAAGGTCAAGGGAAAAATGTTGTGTCAAAAGATTTTCAAACATGCATTTCTTGGTGAAATTGATTTAGCCTTGGATAATGTGGATGACAATCTTCTTATCCCACTACCGTAAAATTACTACATGATGTTGGGTCGAGGGTTGGAAGTGAAAAAATTCATCATTGTCTACACTTTGAAGTCAGAAGCATTGGAGATGTGTTGGGGTGAAATTGAGTGGAGTGTAACCTTCTTGATGTGTGTGGTTGGAATTACCTCGGAGCTAGCGACACGATGGATGATGGAGTATATGGGTGCAAAAGGACTAGTGGGGGAAGTTGAAGCTGGGGAAGGCATCGAGTGGGGTTTGGGTCCAAGAGAAGAATGGGTGGAGAATGACTTCAAGGACTTTGAGGAAGCTGCAAACACCCCGACCCATCATGCATGCGGCATCGACTGTCCAGTGGTGTCTAGTGCATTTGCAGTGAGGAAAATGAGGGAGGATGGTGATGATTAACTCTAGGTATGAGGTGTTTGTCTTTGCATTTTTGTCTATAGTGGATACTTTGTCTCCATATCTGTGTAGTAGTAGTCCTAGTAGTTGAATGTTTGGCCCCAATTTTGTAGTTGTGAGTGCCTCCATGCAATAGGAAGGTAGTAGGTGTAGTTTGCAATTAGGTTGTTTAATCCAATGTATATGCAGTATGAGTGGTGGGATGAATAAGCTAGCTTTGGACTGGAGTCTCTGAATGAAAAATCTCTCAATGTAATCTTTTTAATGATTAATATAATGGGTGTTGCCCCTTAGCAACTATTTAATGGGTAAGTGTAAGAAGTTGAGTCCACGAAACGTGAAAGTTTTTGCCTTAGCCAAAAAAAAAAAATCGACATTGCAAAAACGAGATCCCAAGCCTAACATCAAAAAACGGGATCCCGTTTTGAAAATTTTCGCTTTTGAAATCGTCCATTTTGAAAATTTTCCAAAATGGAAAATTTCCATTTTTGGCAATTTTCAAAATAGGATCTTGTTTCGTAAAAGCATTAAAAAAATATTTTTTTATAAAACAGGATCCCGTTTTTTAAAATTTCAAATGTAGGTCGGGTTTTTGCTTTGTTGACAAGTTCAGAAAATGGTTTGGGAATTCGAACCTAAGCCCTAGACCTAGTTTGACCTGCAAGTTGAAGGTCCTAGCAATGTCACAAAAAGATACTGACTTTGGGCATACGTCTAAAGGATTTCTTTGTAGAGTTTTTCAATGAAATTAAAACCCATTATAGATTAGATAGTGTAGATTCTAAATATGTAATTTTTTTTACAATTGGATTAATTTTTTTTATTTTTCATTTAATTTCTGATTAAACAGACCCATAAACTTGAATTATCAATGTTTTTTAGTATTTTAATAACTTTTTATCAACATAACATTTTTATGAACAAATTGCACAAGAACAAACTTCAAACAATTCTTTTCAATTTTAAAAATATAAAATCAAAAAATGATAAGTTTAGGTCATCTTATGCGTGTCGTACACGACGATTTTTTAAAACGACAAATATGCATAGTAAAAATTTAACAAAAACAAATATTCAATAAAAAATTACAAAAAATATCAAAAATAAGCTTAGTGAATCACAAATCTTTTCCCAAAAGGATTTAGAAAAATATAATAATTTACCTATCAAAATATGGATGTCGTACACGTGCATGGTATGGTAAAAAAAAGTGACTTTTAAACAATGGTTTTTAGAGACGCCTATTGAAACTCAATTTGTACAATCTAGGTATTGAAATAAATTACATATTTGGAAACTAAACTCTAAGTATTGCATTTTATGATTAGTGACTTTTTCGAAGATGATTCCATCCTAAGTGCTTCAAATTTTAAAGTCAAATATGTCAAATTTTGAAAATAAAATAAAATAAAATCAAGGAAAACACTTCCACTTTTTGATCAAAAAATGGACTTAACTTTTTGGCAGCACCCTAACTATAAAATAAAATAAAATAAAATTATAATTATAATAATAAATAAATAATAATAATATAGATATAATAAAGACATTATAAATATGATATATAATAAATTAAATTAAATTAAAATAAAATATAATAATAATTTAATAATAAAACATAATCATAAAATTAAAAAAATTAATATAAATATTATTATAAGAATATATACAAATTAAATATATTAATAATATAAAATAAATTAATATTAAAAGAATAAATAATATATAAAACAATACTAAATCTAAATAGTTATTATTAATAATAAATTAATAACTAAATATAATATTAAAATAATCAATTATAATATTAAAATACTATAATATTATATAAATATAATATAATATAAACATTATAGAACTATAATATATAATAGTAAAATAATATAAAACTTAATTTTGTAAAATAATTAATAATAATATAAAATGAGTAAAGTATTATTAATAATGTAAGATAATAATATAGTTGTATAATATATTCCAAGAATTCTTATTATTTTTTTAATTTTTTGTAAATTACTTTTTAAAATAAATAATATTTTAAATATTACAAGTATATTTACATAGTTTATTTGTTTAAATATTTTAATATGTCAAAAATAAACAATTTTTATTTTATTTTAGTCATACAAACAAAAAATATAAATTTATACACAATTTATTAAATATAAAAATATTAATTATTAAAATTAGAATTATTTAATTATGTTTCATGAAGATCAATTTAATTTAATTTAATTATTTACAAAACTAATTAATATATAAATTTTATATTATTATTATATAAATAATTAATATATTGAATAATATTATTAATAACTAGTTCATAAGAAGCATGCAAATTCAATTTCGTGGTTCTAGAGAATTTTTGATGTCTATTTTAATTCTTTTGGTGTTCTCGAGCAAGTTTGTAAGGCCGTGTTAATTTATTCATTCTAATGATTGCAAAAGTTTTTGTGATTGCAAACAGTTTCATGGTCTAAACAAAAAAAAATGTTTAAATGGCCTTGGGTACAAAGGAGCTCTTGGAAATTGGTTTAGTGGTAAAACAAGGATCAACAACATTTATAACAACCCTCTTTAAATTTTTGTGGCCTTAGACTCGTGTGTGCCATGATATATTTAAATGCCCGTTTCAAAATTTGTTAATTTTTAAATTATTTTGAATACAAGAAATAATTATTTTAAAACATTTTAAATAATTTCTTTTATGTAAGGCAGGTAAAATGGGTGATAATTTTTATGTGATAAGTGAGATTTTGGAGGCTTTTACCTGATATTTTGGAGGCTTTTAAAATTAAAGGACAGCTGGTTTATATCATTAAATGACAGTTGAAACTTATTTTCCAATGATTCAATAGTGATTTGCAGACGCAAGACTTGTTTCAGACTCAAATCTCACACTAATATAACCTATTGACTAATAAGCTAGTGTGTTGTGATCTGTAATTGGTGCCCAAGTTACTTCTATTCTTCACATGCAAACTAATGTTTTAGGTCTGATGTTCTCTTTTTGCTGTGCCATTTTGGGGTAGGTTTTCTGGCTATAGGAAAATTCACCGCCAACAATTTGACGGAAAATTCACTGCAGGACAAATTCACCTCAAAGAAAATTCACCACCAGCAATTTACGTTGCAAAAATTCATCACATTAAAAATTTGTGATTAATTGGTGGTGGTGAATTTTCCTTAAGATGAATTTGTCATGACCATGAATTTTCCCACAGTGAATTGTTAATGATAAATTTTCCATAAATAAATTACTGAAATGAACTTGTCGAATACCAAATTTTCTATTGTTTTAAGCCTGAAATTTCTTTGTCTCCACGCTGAAACTGTCTTTATTCACGTGCAAAAGTCTTGGGCATGATTTTGGAGCCATCTAAAGGATGAAATTAGTTGTTTTAACCTTCCAAAGGATGCTTGGACCTTTTCCCATGCCCTGGCAGTAGTTTTGGTGCTGTCTGAAGCATGTTTTCAATCCCATTACAACAATAAAAATAACCCAACATCCATTTTTACGATCTGCACATGTTTTCAATCCCATTACAACAATAAAAATGTCCATACACCATTAAAAAATGGCCTGTAAATGCATTTGTTTTTGAACTTGAAGGTGGTAGCTTTATGTTTGATGAGAATCAGGAAAATGATTACCAGCAAAATGCTTGACAAAATACTAAATTAACTGTTGGAGAAACAAAGAGATTCCGGAGGGTAAAATACTTGGTTAAAAGTTTGTATTCAATGCACCAGTACATGGATAAAGTTCCCGAGGTTAAGTTTTTTCACTTGCTATGTGGAAATACTATTGGGGGAATGATTTTCCACTTAAGATAAATATTTGCAGGGAATGAAAATAATGAAGGGAAAAACAAATTTAGTTATCAAGTTAAGGCAGATGAGAGGTAAATGAGTGCAAAGGAATATTCTTTTATGGTAGTTATTTTAGATTAAGAGGCAAATATTTTTGCAAGTACCACATTTAGGGCAAGTCTAGGTTATCTCATTCTTTTTTAAAGTGTAATTTCTAGTTTAGGTTATCTCCCTTTTTTTTAAAGTGTAATTCTAGTCATTTGAAGGGGTTCTAAGAGTTGGGATTGGAAGAGCTTGTAAAAAGAAAGGACAATTTAGGTTTGTTGTAGAGTTGTATTTTTGTGTCTGTAAATATTTTATTGTCAATATTGTAATGTTTTGATTATAATTATATGGATATATGTTGGTCTATATAACTGTCTCCAACCTACAATGTAAACAATTTCTTTGAATAATGTAATCAAAATTTGTAACACTCACTTGTAGTGTTGAATTATTTTATGTGTTAGTGTCTACTCAAGGAGTAGTGTAATATCTTTCATAGGAGATAGTTAGAATGTTTTCATCGTAGAGGAATTATTAAGTAGAGTTAAATGACTTAGCCATTAGTAGGTCATGTTACTGTAAGGCAGTAACATTTATTTGAAATGACCATGTTAGGATTCTTGAGTATCCAAGGGTTTTTCCCATGAATTTCCTAAGTGTTAAACCCTAAAGCTTATAACCCTATGGCTTGTGCCCTAGCTTGTCACTTGATGTTTTAATTTGAAAGTGACTTTTTCAGCCAATTTCTAGTCATTTAAGTTTCTCAACGAAGTTCTTTTATTCATGTGTTAACTATAAGGAAGTTAAGGTAGCAAAACAACTTCCTACATTAATCTTGAGAGGAGAATAATGCAATTTTTTTATAGATCTTTAACAGTTACAAAAACTTTTAAAACAAAAATAAACACAAATATCATGCATACCACAACACAATGATTTACGTGGGGAAAACCCTTTTGGGAGAAAAACCTCACACTCCAAAAGCCACCCAATATTATTTAGCAATCACATAGATTACAATATACTTGCAAAGCAAGCTTCTCACAGGAGTATCACCACTCAGTAATCTAGAGACAACATGGCCTCTATCAAACTCTCAAAATACATCACAATATATACACTGCCGCAATACAAAACCTTCATAAAATAGGGTTGCCTTCTAGGGCAAGTCAAGCTAATAAAATATCAACCATTAGATATGAGACATAATGATGAAGGGTCCAAATTTATAATAATAAATGTATACAAAATTTGGCTTCCGGGGGCGTTGCCCCTGAGCCCCCACCGAGGCACACTATCCCCTGGACCCCCAGCCGAGGGGATGATCCCCCCAGACCCATCATGAGGGTGATCCCCCTACGCCCCTTGTCATCAACGACTAGACAATACCTTATGTATCAATAGTAACTTATGTAATTACAAGGTTGAGACACATTTTCTCAACATTAACCAACCCCTTTGTTCTAGTGACTTACTCTCCTGTTAAATGCTCATGTTTTTTGTATCCACCACTTTCCATGTTAGACTATGTGTCAAGCCCTTGTTTTATTATGCATAATTGTTTTATCATGGGCTCCTTTTGGCATTTGGTCAAAATCCACGAGGTCATGAAATTGTGACACTTGTCTTAAAGGTGTCAGTTTACATCTTTATCATATCCTCATTTTGTTTCAAGTTCACAATAAGGGCCCACATATGAAGTTGTGATTGTGTGAGGTACTACCAAGTGTTACTCTCAGAACCTTTTCAACCTTCATGGTATTTTTCCCTATGGTGAATAGGTGGTCAATTTTCATTGCATCACACTCAAGCTTCTTATCACAAGCTCAAAATAGTGGAATTCCTTTAGTATGCGAGCACACAACAAGTTGCCATGTGTAAAGTGCAACGTTAAATCTTCGGTGGGTCTAACACTAGCATCATCAACAAATGGAGCATTTCTATTGGATCTCACAAAGTTCAAGCTTGTTGTGAGATTAAAATGAGTTTTGTCTTAATCCCATGATGGTATGACCATTCAACACATGGAGCCCACTCAGCATAGGCTTAGGTTTCTTTGATGCAGTTAAAGTTAATACATATAGTGGCACCTAGGTTCCACATGTCATGGTTTCTCGAGTTAGTTTCTCATTGCAAGTTCTAATGGCCAAGACAAATTCAAACACTGACAACATGAAATAATGACATGTGTCTTATTTTAAGCCATGTTAGAATATTCATCCAAGATTTCCCAAGATTGTGTGGGGCCACCAGGGTGATTTGTAAAGGGATTTTTTGCAACAATAAAGGAAAAATATTTTTAAATATTTTAAAGGTTATGATAGCTATAGATTTGTACAAGTTAGATGAAGATCAAAGGGTAATCTTCTAAATTTGAAAATGGTTACATACAACCACCTTGTTCGTGCATATGAACTTTAATGGAATTTTCTACCAATATCTATTGAATTCTTCTAGATTTTCAAGGAAATTGCATTTGTTTGAGTTCTCAAAAGCCTTAAAAAGTATCCTTTGAGAAGAATTTGTTAAATTCAAGGTATTTGAACATTCAAAATGTCAAATTAGGGTTCTTCAAGGCAAAAAATAGGTAAGTCTTTTTTTGACCAACATTGTGAATTTTATGTTTATGAAAGGTTGTTCTAGTTTGGTTAAGTCAAAATTTAGTTGAAAACCCAGAATAGAAGCCCCATAGTTTGTGAATTTTCAAAAGGAAATAAAAACCCTAGATATATGTAAAACCATAATTATGTAAATCATCTGTCAAGAAGGTTAAAGATGGATTTAGATGAGGATATATTCCACAACAAATACCTGGGTCATCTAAGAGAGCCAACCATGATCAAGGTGATAGCATACTTTCAAATAGATTATTTTATGGGGTAGGTGATATTGAGATGCCACTATCTTGACCTAAGGATTAAATTTATTTAGATATGGGTTTAAGAAATGCTAGTCACAAAGGCATCTATCAAATATATTGAGTTTGGATTTGGGATGACTGGTCAAGTCCCAAATATATTCATAAATGTATACTTGATCAGAGAAATTGCAAGAAGATATGACCTTGACACAAGGACTATCTATAATGATAAGGGTATAAAGTTGGTAGTTTTGGAAAAGGGTTACAATTGTGAGGTTTTCTATTTAACCACAAATGCACATGTCCCAATTGACCTCAAATCCATCCAAAGACAATATTCAAGAGATAGGGTATCTTTAGAATCAAATTTCTCCCTCATCATAGAAGAAGAGGTCTAGATAGACAATTGGTGAGGTTCACAAGGGATGAATTAGAGCCCTTCAATTATGATATTTTTGAGGACTACTTCATCAACACATAGTATGCACTATGTCAAGTTCTCGAAATGGATGCAAAAATGCAGATACCAACACCTTTGTTGGTAATTGATGTAGATGTACAACATAGGGACCTAAACATAAACTTTGATGATGCCACATTCATCTCAAATCGAATCCATAAAGAACTAGTTGTAATCAAAGGTTATGAGAATGTTGTAAATTTTAAGTCGTATTCTCTCCTATACCATGCCATTTTACATAGTGGAAAAAGGATTTGGACCCATCAAATGCAAATAAGATCCTAGGATGAGAATGGATTCATCTTGCTAGTCCAAGAACAAACTTATATTTGGGATATATGCATTTTGATAGATCTAACTATGTGATTTTTGAGGAATTCTTTATTGAGGAATTGATAAGAAATATAGAGATTAGAAATTCTTTGAGAAAGATACAAGATTATTGCTTGGTGATTAGACCTAACTTCAAAATTAGGAATTGATCACAATTGGGGAATTGGTTCTTCCATGCCCACTACACAGTAATCAGAATTTATGGTGCACTAGTTGCACCCTATACACTTCCAAGGACAATGATAAAAAAAATTTCCTTTTTGGAGTTCATGTGGCTATGAATGAGGCTAATAAGAATCATTTGAGAAATGTGAAGAAGGGATCTATATTGACACTAATTATTGTTTTCTCTAATTTTATGATCACTTCAAAGGAGGGCTTGGAGTTGCTATACTCCAAACTATAGTCGTATAGGATGAAGGTGGATGTACAAAGGAATTATGATTCAAAGCACCATATCCACTAGGTTAGAACTAAAGTCAAATTGGCTGGCTACACTCATAAATTTGATAAAATTGAGGATTTGATAAAAAAATGCTCCTTTGAAGAAAATGTCCAAAAAAGGAAAGAATATTTTGTGAGGATTGTAATTGTAGAGGAAAAGAAGAAGGGATCAAATCCTTCATACAAAGGAGAATATTCAGAGATTGAGGACCTAGTCCTCAAGGTATTGGTAAGGATTGACAATGTTGTTAATCTTACAGTTGAAGCTCCCAAATTAGTAGTGGACATTCATAGGCCCACAACATAGATAACTGTACAACCTACCCAACAAATACAACCTCTACAACATATAGGTCCTCAAAAATTGTTCGAGTATTTCGATGATGATAATGATGTACCAAATACTAAAGAGGTTAGGTAATCAGTGCATTCACCATTGTAATTCCACAAGCTAACATTATTAGAATAAAACTTGATGAAATATTTTTTTTCTTGAAACAACAAAAACAATGCCATTGATGTGACAACAACATGTCATACTTGAAAAAAAACATGCACACAAGTGTCATGTGAAACCCAATGACACAATGAAAAAAAACAATAACAACCTCACCATTGCATAAGAAAGGTGGAAATGATAAAAGACTTAACACTCATGGGATAAATCCATCACGATGAATATATGAGAGAAAGGGAAACAAATACACAATGATCGATTATTAATCCACGACCATATTCTATGGAACACCACTCTAGAATGGGAGGAGGGAATCATCAACCTCCAATCCACACCCAGACACACTTACAACACTGAACACAAATTTCAACCTTCATAGGAGTTTTCCAAAGCAAGAGGCACAAACTCTCCATTATCTGGAATGGCAACAAGTCACCTCCCAAGAAACAAGATTCAATAAATATTGATGTATGAAACTTTTCAACAAAATGACATGATGGGAAGAATCACAAGACTAAAGGGGGAAACTTTTGTATACAAGGTTTCCATGAGAAATGAACAGAAGGTTCTTCGAACAATGAACGAAGGAAAAATAGAGAAACTAAGGACACTAGAGCCTAGAAAGGACACTAGCACCTAGGAATTGGTGTCCCTATCAACACATTATAGTTTTGAAGAGGAACTAGTGTCTTGGCCATTGAGAAAACCCAAGATAGGGATTGGTCCCTAGGACATGCCAAACACCTAAGAACTACCCAAAACTTAACCCAACAATTCAAAAACTCAAAAAGTGATAAAACGACTCAAGACCAAGTAGAGAATTTTATCTCCCAAGTACTTGACACACCAGAAGCATGAAGGAGAAGGTTTATAGGGTGATTATGACCTTCCAAATTCTCCTACCTCCTAATCTAAGGAAGAAAACACTATTGTCAACAGTTTTCATTGATTTCAACACTTGGTGAATAATTTGTGGTTGTCATTGATGTCTTGGTGAGATTGTTATAGTGGTTGTATTGTTGTCATGGATGTCAACACTTAGGAAGATTGTTTCATTGTTATTTGGTATTGGTTGTCCTTATTGACAATATTTAGTTTGAACTATAATTGATGTATGGTGTTGTTGATGTTCATGGTTGGATGTTATACCTTGTTTTTGGTTAATGAAACAAGTATTGATTATGGTTGCTATCAACAGAGTTGATATCATGACAATACATTAAAATGAGGATTAGAAGCATGAAGATGATGATTAAAAGTATTAAGATGAGGATTAGAAGTATTGTTGATGGTGAATATATTTTGTTGATGGACTATAGCATGTTGTATACTCTCTCTTGTTGTTCCTCAAGAATTATGTGTTGCTACAAGTTTAATTTTGGCCTCCACAAGTGGGTAAGAATTTTCTATTTTAGAATGTTGCTATGAATACTATTTTGGAGAATGCTCTGCATTCCTTTGCTACTTGAGGTATGGTCTTGTGGTTTGGGATTTATTTATTTTTCTTTGTGGATGTTTCACTACTATATTTTCAAGTCACCAACATTGTCGAGGAGATTTTTGTTAATTACATAGGGTTAATAGTGTTGTTGGTTGTCTAGACTAGTCCAGAAAATGCTCCTCATTTCTCCATATTTATGTCTCTACTCTTACAGTTTGATGAATTTTCTCTTAGTGTTAGTGCAGTGTCTCAGTTCAAATTTCATGTGTTAAAGTGGCCCGCAAGTTGATATGGTAATGTTATATCTCATGGTTGTGTATTCTATGCTTTTGGGATGAAGTATTCTATATTTTTTTGGTTTGCACAGTAGATTTTGATATCATGATAGTATAAAAGAATTATTTGGAAGTGTTTTTGGATGTTCAAGTAACATCTCTTTGTGATCTACACATTAGTGGTTGATTTATTTTGGTGTTGCATTATGTTTGAGTTGGTTCTCTGGGTTATTTATGGATGTTTGGTTGACATGGCTTGTTATGTTTTTTGTGTTATGTTCTTCAAGGTTTTCAACAACATATGGAGTTGTTTTAAGATGGATTTAGGTCCTGGCCTACCTTGTTGAGGACTGTATTGAGTTAAGTTGGGAAAATAGTTTTATGAACCTTGAATAGTAGTTGCACAATCTTAAAAACCCTCTTAAATATAACACATTCTTAGGGGGTGCTTAATCCCTAATGGCTTGGATATTCTATTGGTCCACTTCTAGGACCCCTTTCTTATTGATAACATGACCCAAATATAAAATATCCTTAATCCCCAACTCACACATTGATTTCTTGGAAAAAAATGAGTGATCTTCCAATATGATGAAGACTTGATAAAAGTGCTTCATGTGTTCCTCTCAAGTTTTAATGTATATCAAAATATGATCAAAGAAAATAAAGACAAAATTTATTAATTGGTAGATAAATAATTGGTTCATGCATGATTGTAAGGTTTCCAAGGCATTAGTCAAGCTAAAGGGCATAAATTAAAACTTGAAGTGTCAATAGTGACACACACAAACAATCATATGGACATCTCCATCCCTCATCTATATTTGAGGGTATCTTGAGCACAAATCAATCTTCAAGAAGTATATAGTTCCATGCAAGTCATCTATCAATACATCAATAATGGAAATAGGATATATTTTCTTGATTGTTTTCTTATTTATTTCCTGATAGTTGATACAAATCATCATGGTACTATCATATTTTTTCACTAGCACTACTAAAAGGGGAAATGGACTATAAAATGGGCTATTGTGGCCCATATACAACAGATCTTTTATTTTCTTCTTGATTTGTTTATTGTGGATCCTAGGGTGATGGTAAGAAGTAGTTATCACTGGCTCTACACCATTTTTTAGCTCAATTATATATTGAAACCCTTTGTTAGGTGGTAGCCTTTGGGGAATATCTTAAAAAAAATCTAATCTTATGCAACCCAAATCAAGTACATCAATATGCTATGTATCCTTTGTTCTTATAGATTTATTAGGTGTAATCAAGAATCTAACTAGCCAAGCTACATTTCCTCTTCTGAATGCTATTTACTTCCATTTAGTTGAAATTACTTAAGGTTATCCATTTTGAATTCCCTTGAATACTAAATATTTCCTTGATTTCTAAATTTTAATTCCATAGATTGGTAGTCTTTTGAGGATTCTCCAAGAGATTATAGCCATTGTACTACAAGTACTAGGTCAATATCTCCTAGTCTAACCATGTAGAAATATTCATATATTAAATGATCTCCTAGAGTCATTTTCAACTATTGAATTCTTCATGCTCATAGTATGGTAAACCCATTGATCATGATCACATTGAATCCCTCAAAATATTTAGTGGCTAATCCCATTCTTGCCACAAGGTCTTCATATATAAAATTGTGGATTTCCCATCTATCAATAAGGATGGTGATTCTTTGAGTTGCTAACACTCTAAAACATTTGATTAGGTTGTACCTTTGCATTACAAATAGAGATATAAGTGTTCCTCCACCTTTATCTTTTCCTTTTTCATCAGATTCTTTATTTTTCCTTCTTATGATTAATTTTCTTTGCTTCCTCATCAAAAATTCCTTGAGTATATAGTGCTCTTGTTGGGAAATTTCAGTTCTCTTAGAAGAACATCCAAGATCAGTAGTGCCTTTAGTAGCTTTTATTTTTTTCAGATTGCCTCAAAGAACACATACTACTATGCCACAAAGAAGAATCAAACATTGTTCAATTTCCCCATTGATCCTTAGAGAAAATTTAATGCTCATTAAACTAGTTCCAACAACACCATTAATAGATTCAGCAAAAGAACCAACTACCATGAAAGAAGAAAACTGACAATAATAACACATAGATTTTACATGGGAAAACCCTTACGGGTAAAAAACCCCACACTCCAAAAGCCCAGATCACCATTGTATTATTGAACAACAACAATATACAGTTACAAAGATAATTCAGGCTTTAAGCCTTTATAGAGACTTCATATTTTTCTATCTGGAAATCATTTTACAACATAAACCTTGAATACAAACTCTCATCGATCAAACTTTGATCAACCTCTCAATCATTTACAATCCTCACACTATTACAATACTCTCACACAATGTACAGTGCAAATTTACAATGAGAGATTGATCGTGATCTCCATTGTTTTTCTCCGATCGATTCAAATCATCTCCTCTCTCACAACAACCACACAATGACATTCACATTTTTCTCTTAATCATTCCAGCAAACTATCACAACAAATGAACATCCATGAGTAGCTTAATCGTCACCACCTTCCCACCATCAAAGTCATATCAGGACATCGAAGAGACTTCAAGCCATGTCCCTCCAACTCTCCTTTGTCACTCTGATAAAACAATTTCTCTGGATCTGCTTCACAACAACAATGTGAAGGGAGTAGTTTATTGATGTTTCGATGAGTTATCAGAACATCTCCCATCGAAACAAGGTTTTCACTCTGACGAAGGCAATATCACCATGTGTTCAACATACGCCGACATGACCCACCAAGTCTTTCATCTTATCAACTTATTGAAGAGACATTTCCCAAAGTCATGTCGAATAGCCTAAGCCCCACCGAAAAGGATGTTCAAGACTTCTACCGGCATGTCTAAGAGACATCTGCCAAAGTCACACGAAACACCCAAACTCACACCGACACTAAGTCCCTAACTTCCACCTGTATGTCGAAGAGACTTTTCACCAACCCATGACGACCACCCGAAGTCTCATCAACAGGAACAAAAAATTCTTCAAATAACATGTTGAGGAGACATCTTTCGAAGTCCTTTCGATCACACCATGTCTCGCTAACACTCTTTCATCAAAATGTCTAAGAGACATTCAAAAACCTCATGCTAATGCAACCATCTCTCACCAACATTGTTCAGACAACTTATCATGGCATCGTGGAGACTTTAGTACAACTCCCTTGGCCACCATCCTATCTCGCCGATAAGAGAGTTCTCCCTACCTCCAATGCAACACCCTCCATTAGGATTTTGATTAGACTAGTGACTCTATCTCGATGATATTCAACTTTTTGTTTGACAATCTAGAGGCTAGAACATCAGTACATTTGAGGCACCATTTCTCAACATTCTCCCACTTGTTGAAGAAATTACTACCTACCAATCAATGCATGGAACCTCTCTATCACCTAGGACACCTGCAAAATTATCTATAATGTCCACCATCCCATGAAATAGTTCCAACCATCCTCTAAAGGAAAATAACATGCCATGGTGTATAAGCACCAATCTAATTTGAGACACCGACAACAAAACCAATTGATAGCAAGGGCTTCAACACACTTCCACCACTCCACTATGCTCACAAGCTATACAGAAGCATCACAAAATCAAATTCAAAGCTACAACCTAAACACAACCGTGAAGAAATTTTCTAAAAAAAAAAAGAGCATCAACCGGAAGAACAACTAGGACAGTAACTCCCTCCATCCAGCTGATAAACCCATGCAACTGAAAATAGAACCCACAACAAGTGCTAAACTATCCAATCAGACATACCTCAAAGGTATCCACATTAGCAAACTCATGTCACCTACATAATCAACTCAACAAAAAAAAACTACAAGATCCATTTTCCAATCATTCGAAGAAGACAAAACACATTCAAGGACCATCACTACACGGTTAATGCCAAATCTAAAAGATCAAAGGCATAACAAGTATACCAATCACAACACATAGAAAGTGTAACCATGTAGTACCAAGGAAACATCCACAATGTTATACACAATCTGTAAATTAATAACCTACAAGAACAATTCTCACCACTAGTCTACTAGCTCTCCCAATTTATTCACACCCAACACAAGAAAGAGATAAAGAACATTCATGTCATCACCCAAGAACATGAGTGAAAACACATGGCCACAATCTAGTGATCACTACAGCTCCAACCAACCTCAAACCAATGTAATGTGAAACCAAACATCCAAGAAGACAACCAAGACCAAAGAGAGCACATCTACACATCATGAAACTATAGAAAATCCTCCTACATACACCTCTAAATTCTAACTATGTCAAGTATGATCTCCTTCACAACCCCAAGATAAAATGACTTAACAACATCCAACCGTTCAATCACCAAGATCAAACATGGCACGTATATATCACTGAATAAACATGGATATAAGCCTCTCATAGGAGATCAAAACTATTTCATTTCCCATTTCAGGAAATCAATTCATAAAACCATCGCTTAAGTGTCCTCATCAATGAATGTAATCACATTGCATAAGGATATTACCATGCTATCCATCTCTCACAATGAATCCTTCAAAATCATCTAATAGCAATTCAAGATCCATCTCCATGAAAGAAAGCATAAAACACTTAAGAGAAACAATGGGCAATACCTCTCAAGCAATTAACTGCCGAGTAGACCAAGAGTGGGGAATTATAATGCTCCTCCAGGGTAACCAAGTCATCGTGACTTCTCCAAGAGAAATCTCCTCATTGATCTCTATTGAACTCACGTCCAACCAAGGTGTACAAGCTCCTCAAACTTTCTTTTGAAACCTTCATCAGTAGTAACCATCAACAAAACTTCTCTCATCTAAAAATAATTACAACCTCACCTTATTCTCTATGTATCCATGAGAATCTACAAAAAATCATTTCATACTAAACTCTAATCCATATCACTGCATTATCATGAAGTTCTCAAGCATATGACCTATGCACCCAAAACATAGAGAATATGTAAACCATTTCCAAAGATCCAAACATTTGAACCAATAACTTATCATGAAATCATGATCTTACCACCCTCCTTAGGAGATACCACACTCTAAGTGATCTTACCATGGTCTCAAGAGCAATGCCTCATACCAAAATTCTAATGCACAAGCAAGGGTATATAACATGACGTGAAACAAATCTAAACCAAAATCACCTATCAAGCACCACCAACACCTCAGCCAAAGAATTCAAATGTCCTCCATGGTTACAAGATGTTCCACATCCTCAAATAGTTTCCATGCAAATGTGAAAGAACCCTTCTACATCAACAAGATCTAAGAGTCCATCCTAGTAATATTTGCAACACTAAAGAAGATCATTCACCACCAAGTGATGAATCCACAGTCACACCTAAAGCTCCCACTAAATCGTGACACTTGAGCTTTCCAAGCATCATGACCAAACATCTTTTGATCTGAAAAAACCTCCAAGTCCAATCAACAACATGTCCATCTGACAACAATGCCAAGTGGCACCAAGATCTCCAAACCAAGTAAACAACACCATTAAAAGATTACACTAAAATTTGTATCAAACTCTTCGTGACATCACGATACAAATGCTATAGGTCCTCATAGCTGACTATTCAGGTACTCAACACCATCCATCCTCTCATCTCAAAGAAATAACACCAATGCACAAGTGACCACAGACAAAGCCAACTAACAAATCTGCACTAACAATGAATCAACCTTGTGGATATAGACAGTCCAATTCTGAGTTATCTCATTGCAGCCAGTGGGTAGCTAATCCACCAACCACATAACTCGAAGACCAATCACACCGAACATGCAAACCCATCATCGCATTAGAAACAACAATAATGAGATCTCAAAGAGAATAAATACGTAGATAACATGACTCAAACAATAGATCAAGACTAAATATGATTTTCTAATCATGTCTACAATGAGCACCATAGTCAAGGGAATCCTTGAGAAAGTCCACAAAACCACAAGTTTTCTTGGCCGTGTAAAACCTGCAAGATCACCGTGTTTATAAAACACCCATGCACATCCACACCCACTTCACATCCGGAAGACCAAGCATATGAAACAAGAAACACCATAATGGTTAAACCAAAAAAAAGGATTAAACATGAATGAGCATCACCATATATTTTTTAAGAAAACCTATTAAAAACTCTCATACCCAAAACTACGAGTCTGAACCATACAGGTACAAGACATCCTTAAAAGGAAAAAGTAGTACAAGAACTCTAGGCCCATTTCACGCCAACTCCACAACCACCATCATGCACATGCATTAGAGAGAAAGACAAGCTATTCAGAAGTTTCTAGATAATCTAATGATCGACTCCATAACCTTCATGCAATCGGGGTAATAGGAAACAATGGCTTCAATACCAAGACAAATCACCCAGCAAAAGCACAAACACTCCATGGTTGAATAACAACCCAAGCTTCTCCATATCATTGGGGAGCCTCTCACAAAGACACCTAGTATGAATAAATTTGCTACAACACAACCACAAGCATAAACTCACACCCCTTGCATTAGGATTATATCATCCCCAACTAGGAACCTCATATCACAACATTCCAGTATGACCAGTTCTATTTTCTCAATATTCACCATCCTCCATGTTGCATGTTGTCCATGAAACTAAAAAAAAAGAGCAATAATTTCTACTCACCAAAGGATCAATTCATCAGTTGATTCCTTCAGATTTCCTCAAGCCTGCCACACTAAGAAATCTTCACATAAGGAATACACAGAACCAACAACACACTAGGAAGAAAAAAATCCTAGAAGAAGGCTCTGATACAACTTGTTGGGAAATTTTGGTCATCTCAGAAGAACATCCAAGATCAGTAGTGCCTTATGTAGCTTTTAATTTTTCAGATTGCCTCAAAGAACACATACTACTATGCCACGAAGTAGAATTAGACATAGTTCAATTTCCCCATTGACCCTTAGAGAAAATTTAATGCTAATTAAATCAGTTCCAACAACACCATTAATAGATTCGAAAAAAGAACCAACTACCATGAAAGAAGAAAACAAACAATAGGAACACACAAATTTTACATGGGGAAAACCCTTATAGGTAAAAAAATCCACATTCCAAAAGCCTAGATCGCCATTGTATTATTCAACAACAATAGTATACAGTTACAAATACAATTTAGGCTCTAAGCCTTTACAAAGACTTCATCTTTTTCTATCTAGAGATCATTTGACAACATAACCCTTGAATAAAAACTCTCATTTATCGAACTCTGATCAATAGGCCTCAATCGTTTACAATTCTCACACTGTTACAATACTCTCACATATTATACAATGCAAATTTACAATGAGAGATTGATCCTAATCTCCATTTTTTTTTCTTTGATCAATTCAAATCATCTCCTCTCTCACAACAACCAAACAATGGCATTCACATTATACTCTTATCATTCCAAGAAACTATCATAACAATGAACAACCATGAGCAGCTTAACTGTCACCACCTTCCCATCGTCAAAGTCATATCAGGACATTGAAGAGACTTCAAGCCATGTCCCTCCAACTCCCCTTTGTCACTCCGAAAAAATAATCACTCCATCCTCTTCACAACAACAATGCAAAGCGAGCATTTTATCAATGTTTCGATGAGATATCACAACATATCCCACTCAAAAAAGGTTTTCACTCCGATGAAGGTAATATTACCATGTGTTCAACTTACACCAATAGGACCCACCAATTCTTTTAGCTTATCGACTTGTTGAAGAGACTTTTCCATAAGTCATGTCAAACAACCTAAGTCTCACTGACAAGGATGTTTAAGAATTCTACTGATATGTCTAAGAGACATCAGCCAAAGTCATGTCGAACACCCAAAGTCACACCGACACCGAGTCCCTAACTTCCACCTATATGTCAAAGAGAATTTTCACCAACTCACGATGACCACTCAAAGTCTCATCGACTGGAATGAACAAGTCTTCAACTGACATATTGAGGAGACATATTTCAAATTTTTGCCGATCATGCCATGTCTTGTTGACATTCTTTCATCAAAATTTCTAAGAGACATTCAAAAACCTCATGTCGATGCAACCATCTCTTGCCTACATTATTCAAGCAGCTTATCATGACATCGAGGAGACTTTAGGACAAATCCCTTCGAAACCAGCCTATTTCATCGATAAGAGAGTTCTCCCTACCACCAATGCAACACCCTCCATCAAGATTTTGATCAGACTAGTGACTCTATCTCAATGATATTCATCTGTCTATTCAAAAATATAGAGGCCAGAACATCAATACATTTGAGGCACCATTTCTCAACAACTCTTGACCTTTGCCTGAGCATTCTTTTCCATGTGCCCAATGTTCTTTGTAATGAAAACATAGTTGCTTCCTTCTTAGTTCATTTAAGCTATCTTCATTTCTTTTCACTAGTGGAAAAATATTTTGTGTTCCTGACTATCCCTTTGGAACTTATTTTGATTTATAGGAGTGGAAAAGGAATAGGATTTTTTTACAAGGAAAGGAAGATTCCAAGGCAAGAGATCTTTCGATTACCTCTTGGAGAGTGGGAGCCTCAAATTCCTTGACCAAACCCCTCAATGGCTCTATTAGTCCTTCTATAAATATAACTATGATTCTCTTCTCCAACACATTATAAACGTTGATTGTGATCCTCTAGAATTCTCATATGTGGTGTTCTCCACTGATCTATAGTGTTTTACTTGGGCCAATTTTCTCAAAATTGTATTTTTGGATCAACCGTATAAATATTTTAATATATCTCTAGCTAAATTCTTCAAAATTAGTGGTGAGACTTTGTCATTGTCACTATACCATGGTACCACCATTCATGGGCTACCCCTTCTAGGTGTAAAGAAGAAAAATAAATAACTTCTTCTTCATGCATTAGATTTAGAGACATGTAGGTATTGATTTTTGTATTCATGTGTGGGATGAACACTTTTATTTCCCATCAAACATAGGTATAAGAACCTTTCCCATTTTTTAAAATTCCTTGTTAACTTGATTCAAATCTGGTTTATTTTGGGTTCAAGGACCATTTTTTGAGTTTGATGTTGCCAATAGTAATGAATGCTAGATTATACATGACTTTTTTCTCAAGAGATTTATACTCAACATGAAGGGATAACAAATATTTTATTAACTCAATTACATCTTCTTATGGAGGATCTTCTCTTCTTTGAATGAGTTTGGGTTAGAAGGGATTGGGTGAAGAACCAATAATTTGGTTGACTGATGTAGAGCGAGGGTGGAGGTTTTCTAATCAAACATAATTCAATCAGTCTTAAACAATATTTCCACTTTGCAAACTCTAACTTGGTGTTTCCTTACCAGTCCTTCAATCTTGTTTGTAGCACATCAAACAATGAAAATTGAACATATCTCTTAGAGAAGGCCCAAAAACCATGAATTGGTTACCATTCAGAATACCCTTTTTTCCCTTCTTTAACATGTCCAAATTTTGCATAGACTTGTTTCAAAGAATCTCCTTCAAAAATGGACTGCTATGCTGCCCTTAAGCCCAATTAAGCCTCTTTTACAAAGAAAGTATGAGATAAACCTTCTCCCAATCACCAATATTCACTCTAGGTCTCTAGACAGATCATATGGGGTCTGAAACAACTATTTTTATCAACTAACACATCCATAAACTCACCTATCAACACAACCCTACTCCTACCTATCAATTCTAGCCTAATGCATTGAGATGTTAGGCTAGGGCTTGCACAAACAAAGCCCTAACTCCATCCCCTACATCTACAACCACTACCAAACTAAATAACACCCTAACTAAAGCCATTCCACCAATTTTTAGAGAATTTAATCGGTGGAATGGTCTTTTATTCCATTATTTCTACCAAACCCTCTTAACTTAAGGTTTTCAAACCGTTCTCAGTATTTTGACTCTAAAAACATTCAAAATATATGAAATCAACTCAAACCAATTCCAAAAAAAGGATAGCTCATGCCTCCATCATATACAATGCACTTTAGATCATAACCCTTTAGTACGAAACTGTACAAAATGTTGTAGCAAAAAAATTGCACAAAACATTGTAGAAAAAAAAGCACTTCTTATTGTTTGCACTTAAAAAACACTTCAAAACCTTGCCTCAAAGTTTGTGAGGAATATTTAAGATTTTTCAACAAGAAACCAATGGTTCATAACCACTTTAAAATCAAATAACTATTCAACTTCCAAATATGATAAAATTTGGAAAGTTGCAAAGCAACTTTTGCAACAAATTACAAAACATAACAAAATGTACTCAAACCTTAGGTCATATTTACAAAAGTTGACTAGATGCCCTTGCACCATTGACCCTTGATGCACTTCCTCTCCTAGTAGATTATTTTGGAGTTCTAGAAAACTTTTGACCCTTCATGACTTGCACCAAAATTTTCATCATGTATTTGAGTGTTTGAGCCATTTATATCTACCCCACATTCAAATTGATCACTACTTCAAACATTGCCTATGCCTTTTCTTCCTCTTTTAATTCATGCCCCCTTTTTCCATTTTGTTTATCCCTTGATACACTACTATCTACCAAATTATGCTAGCCCTTGTTCCTTAGATTTGAAAGATCAAGGCTCTAATACCACTGTAATATATGTAATAGTAATATTATATGATTCAATTCCACTCAACACAAATAGTCAAATTTATTTCATGATCAAATCTAAAATAATAAATTTTATTCTTAGTAGAAAATGCAAAAATGGATTAAAATTCCTTAGGGATATGAATAATGAACACAACAACCCATAATAAATTATAGCTCATATTCATTTAACATGATATAAAATTACAATCAATTTAATTTTTACTAGAATTTTAGGGAAAACTACAATAATTATTATTATCATGAAATATAGAAAATCAATAACAAGTATACTAAAGGATCCACAACAAAATTACAAACCATAGGCACTAAGAGAGCCTTCCAAATAGTAGATTGTTGAAGATCAAATGCAATCCTAGTGTTTAATTGCATAATTCAAGACTAGGGGTGTTCGTCTACTAACCAACTATAGAAATTAGGGGGTTTCTAGATCCTTCGATTTCTAGTGCTACATAAATAAAATATTTGATATATTTGATCAAATGAATTGAGAAAAAATCTCATGCCATCTTTAATTATTGAATTTATTTAAATATGTGTTGGGGTGCCCCATTTTCTCTCCATAAGGTAAATTCAAATTCTTTCCTTTTCCCTTCAAAAGAAACCCTCAAACTTTAATACATAACACAAGAGGCCCCCTAACTTAGGCACTCATAAATTAAATAGTTAAAGTGGTTACTTAATAACACACTTAAAATTTACAAATTCATTTCCCTAAGTTATTTCCCCAAGCTTAAGAGAACTGAAAAATAGGCTTAAGGAATATCCAAGAATCTTATGGGAAAAAGGGACATGACATGGGCCATGTGAAACTAAGAAGTGGAAGAGTAAGAAAAACATCTTTTTAACGGATGTATCATAAGAAGGGATGGGATTTGTCCAATGTGGTTTCTAAGGAATTCCACTAGAGGATGAAGGATACAAAACATGAAACAAACACACTTAGGCTATCAAATGAACCCAAGTTTATAAACATCTTCTAAGAAATGAAATATGAAACAATAAACATCCACAAATATACTATACTATTGTGAAAACAAGTATATATGAAATAGATTAAACCTTCACTACATACACACAAATAAGATGACTTTATTATAAAATGTGCATATGTAAACATCATCCAACAAATCAAGATTAAGGTTTTATAAAATAATTATCTATCATTTGTGGTGTAGAAAAATGCATCCCTTCATTTTCACACTTGTTTGGGCCCTCCCTGCTAAAGTTGGGCTTATTTATGCCTTAATTGGTCATATTTTGTATCCAAAAGCATAATTAAATGCATTTTCCTATGGATAGTCCAGACATTTAACAAATGGAAAATCATAATTTAATGTTTTTGGTTATGTGTTTCAGATCTAAGGATTTGGGACTCATATTCCCCTCTGGACGTATGGGCCCAACCTAGGTCCCAGGGCCTGATTTAAATGTTACATTAAACAAGACACTTCTTGAAATATGTGTCCCAGGTTTAAGCCACTGAGACTCATGTATGCCCAACTTGGCGTATGAGTCCCACTTTAACCTGGACCTATTTTAATTCAAATTCTTGGTGGGATTTTATTATCCTAGATCTGATGTCAGCTTGTAATGTTGTAATTTCAAGAAATTTGGCATAACACGTATAAATACAAGGTTATTTCACATAATTTATCCTAATTTTTTTTATGAAGCATCCTAATATGCTAGCAAATTCAAGTGATCTTATGAATATTCAAGTGAGAATTTTACAAGAGCACTCAAGAGCAAATAATCAATCATTTGGAGCTACATTCAAGATTCAAGCATCATGCCAAAGTCTTCATGCATCATGTGTGTTTGTGAGCTAACATTTTTTATGTAGGTTTCATGCAAGCATTCAAGATAAATTTTCAAGCGTTTAATCAAGAGTCAAGATCCACATTCATGCTAGCCATTTCACACAAGTTTGCAGCCTTTATTTCAAGGGTTTGGTGAGTTGCAACATTGTATTTGTTCATTCACCATTCCTTCATACTTTTCTATTTCATTTCAAGGTTTAATTACCAAAATAGGGTATGACCCAGGAAAACCCCTATTCCCTAACAAAACAACATTTTTCTCCCTTGATGTATGTTTGCAGATCTAGGTGAATTGGAGCTCGAAGGTCCTTTGAAGAAAAAGTTGTAAAAGTTGTCAAGAATTTGTCATCTTCATAGAAACTCACCTACAAATCAAAATTTAGACTTTTGGACTTGAAGATCGGACAAGAAGGAAGCTAGAAAAGATCACTAGAGGCTACAAAAATATCAGTCAAACCCTGATAATGGGACTAAATCGCCCTACTTGGCATATGAGTCCCTGTATAGCCCTATTTCCAGCTTTATGTAGATTTTTCTTAGCCACCAGAAGATTTCAGATTCTTCCTAGGATCTTGTAGCAGGTATAAATCGCCCAACCTAGTGTATGAGCCCCAATGCACTTCAATTTTTTTTTCAAAGTTGTAGACCTTGCTTTGACTTCATCATTCTTCCAGGTACCTTTCTGTTTGATTCAAGTTTGTCAATCTGATTTCATGGTTTCAAGTTTCTAGGGTTTTTTGAATAAGTGTTTGCATTTCTCCTTTGAAGATTCATTTAATTGTGAACCCTCGTTCAATTTCAATGGGAACCCCCTAGTCCCCTTCCTCAATCAAGTCACTTGTTTGAGTGATCTAGGTTTCTAATGAACTAAAGCATGAAATACGTTCCAAAGTTCCATCTCCTCAAAGGTGGACACCTATTTCCTTTTGGTTAATCATTAGCCGATAGGCTATTATACGTGGGGGAACCCCACCGGGATCTCCTCTAGTTTGATGTCGGAATTCCTACCGGGAACCCCACATGCAGGTACGCTAGATGGCTCTCGCTACTCCCAACGCTATGCGGTATTAGACACCCCACTTCATTGCAGTCACTCCCTCCGTGTTGAACAAATGCTTCTCTAGCGACCCATTGGGTATGTAATCGTACACTAGCAATCTGTGCTCGCCTTCTACGCAGAATCCCCACATGCGAACAACGTTGAGATGGTGGATTCCCCCTATAATGGCCACCTCAGCACAAAATTGTTGTTCTCCATGATGAAGGCCTTCCAATTTCTTCACTGCGATCTGCCTCTGATCGAACAGAAGGCCCTTGTACACCGTCCCGAGTCCTCCCTTCCCCAGTATATTGCTGAAGTCATTGGTGGCTGCTTTTAGCTCTGCGAATTTCTTAGGCTCGCTAGAAGGAAGAAGATCCAAGATGTCTCTTGTGCTGAAGTCTTGTTTAGGAAGAAGATTAATGTGGGGAAGTCCTTAAAGCTTTCCCACTAATTGAACACCAGATAGTCGGAGTTCTACAAAATAAGATCCATGGCATGTTTAGAATTAGACTTTTGGCTAAATATCGAGCATGAATTCATTGGAAAGTTAAATTCTACTCACATTTTAGGTGGTGGATCATATCTCAAATTCTTAATACTTCACCAACTTTCTTCCACTTTATCAAGACAAATATTTTGAATAATCTTTAGTTTAAAAGAGTTCGAGTGTAGACATTTTATATTAAAATTTGAGTTTATTTAAAAAAGAAACATTTGTTGTTAATATAGAAATTAAATAGAAGAAATATTATATACAAGATGGGGCTCTCTCCATTTCGGACTAGAAAGGTGTAATTGCATGGAAGAGTAAGGACACAAGGATTTTGATACAAAATGCTTGGGGGATGCGTAGAATTTGGGAAAAATGAAAAAAGAGGTGTGGATTATGTTGCAAGGAGGGAAAAAGAAGAGAAGACAAAGAATATAGAGAAGAAAAATAGGAAGGGGATTCAATGACAAGAGGGGATAGGCAAAGCTTGTCACTGAGGAGGTTGCTCACCCTGCGCCCAAGCGTGGGATAACCATATGCATATCTCAAAGGGTCGTTGCATCTTGAGGTGAATCGCGATTTATCTCTGCTATTTTGAGGGTGCTTCCTAGATGAAATGAATAGATTGAGAATGGAGAGGTGATGAAGGACATGATTCTTTCCTGAAACTCCTTATGTCTAGTTCAATCAAAATGTTTCTTGAGATTTCAGTTTCACAACATAAATCTGCATCAAGACATCGAACCCAATGCGATTTTAAAGTCTATTTCAAGGACTGTGAAGGTGTTTGTTCTCAGCATCTCAGTCAATGAAGCTATGAAGAAGGCAAACGACCATTGCTAAGTTCTAATTTATGGTAGGGGTAAAATAAATAAAAACAAATAAATATAAATAATTTATATAATAAATTAAATTAAATTAAATAATTTATATAATAAATAAAATAAAAAAGATTCTTTAAATAAAATAAATAAATAATATAATAATTTTTTAATAAAATTAAAATTTGTTCTGTGTTATAAAATCCAAACAATAAACAAATAGAAAAATGAAAAACTAAAGATGTATAGGAAGTGTTGTTTTTGGAATGAATTGGAGAGGAGGGAAAAGAAGTAGAGAGAGAGAGAGAGAGAGAGAGAGAGAGAGAGAGAGAGAGAGGAGAGTAGAGAGGGAAGGATAGAGAGAGAGAGAGAGGAGGGTAAAGGGACAGAGGGAGGTAGAGAGGGATAAGTGAGATAGAGATAGGGAGGGAGAGAGAGGTGGGATAGAAAGAAGTAGAGAAGGAAAGAGAGAGCCAAAGAGAGTGAGAGAGAGAGGGAGGGAGGGAGAGGTAGAGAGGGATAGGGGAGATATAGAGAATTAGAGGGGGAAGGAGAGAGAGGTAGAGAGGAATAAGTGAGAGAGGGAGAGAAGTAGAGAGGGAAGGAGAGAGTGAGAGAGAAATAGGTGGGATGGAGGGAGGGACGGGTAGAGAGGGATATGTGATATAGAAGGAGAGAATAGAGAGGGAAGGAGAGAGCAAGAGGGAGAGAGAAGGGGGGAGGGAGGAGGGAGAGGTAGAGAGGGATAGGTAGATAGAGAAAGAGAGAGGAGGGTAAAGAAGTAGAGAGGGAAGGATAGAGAAAGAGAGAGAGAGGAGGGTAAAGGGACAAAGGGACAAAGGGAGGTAGATAGGGAGGTAGATAGGGAGGGAGAGAGAGGTGGGATAGAAAGAAGTAGAGAAGGAAAGAGAGAGCTAGAGAGAGTGAGAGAGAGTGAGGGAGGGAGGGAGAGGTAGAGGGGGATAGGGGAGTTATAGAGAATTAGAGGGGGAAGGAGAGAGAGGTAGAGAGGAATAAGTGAGAGAGGGAGAGAAGTAGAGAGGGAAGGAGAGAGTAAGAGAAATAGGTGGGATGGAGGGAGGGATAGGTAGAGAGGGATATGTGATATAGAGAGAAATAGAGAGGGAAGGAGAGAGCAAGAGGGAGAGAGAAGGGGGAAGGGAGGGAGGCAGGGAGAGGTAGAGAAGGATATGTGAGATAGATCATTGTTTTCTTCACGTCGTCCACTGCTTTTCACGGCCGTAAATAATGTGGGTTCAGCCTATCGGCGTAAGTATTGCACCTTATTTGGGTGCAAGTGCTAGTTAAACCATTTTGTAAGTCCATCATGAGTGGAGATATTTATAGGTGCATAGAAATTTCAGATTTAAGTTCAAAATGAACAAATCCAGAAAATTAAATATGAAAAATCAAAAAGTAGAAAGTAAAACCCTAGGATAGAGAGATATAAATACACCCTACAATAATTAAAACGTAATAAATTAATATAAAATAGTAAATGTAGTCTAACTTAGATTATTGAACTAAGACAAATAAACGATAAATTATAATTAAAAAAGAGTTACGATGTACTTAGCTTTGTTTCGTGCTCGGGTAATCGACGGTTTGACTTTTGATGTAGTAAGTGATCAACGCTCAAAATTGAAGTTCAGAATTTGAAGATCAGCACTGTCTGCATTCAAGTCTGTCAAATTTTCTGTTCACCATATTTACAGCTAGCTTTTGAAATTAAATCAGCCCTATCTACATTCAGCTAGCTTTTGAAGTCTTTCAATTTAGTTGTTTTAGCTAACTCCACTTCATTTGAGTTGGTTATTGAAATGAAATGATTAGTGTATTATGCCTTAACATGTGATAACTAAAACCAGGAGTGAAATGGCAGATTTTCCCAAGAAGTAGGCTTATTCAAAAGAGTGAGTGTCATTCGTATATGAAGTTGGTTGCAACTGTCAATGTTTGTGTTCTTGTGGGGAAGAATAAGCTATCGAAGTGTTTGAGTTGGTACTGAAGGGTGAAAGATACTTGAAAGAACAAATCTATAAGCAAAGATATTACCTTAGATAGCCTTCAATGAGGCATACAATTTTATCCCAACAGGTGACCTGTAAAATGGAGTAGACACAGCTTCACCACAAGGCCAATGAGGCCTTTCAACCCAATATACTGTTAGTACACAGGTTAAAGGAGTGTTATTACTTCATCCCACCTGTATCCTTTAATAGTTCATCATAAAGTTAGGGTTTCTGAAATATTGAAATAATATATGCGCATTTCCAAACCCATCAGATCAGAATAATGAAAACAATAATTGGCTTTTAAGAAAAACTAAATATTTCATTCTTTAATTAGCCGTACAGTTCTTTTGTAATATAGATTTTCATATGATATGTCTCATAGGTTTTTGAATATTGTAAAATCTACACTTCAAGTCTTCAAACAACTGAACTACCATGGAACTAGATTCATAAAAGCATTGTTCAATGGAATTTTTAATACAAAAGGCTTTTATATGAGATGATAAACATCTTCCCTTATGTACTGCATATGTTCCAATTTTCTTTTTGGTTACTGAAGCATCTGTCTTCTTTCCTTCAAACAGTCAGTTTGGATTTGGGTACACCATAAGCATGAACAAATATATGTGTAGTGCCTGTATATTTTTTCATACAAGTTTAGATTATCAGTACATTGATATTGAAAGCAGGGAAACAATATAGATTAAAATATCACTATGCATTTAGGTTATAATTATGATAAATTTCAAGGAAGGGAAATGACATTGTGTAGGATGAATGGGTTGTAAAAGGTTTCAGCCTATTTCAAAATCAGGTCTAATGGGTTGTAAGAGGTTTCAGCCTCTTTCAAATTCTGGTCTAGTGGGTTGTAAAAGGTTTCAGGCTCTTTCAAATTCTGCTCTTGTAGTTTGTAGTTGGTCAGTTGTTCTTATTCTGATGTTTTGTTATATCTGACTGAATACTTTGTTTTAAATGGATTTTAAGATTCTGTAAAACCTATTTACCCTTCATCAAAAACAATTTCAACATATATCCATGAGTGTAACCCTCTAAAGTGTATTAGCTAATTTAATAGGATGTATGCTTACCATTCTTATACAAAGAAACTGCTTGAAAAGGAAAACTGAGACTCTTAAAAGCATCCTATGAGCTTGGCTCCTTTCTTCCAGGACACTGAATTTCTTCATCGGCATACTTGCTTTGCATTCAACACCAAATCTCTCCAGACTAAACAGGGCAGGGAATCATTTTCTCAAGAAACTATCCAAGATATAAGATAATGTAATTCCACCCATTTAAAAACAAAAAACCATAAAATTTGCAGCGAGTCATTTTAAACAGCAAAGTATACAAGAAAAAATGTCAGAGAAACAAATTCATACATGATATATAAATTTAAACTTGGAACTATTTTGTTAAAATCTAATAGTAATCCGAAGATAATAAAGAATGAGAGATTAACCAAGCTCTTACTTTGGAGATACGATTGTCAGAGGCTCTGAAGAAATATAAGTAGCACATACTTCTTTGTTATTGATAGTTAAGATGGGGTTTTGAAACAAATTACATCTCCATACTGTGTTTTTATCTCTAATAACAATTGGGGTCTTCACCCAAGCAATTTGGTTATTAACATCAGTATTCCTGAGGCAGGAAAAAGCCATGATAACATAAACCAAGGCGCTGCAGGCCATCATGAGTTCTAATTAGAATAATATTAATAAGAGTTGTATACATTGGTGAGGAAGGAAATCAATTGCTTATATATTCAAGTAGGATTTGTTCTTTAACTGAATTTTGTATCAAATCTTAGATTAGTTTTTGAATAAATTTAATGGTTTGTAAATGGTTGGCTGTATTTATCATATGAGTTTGTAGTTAAATGATAATGATGTATGACGTTGTTATCTGGCTAAAGTAATTTTGTATAATTTTGAAAAGAAATGCTAGGACAATGCACTACATATAATGTAATAATCAAATCATATTTGACCTGCAAACCTACTGATAATTACGTTCATTATATATACATGCATGTGAACTCCAAACCGCCTCTTAATGATGCAGGTCTGTTTGTCGCTTAGGGCTGTTATACATCATTGCACATCAGATTGTTTCAAAGGATGTCTAAATCAACGGCTGAGTCGTTATTTCAATCACCCATCTACTCTAACTACCTCAGACAAGTATGGTTGTACGTATGGATGAAGTTTATAGTTTTGAATATTTTGAAATAGAATCTTTAGTTAATAAAAAATGGACTACTCTTTTTATTCTTATTGTCCATAGCTCCTTTATGCTCCATCCAAATCATGCATGGCACAATACTTTTATTTTACTGTAAATGTTTTAAATTCCAGAGATCTTGATTAGAAAAGAGAGAAATTATAATTATAATTATAATTATCTTTTAGAAAAGTGTCAATTAAATTATTGTATAAGATACACATATGATGTATCTTGAGTTGCAATTACATATATGCATGTATAGTAATATAATTATATATATTTGAAAGCATATAGTTTTAGTCTTTTTGATGGGAAAGTGTTAGGTTTTGAGTGGTGAAGGTATATAAGAAGTCTAAATTCAAAGATACATATAACTTGGTCATTTAACTTTAAAAAGATGTTGATAAGTTCTTGTCATAATATTTTTATGTTTTCATATAAATTTTTATTAAAAAATTATGTAGAAGGCAAAAGTTAAATAAATAGTTAATGTTTTAAAAGTTTAGGACACTTTTTAGAATGAAATTATCATATTTTTTTTTACTATTTTTTGAGGCTTATTATGTAAGTGACTTTTTTAATTTTTAATTTATAAAATAAAAAGAAAAGAAAGATTAAGGCTAGAATAAAAAAATAGACCAATTTCAAATGTTAACGATGTAGCATTAAGGGAATCGTAGATGTAGTATGTATTTCTAGTTACATGTCAAATACATTATCTAGCAATATTTGTCTCATTCCAAGACACATGTTCTTGAATTTTTATTGCAAGATTTTCTCAAAATTTAAGTAGATGTAACATACAATTGCAACACCAACTATTGAGTTGTAGACATATGAGCACTAGGTCCTTTTCAAATACTTGTTTTGGTTGAGAAGGATCATATGGAAAAAACTAAAGTTTACTTTTACATTATTAAAGCCTTTGATGGATAAATTAGAATGATTTTTTACCAAGTTGAGATTAGGTGAGTAGCTCATTGGAAATTTTGAAATATTTCTTTCCTTCAATCATGATTCCAATAGAGGTGTTATCAAATATGTAGAGGTTCAAATTTCTAATATACAAGACTTTTTTTATGTTTAAACTACCTTGATGATTATGTTAATTGTAGGTCATCACATGCATCTATTATCTCTCTAAATGCTAAGTGCAACTTTCCAAAATAAGATATTTATAAATCATTCTAATTTCAAAAGTAAATCATATGAAGCTAAGTATGTTTCAAAAGTTTATTGATTTTCCAACTTAACGAAGACATTAACAAATACCCCATATCATAAAAAACATGACCTATTACCTTTTCCTTTTTGGTCTAGGTGTTGACCACTCAATTGTGAAAGATATGCCCAAGGTGGAAGGACATGCATTAAATTGAAGGTGTCTCTGACTGTGATCATTGATGGTGTTGCCAGTTTTTTCTTGTTCAACAATTCTATGACATCTTTGAGAGTAAAGATCCTCAATATGTGGAAAATGTAGTTACTGTTACAACAATTAATTGGTGTAAGCTATAAATTTTCATTAGTTGGATGTTTAGAAAAAAAACTTGAATATAAAAATATAATAATATAGTGAAAGTAGATTATAAGTGTTTCTCACTTTTGAGCCAAAAAAATGAACACTCAAAATTACATAAGTTCAATCAAATATTGGTTTGAGAAAACCACCTTTGATTGAATATTATTGTGCATGAATCACAAATGGGCATGTACACATGTGTTTCTCATGTGTATTTAATTTATTGATGGATCATTGATGCTCACATGTCAAAATAAAATGGAGTGATGGAAAATATATATGACTATCATCTTCACATTAAATAAGTATCATATGAGTGGAAATTATGTTTATTTTCATTTCTACCACTTCAATGGAATTATTCTCTTCACAAGGGAAATGTACCATGTAGATGTTAGTTTTTTTCTCAAGTGTAATTGTTGTGACTTCTATTCATATGGTGTACATTTATTCACAATAACTTTTAAGGATTATGTTTATGTGAATTAATTCGAGTTCTTAGAGAGGTTAATAAATTTTCAATTCAATGGCTATCTTATGTTTATTTTCTTATTTAATAATTTATAAGGCTATCTCCTAATCAAATGTTTATGTTGATGTGAGTGTTGTATAATCTATTCACTTAATTTACTTAGAGTCACCTCAACCCATACTATTTTTACTCATTGAGACATATGGGATAAAAATTCTTGAGCATATATAAGAGTGAAAAATGGATTAGTGAAAATCCATCAAGTGATTTAAACATGTAGGAAAACTTGATCTTGTTAGTACGTTGGTGATCTTTTCTTGCTTGAATTGGATTGCTTTGATAAATTTATTGTTTTTAAATGGAATTTAATTTTAGGGGCACCTTGAATTAGATGCTAAAAGAACCTAATATTTTTTCCTCCCTTTTTCTATAATTTTTGAATTTTTATAAATTATTTTATGTTTTAAGGGATTTTTTTATTTTTAAGCATATGAAAACATTAAGATAAAATATAACTAAACTAGAATACATCTAAGGAAAATAAATAAAAATTAAGGGTATATAAAATATAATTGATTATTTTCTTTTTGATTAAATGTATTGAAATCTAATAAAAAGCAAGTAACCATACATGCAAGTAGAAAAAGGCTAGAAAAAATTATCTTTCTGTGTTTTTTAGAATAAAATGATTCTAACCAACATGAAAGGAAAGAGAGATGAACAAATATATTTTTTGTGTTTTTAAAATTTTAAATATACACATGTAATTAATCCAATGTAAAAATTATCTTGAACAATGTTTGTTTTCCCTTTTGAAAGGAAGAAAAGGTGTATAATATGCTTCCTATAATGATATGTGAGAGGAGATATGAGAAAAAAACTAATTTAACATACAAGAAATAGGAAATAAACACAAAATAAATATATCATAGATGTGTGTGTGGAAAACCATTTTAAGAGAAAAAGCCACTCTCTGCACCAAGTCAATCCATTATTTAGTAAGATCAATGGTTACCATACACTTGTAAAATATAATCCTTTACAAGAGAATCACCAAGAAGAGATCAAAAATAATTTTGGTAGCATAAATACACTTGCAAAACTCAATATAAAACCTTTGTCTCATGAACCTAATAAATAAGAGAAGAAATAAATGAAATTATCAAATTTATATTAAGAAACCATGAGTTATAACCACCCAAAATGTAGCACCCAAATAGAAATTCAAAATCTCAAGCCCACATCCCAAAATAATTCCACAAGATAAAAAAAACCTTGAGAAACCCCTATTCCTTTGAGGGTAGGTTTAAATGTAGATTTTACTCTTAAGGGTAGGTTTAAATGTTTCTACTATTACCACATGCCTCCGCTAAACCATTTCAAGCACCACCCGCTTATTAGATTTCCTTTTTTCCTCCTTTTGTCTCTTGAATATTTTGTTAAAGAGGTTATTAATCTCTCTACTAAAAACCCTGAGAAACCCCTAATCCCTTTGCAACAGGGGCTTATTTTGAGACTTTACTACTTTCATATTATGCTTTTCCCCCTAAACCTATTTGGGCAACCCTTGTGGAAGAGGATCCTAAGATTAATCCCCCTGTTAAAACCCCCCTGAACTCCCCAATGTTGCTAAACCACGTTCCAATTGCAAGCTTAATCTTACTACTAATCAAATGACTCTCGATAGAAACCCTAAACCTCCGAGTAAAAAAAAGAAGAGAGAAATAAACCATGTGAAAAACTAGAAATCTGTGGCAATGGGGTTGTGTGAGTTAAATAATATTGCTATTAAAAATTAATGCAAACAAGCAATGAAGAAAAACTCAAATATCGAAAAAATAACTCTCACCTTCTAAGTGGAAGAATCTAACTCTGAGGATGACGAGGGTGAAGATAATACCAATGACACTGGTGATGAGGGAAACATGACTACCAATGAACATGAAGTTGGTTATGAGCCAACCAGTGTTAGAAGATCCAATAGGCTAGCCGACAAATAAAGGCTAGAGGTAATTATTGACAAAATTTCTAGCAATTATAAACATGACACCAAATAGAATAAAAACAATGAGAAGATAAAGGAGGATGTGGAAGATAACATAGATGGTCTTACCCACTTCTCTGAGCTCAACAAAATGATCATGGAGAACTCCACCCAAACTTCTCCCCCATGATGAGTGAAAGGAGGATGCTACTCATCTCTGTCAAGAAACCGATTAAGGTTACAATGATTTGATAACTTGGGTAAACACACTCGAAAGGAAGCTTAATCATCTCACTCGCTTCAATCTAAAAGTGATCCATTATTCTGCAGTCACTCTGGCTTTAGTGCTACGAGAGGAGATTAAGAAACATGACCTTGCTACTACCCATCTGTGGTTAGACCAAGATAGATGTTTTCAAGTTCCTCATTGAGGAATGGGAAAAAAATTCCAAGTATGGGGATCGAGGTTTGCTCCTTTCCACTTCCTTTTATGGTTTCTTAGTTTCTCTACTATTAGTTTATTATTTCTAGTATGTTTGTTTTTGTTAAAAGTTGTCTTTTTAAATTTTTCCCTCGTGGCCTTTTGTGCTAATGGTACATAACCCTATAAATGCTTCTTATATAATTAAAAAAACATTTCAGTATCATTATATTATCTTTGGCCTATGTCCATTACATTATTTTTGTTTTATATTAGCTTTCTTGTTGTTTTGTTGTCTTGGGGGCTTATAGTGTAAAGGGTTCAACACTCTAATTTTTTGTTTATATTATCAAAAATAGTTCAATATCATAATAATATTCACCCTAAAAAATATCCATAAAACCATTATCTTATCTATCCAATTTATAGACAAATGAGAAGAGGAAAAAACAAGTAGTATCCCAAAATTAGAGGTATGCAACTGTGGTCTATGGAAAAGAGTAATGCTCCTATGCAAAATAGTGAAAACAATAAAGATAGATATCCACTCACAAAGGAATCTTTACATCATTACTCTAGTAAGAATGCATCCCCAAGTCTAGTGCTCCACTATGGAGAGACCAACTGATGTGGACCCAAACTATCATAACAAGACCCTCTACTCTTCTCTACATAACTCCAAAGAACTACATTAGAGAGATATTCTTAATAACTCTTATGATGATGATTACAAAATTTTCCAGCTATAACATCCCTTGTTAATGTCATTATAAAAATATTCCAAGTCTCAAAGGATAATTTAATAATTAAATAATAATCTCTCATCTCTCCCATGACTATCTAAGAACTTATTCCAAGAAATATGGAGATGCATACAATATTATAATTAGTATTTCAAGGTTAGTATCACACCTAATACTAGCATTAGGAATGATTCCATGGAGACACATGGTAATAATTTTTTGTTTTTACAATTTGAAAGATGGAAAATTGTAAGTCTATAGTTTAGGACATAGAACAACCAATTTTCTTCTCTTTTCATTCAAGGAAATCCTAGAGATCTCAATTTATAAGGATGAAGTGAAGGAAATAGATCTACAATAGGGTGTCCTAGGGTTTGATTAATTATTAAAAGGGTTTTCACCACCAAGCTAGGGATTGAAAAGACAAGAGATGAATGAAACATGCAAAACCTAACTAAATGACCTAGGAAATGAAACTGAAATGTAGAATAACAAATTGAGAATGAACAAAGGTGCACCTGGAAGAATGATGATGTCCAAACAAGCTCAAAAACCCTAAAATCTTGTTTTTTGATGCCCACTAGGACTCATATGCTAGTCTGGGTGATTTAGTCCCAGACTAGGGTTTCTATGCAAAAATTGGAATCTCATAAAGGTTAATCTGAATTCACTAAAATCTAGAAAATGTGTTGTACTAGGACTCATACACCACAAGTGACGTATCAGTCTCACTTTTCTTTTTTGGAGTGTTAAGACCTAAATCTTCTCTCCTATCTCTACTCTTCCTTCCAAGCTTTGTTTTTGGGTCTAAAACTCTGATTTGGAACTTGTAGGGGACTTTCTGTGATCTTGCAAGTAAGAAGACCACTCTAACAACTTTATTCAAGTTATTGTAACTTAATCTTCAAAGATCCGTCATGATCCAAGACACCTAGATCTGCAATCACACATGTAAAGAGAGAAAAATGTGTTGATTGTTAGGAAATAGGGGTTTGTCTTGGTCAAACCCTGTTTAGGTAATTAAACCTTGTGATGAAATAATGAAATGTGAACATGAAACATGAACAATGATACCTTGAGTGATGTCTTGAAATGTAAATCAAAAATCTAATATGAAGTGGACATGAAGAATGTAGATCTTGATCTTGAATTAGAGGTAGAATAATGCTCAATCTTGGATCTTTAATGCTACTTCACAACACTAGATCAACAACATGCTTGATGCTTGATGACCTTGATATGATGATGGATCTTGAATTTCTGCAACAAATGATGAAGAAATCTGCCCTTGAATGCATTAGAAATGCTCTTGAATGCTCTTGTGAACTCTTGTAATCATAAAATTTCTATTAAGAATGCTCTCTTGAAATTCTTAGGTGAAAATGAGTGAAATAACCTTGTATTTATACTTGTTTATGCCAAATTTCTTGAAACTACAACACTACAAGCTGACATTAGATCTAGGAGAATAAAATACCGCCAAGAATTTGAATTTAATTTAGATTTAAGCCACACAATACTCATACATCAATTGTGGCATATGAGTCCCATTAGGCTAGGCTTTTGGACACATTTTTCAAGAAATGCTTAAATTGATGTGAAATCTAGATCGGGCCCCCAAAACTTAGTTGGGACTCATACACCCAAGGTGGCATATGAGTCCTAGATCACTAAAGTTAGGCCATACAATAAAAAATCACATGAATAATTATTTTTTATTGGTAAATCTCGAGATTAATCTTGGAAAGATGCATTAATTAAGGCTTGTGGATGCAAAATAAGGCCAATTAAGGCACATAGAAACCTAATTAATTAATAAAAACCTAGATTAGTGTGAAAGTATAAAGGTACACTTTACAACACCCTAAATAAGGTACAATTAGGTCCACTTAGTTTACAAGGGCCCAAACAAGTTTGAAAATGTAACAGATGATATTTTTTGACACTACACAATTACTCATGGTTCCTTCTCATTAGATTTTATAGCTATATTTTCCAATATGGTCATATAAGGATGAAATTTAATAAATAAAACCCCATGAAGAAATCCCATAAACAATCAATCAAAATACCCCTTGAGAACACATAATGATGTTACTTTATGAACAATTCATTTACAATTGTCACTTGTCAAGAATTATGTAGTGGTCATGATTTAGGTTTTTAAAATTTATAAACAAAGATAAAAATATGATCATATAGTTATGAATAAAAGTGGAAATAAATAAAAAATAACTATTCTAAATTATGAAAAATAATCACACTTCACAAAAATGACACTCAAAATAGAATTTGTATGAGCGAGAATGGAGGCCTAAAATTTCCTAAAATAAGAATTTCTCTATAGAATTCTAAGAAACTATAAATTATGGAGAATACACACATTAAAACAAAAAACTTAACATCGTAAAATTATTAAAAATAGCTAGGATAAAAATATAAATTTCATCTCAATAAAATTCTAGATAACTAAGAATGAGACTCACAAAATTGGCCTCCAAAAATGAAAATCCCAACAATTCCAAACCTAGCACTAAGAGAAAGATGGTCCCTTATGTCAAACAGGCTAGAGCGACCCCAACCCTAAACCCCTAACCAAGCAATCTAAGAAAACTAAAACCAATCAAACCTTGATTTATAAGTCTACGGTGGTAGGATTGTGCGAGATCAAAAATACACCTTCTAAAAAGCTAGGCAAACATCCTAATGTAACTATGATTGAAACCCCCAACTAAAAGAAGAAGAGGAATACTATCAACTTCTATGTGGAGGAAGCTACTTTTGAGGAGGATGAGGCTGATGAGAATAAGGAGGAAAAAGTGAAATAAATTGAACCAAATACTAAAATTAAGAACACGAGTGTCCAAATATCCCATAGACTGGTTGGAAAGCAAGCTCCTAAGGTCACTATGGATGAAATTGCCACTGAATCTGAATAAGACAACATGGATGATTATAACAAGGACAATGAGGAAGAGGAAGATGAGGAATTTACTAAGGATCCTAGCCTTTTTCCTAAGCATGATGTTATGCTTAATGAGGATTCCACTCCCACACATAAACAAAAGGAGGAAATCTTCCACAACTATGAGAAGATAGCCCAAGACTACAAGGCTATTATGGCTAGAGTGGAAAGTTTGGAAAGGAAGCTCAATAGCCTTTCCTATTTCACACTCAAAGTTATCCAACATTCTGATATCACTCTATCCTTGGTGCTTCAAGATGAGGTTAAAAAACATGATACCAATGGACCCCAACTCTAGCCAATAGAAGATGGATGTATTCAAATTCCTCATGGAGGAATAGGATAATATACCCAAGTAGGGGTTTTTTTTGGGTTTTTGTTTTCTATTTTCTTGAGTTCCTATTATGTTTTAATTTTGTTGTTTGTTCATTGTCTCTATTCTAGTTTTGGATCTTGATCCTAGTTTTTTCTTCTTCTTTGAACTCTTTACCCTTGTGGCATTTCGTGCAAGGGTATAGTTCCCTAAAAATGTTTCTTATTATATAAAAATAATACATTAAATTAAATCTAATTCTTATTCCAATCTTGAACATGACTCGAGAGCTCTCCAAATAGATCCTCTAATCCCCAATGGTGGTTCCATGTCACTCAACCATGGAATCCAAAGATCCACTCCCACCATGCTAGGAGATCATCATAAGGGAAACAAACACACTCACACCAAACACAATAGTAAAGCTTACACATACACTAATCATAGTGCATACAAAATAGGTATGAAAAAATACACAAATCACACAACCAAACATTCAATATAGTCAAGGATAGACACATATTGGATACAACACCCAATTACTACAAGGAGGAGGGAACTAGTGAGAGGCAAGGAGTATCAGCACAAAGCTCAAAAGGATGGCTTGGAGACTTGAGTATGTATCCCCATCACAAGTAAAAGGGAGTACCCAAGTTGCATCCACCACCAAATATGATGTTGCATGCCCTTGGATGATCATATCGAGCCTATGCAAGCTCTTAATCTAAGTCACTAAAATAGTATTGGTAGCTCAATCAAACACATAATTTTCCCTAATTCCCGCATGAATTATAACCCTACAATCACTATGGCCACAAAGTCACAATTAGACATGGGAAAAGATGTAGAGCCACTCATCCCTAACCCTAGAACTCAATCCTAGCCTCTTCATGCTCCAATTTGGTATGACACACAAAATGATGAAAAATAGCATAAAATATTGAGCATGATTTTATAATATTCACATAATTTTTTTATTAAGGAGACACAAAATCCTACATTATAATTCATTTAAATTCAATTCAAACACTCAAATTTTCTAAAATATTTGTTATCTCAAACTTTAACTATGAAATTCTTCAAAACTCCATTAATGAAAGCTTGATTTTCACAAACATGCATAAATAATTATCATGATTTTAATGCAAGCACAATGGAAAATCACTAAGGGGACACTAAACCCCACATTAAAATTAATCTAAATCACTTTTTGAATTCAAAATTTCTAAAATATTTTTGCATGTAAAAACCATAAATTTTCTTCATACTCCATTAATGAAAGCTCAATTTTCTTCATTTTTTCTACTAACAATTTTGGAGAAAAACCATACCTTTTTTTATTTCATTTAATGCAAAACAACTAATTTATGAAAAAAAAAAAATTAAGAATTTTGAATTTTTTTACCATAATAAGGGCACAAATTGGGCATTTTAAATTTTTTTACAATAAATTAAAATGTATTCTATTTGCTCAAATTTTAAATCTAAAAATTAAGTCCTATGCTAACTTAAGGGTGAGCATGTGATGAAGGGAAACTCTCCTTTGAACACAAGCTTACATGAGATCATTATTACAAAAATATGAGTTGAAAATACATGCAATTTTACGAATGAAAATAATGGCCACCGAAACCACAACCTCCACTCTGTGGTGAAAAATAAAAAATTAGTCTATCCTCTTCTTCAGAATGAAGCTCTTTCCATTCATGATAAATCCGCTTTATAATGAACTGCGACCTCCATTTTGGCACTAAACAAATCCAATTGTCCCTTTTCCTAGCCTAAGGAAATTTTTTAATTTTAGTTAACTTTTGAAAGTAATAACTTTTCACTTGGGCATCAGATTGAAATTTCCAAATATGATTTCATCAAACATATTTTTTATTTAATCACATCTACTAAAGTCATGAGTTTCACTACACATGATTGAACAATAACCACAAGATGGCAAGATCAAGCTTATAGAGTAGATCATATCTATTACCAAATATTATATCTCTACATTGCATTAATAACAAATCTTACACTACAACAATTTTAGATCATTTCAGTAATGTAACATGAATCTTGAACCTATAATCATGGAGCTAGATTAATCATACAATGTTCCTTTTATATGTAGGAGAGAGAGTGAGGGAGAGTAAAACATGTGTAGTTGATCATTATGAATTCCATGCACAACTTATATCATATAAAACCCTATTGGCTAAGGTGTAAGAACAATAGCATAGGTGCAAACATTGATAGGAAGAGAATACGAATCATAAAAATTTCTTGTAAATCAATGGTGTCAATATTTCCTTGTTGCACACCAATAATCAATATAGTAAAAAAAAATAGGACCATCAAGTCACTATCAAAACAACACATAATTGAGGCCCCACAAGCCCCAAGAGTCCTTCTAATTAGCCAAAAGACTAAACATGGAAGATGAAATCTTAAATTGCCCTATCTCTACATGTAGTTATTCAACCAATTCATATTTATTGAAAAAAGTCCCCAAGACTAAATATGATGGCAGCTGAAATCTTAAACCAATCTATCTCTACGTACAATTATCTAACCAACTCATATGAATCAAAGAGAACCCAAATTAAATATGATAGCAGCTAAAATCCTAAATCATCATATCTCAACAGGCAATTATTCAACCAATTCAAATGAATTAGAAGAGGTCCTAAATGCCACTTGATTTTATTAATTACCCAAATAATTCAATATAATGATAATAATATATTTTTTTAAATAAATACATCTAAAACATAATTTTTATCATTTAATTCAACTCACTACAACAAATTCAAACTCTCACAAATTACTAAAATTCCCTTATAAATAAAACATTTTAAAAGTCATTTGATCGGGAGTGGGTGTACTATCATTCCAACAATATACCTCCAATAGTTAAATTAATTAAATGACAATAGCCACCTACGAAAACTATCCATTACTCAGCACTTTTTAAAAGCAAGAAATTTCCCTTTTCACCGTGCATGCAACAGTGCAGAAATATATTTAAAAGGAGCGAATGATCAACATAGTCAATCTGTGCTAACTTTCACTTTTTACTGTTCATAAGGTCTAGGTTCATCACCTCTTCCATTATTTAATTGAATACGAACATGCAACTCCAGACCTCTAGACTTGTACATGGAATGCAGATGATAACATTTGCCATAATGGCTGGAATCTTAATAGGGTCCCAAACTATTACGCTATCTGAATGATCTCATCCCACTTTATAAGCATATACAAGTATACCTGGGCAGATTATTATTGAGCTTTATAACACATACTACAAGCTCATTCATCGTCATTTATGGCAGTGGTGACATCTTTTTAGGTGTTAAACTGACCAGAAGTTGGGAAACATCTGCCTACGTATGGCTTAGTCTTTAACCATCTATCAACACAAGATCAAGATTGAATTAGAATTAAAACTAATTTGTAAATGAAGAACATACTAGGTCACCAAGTTTCAGGTGCACATGATCAATAAAGGGACTGTTTCTCCTAAGAATGGTTCTAATATTCACCAGTCAAAAATGCATATACACAGTGACCAAAACAATGCAAATACAATTCATTAGTAATTGGTGGGCAAGAAAAGAAAGATCGGTCCTCTATTCTGGAATAGAGAAGTAAAATGGTTTTATAATTAAGAAAATATCTTCTGATCAAAGTGCCAATGATAGTTCAGGTGTATTTCTCACCCTTCTCAACTATCACGTGTCTTGTGAATAGGGTTCCAACTAAATAAACAAGAAAACTGCTATAAATACACTCACTTCTATAGTAATCAAACTATCATGTAATTAAACACATATATATTTAAGATGGCATCTGTCAAATTCATTGTCAGTAATTCATTTAAGAAAAATTCACTGTCAGCAATTCATCACCATGAAAATTTCACTGTCAGCAATTCACCAAGTTTTTGAAATATATACTAAAAAATATTGATGAATTGTTGAAGGTGAATTTTACTTGGCGGTGAATTTTCCATAACCCTGAATTGCTGACGGTGAATTTTCCATAGATGAATTGCTGACGATGAATTTTCCTAGAACCATTTAAGATATACAGATACCACTTTACCAAACTCACCTCATGCTGCCTTTTAATTCTACAATTTACTGCGGTTAATAGATGTATTTTTTTAAAGTCTAGTTTTTCTTCCATCGCTGTGGTATAGGAGGCTACCGATTCCTATAGTCCAAAAAAATAGATATTTCCAATGCCAAATTTAAATTTAAAATAACGTATAACTTTTCACTTATTCTCTATACTATGTACTTTGAAATGAACACAATCTTCCTTGGCATTTCGATATCAACGAATTTCCATTTAAGGCAAGTTAATGTAGAAGAGGTACTTAGTTCATTTTCATGGGTTTCAAAACAATAGTTAAGACATACAGTTAGAAAGGGAACAACTGTTTCAGGGAACAACATATAAAACGAACATTTCTTAGACACCATGTATAACATTTTCTTTCAACAAAAATATCGGCTGGATTATTCTGGACGATGCCTGCATTCCAGACTTGATAGGAATGCTTCTGCAATATACTAAAGTTTTTCCTATTTTCAATTTCATAACATTCAATATTCACAATCAAGATAAACGAAAAAATGAGCACACATCCTAATTGAGACGAAGACTTGGAAATAAGATTTGGGTAGCTGCCCCTATCTCCAGGTTGTGGCCTCTGCCTCAATTTTCATGCCTCCTACAAATCTTATTGGTGTTACATAGTCCTGTGCGATCCCTCCATCCAAAGAATGATAGATATACGCCCTACAGCCATTGCTTCACATTTACAAATCAATACATAAGACTTATTCATTCCTTCTTCCAAGGCCGGCCTCTTGTAACGCCACCATGGCCGCTGTTGACAAGATGAGTTTCCCAAAGTACATACCATTTCCCACCACTATCTCCAGTCTATATCAAAACTGCCATGATACTACCGCCAACACACCTATCCCCAATCTTCTTTGAAAATGATCCTAAAGTTGCTTAAAAAACAGTGAACATCCCAAGAAGTCCCCACAACTTCCTCCCTCTTTACCACTCTCACAGGAAATAACAAACCATCTAATTTCCTGTTAACCTCTCCATTATTCCCTATTCTCGCTCACAGAAACTAGGGTTTAGGCAATAGTTTCATAAGAGGAGGGTTTGCTATAATTATTCAGCATTATTTTTATGTTACTTTCAAGTTTCATCACACCATTTTTTAGATTTTTGAGGTTCCTTATTCTCACCTTATATTGGGATTGTAAAGTATAAATTATTTATTCTTTTCTATCTATTCATTGTCGTAAAAACTCTATTATTTTTTCATAAATCTCTAAACGTATCTTTGTCTTAAATCTCAAAAATATAGATTAAAGATTAAAGAAACTTTTTTAGAAATAATGAATCAACAAAAATATCGTTTATAATATATCAGACATCACCCAACTAGCGAGAGTCGTGAGTAGATCCATGGTCAATCATAGATGATTACATTATGATATAGTGAAGAGGGTTTTAAGATGCTATTTTTTTTTTTAACTCAGCAAAATCTTATTTGCACAAGAAAATGAAAATAGTTACGCTCAAAATTTCAAGATGTAGCAAGAACAAAAGTTGAAGTGTTCCGAGTCTAGTTTCTAAGTTACTAACTCTTTTTGAAATTAATGAAGATTAAGGGTCTCAAAAAAGGGTGGGGGAGCTAAAACAGGTCTTGTTTTTATTAAAAAAACAATATAACACTTGAAAGATCCCCCCTTTTTTATTAACTTTTTTTTAGAATTTCAAAAATCCAAACAGTGAGAAATTAGCTAACACCATGTAGTTTATCTCCGTTCTTTTGGATAATTTTTTTAATAAATATATAATATTTTATGAATTTTCAAAGTGGACACATCTTGAAAAGCTAAAATTTGAGCGTGTTCACCCCTAATTTTCTTGAAAACTAATAAAAAATTTAAATATTTTTTTCATCATGTATAGAATGGAGTCTAGTTTCAAAAAATGTAATTTGTTTCGCGTTTCAATGAACGAGTAAAAATCTATTCTAAAACTAGCACATGTTGGTTTTTGACAAAAACAAAGACATTTACAATAAAAGTTATGGATCAAAACCTTAACTAAATCAAAACAAAAAAAAAATTATATATTTAGATAGCTAAGAGAGAGGTTAACACTATCATAATTTTTTTATAAACTTACAAACAAAAATATGAGAAAATTTGGCACATTTTCAAAAAATCATGTATTTTGCATGAAATGGTTGTCCAAACATTTGGATCGGATGCCCAATGCAAAATCCAACCCATTGGGTTAGTATTTCCCAATGCAACATTTTTGGCACTCGCCAAATGGGTTGCTTCATTTGGCTAGCACCAAATTTGGTGCTCACCAAATGTCATTCATGACTTTTGGAATGCATTTTTCTTAACTCTTTGATTTTCTCTTTCTCTACTAGAGAAACTATATACATGAAATAAACATTTACAGATGGACATTTACTTATACTTTAAGTTATATTTCATATATATTTTTTCAAGATGTTTGAAAGTGGTTTCAGATCTGTAGGAGTTATAATGAAAATTCTAGTTTTTGGGAGATTTAAAAAAATTTAGACATAGTCAAAGTTCAATAATCAGCATGTCAAATTTCAGTAATCAGGAGGTCAAATTTTAACAATCAAGAGGTAGAATTTCATCTTTATATATATATCTCTCTCTCTCTATCTCACTCATTTTCATCTCTTATTCTCTAGACATCTCTCTCACTATTTCCATCCCTTTATCTGACACTCTCTCCCTTGAGCTCAAGAACTACGTCTCTACATGTCCATCTCTCTCTCCTTCCCTCTCTAATATCTATCTCCCTCCCTCCCTCCTTCCCTCTCTACATCTCTCTATCTCCCCTCCCTCTCCTTTTATCTCTATATAGCTCTCTCTACTCTCTATATCACCTCTCTCTATACCTACCTATCCCTCTCTCCCTCTCTCCCCTCTTTCTCTCTCTCTCTCTTTGCTTCCCTCTCTACTCTTTATCTCACCATTATCTCTCTTCTTCCCTCTTTGGTTCTCTCTATCTCACCTCTCTCCTTCCCTCCCTCCCTCTCAAATTTTCTCTATCTTCCCCTCTCTCCTTCCCTTTCTACTTCTCTATCTCACCTCTCTTTCTCCCCCTCTCTCTCTCCCTCTCTCTTCCTTTCACCCACCTTTTCTCTCTACTTCTTGCTATCTAACCTATCCCTTTATACCTCTTTCACTCCCCCCTCCTTCCCTCTCAATCTCTCCACCTTCCTCCTTATCTCTCTACTTCTCTCTCCATCACATATATC
>CM021106.1:575056118-575281646 GCA_007115665.2 Sequoiadendron giganteum | reverse complement strand
CCCTCTCTCTCTCAAGCCTCTCCCTCCTACCCCCTCTCCCTCTCTCAGGTATCTCTCACTCACTCAATCACTCCTTTTATCTCTCTTCTCTCTACCCTTAACCATTTACTATCTACCATTAACTCTTAAACCCTTAAACCCTTAACCCTCTACCCTCTACCCCTAACCCTCTACCCTCAACCCTAATCCCTCAACCCTATACCATCAACCCTCTACCCTCAACCTTAAACGCTCAACCTGCAACCCTTAAACCCTCTACCCTCAACCCAATACCCTCTAACCTCTACCCTAATCCCTCAACCCTATACCCTCTACCCTATACATTGTACCCTCAACCCTAATCCCTCAGACCTATACCCTAAACCCTCTACCCTCATCCTTAAACCCTCAACCATAAACCCTTAAACCTTCTACCCTCTACCCTCAACCCTCTACCCTAATCCCTCAAACCTATACCCTCAACCCAATACCCTAAACCATCAACCCTATAGGTCTTCAACCTTGTACCCTCAATTCTCAACCCTCTACCCTATACATTATATCCTCAACCCTCATCTATCTTTGTCCCTCCCTCCTCTTCTCTCCTTATCTCTATCTCACTTATCCCTCCATCTCTCCCTCTCTTCCCTAATCCCTCAACCCTATAAACACTCAACCCTAAACCCTAAACCCTCAACCCTCAACCCTTAAATGCTAAACCCACAAACCCTCTACCCTAATCCCTCAACCCTTAAACCCTTAAACCCAATTAAACTCTCTACCTTAATCCCTCAACCCTCAAACCATATACCCTCTACCCTATATGTTGGACCCTCAACTCTAATCCATCAACCCTATACCCTTAACCCTCTACCCTCAACCTTAAACTCTTGACCCTCAACACTTAAACCCTCTACCCTATACATTAAACCCTCAAACCTCAATTCTCAACCCTCAACCCTTAATCCCTCAACCCTCAACCCTTAAACCCTAAACCCTCAATCCTTATACCTTCTACCCTATACATTGGAACCTCAACCATAATCCTTCAACCATGTACCCTCAAACCTATACACTAAACCCTCTACCCTCTACCCTAAACCCTCAACCTAAAACCTCAAACCCTAAACCCTTAAACCTTCTACCCTCTACCCTCAACCCAATACCCTCTACCTTCAACCCTATACCCTCAACCCAATACCATAAACAATCAACCCTATATGTCCTCAACCCTATACCCTATACATTGGATCCTCAACCCTCAAATATCTTTGTCCCTCCCTCCTCTTCTCTCCTTCTCTCTATCTCACTTCTCCCTCCATATCTCCCTCCATCTATCCCTCCCTCTCTACCCTTATCCTAAAACCTATACCCTCAACCCTTAAACACTCAACCCTAAACCCTAAACCCTCAACCCTTAACCCTTAGCCCTTAGCCCTTAAACTCGAAACCCTTAAACCATTTACCCTCTACCCTCAACCCAATACCCTCTACCATCAACCCTTAAAACCTTAAACCCGTAAACCCAATTAAACTCTCTACCTTAATCCCTCAACCCTCAAACCTTTATCCCTCAACCCTTAAACCCTCAACCCTCTACCTTAAACCCTCAACCCTTAAACCCTAAACCCTCAACCCATATACCATCTACCCTATAGGTTGGACCCTCAACTCATATCCATCAACCCTATACCCTCAACCCTCTACCCTCAACCTTAAACTCTCAACCCTTAATCCATTAACCCTTAAACCCAAAACCCTTAAACCCTCTACCCTCTACCCTATACATTAAACCCTCAACCCTCAATTCTCAATCCTCAACCCTTAATCCCTCAACCCTCAACCCTTAAACCCTAAACCCTCAAACCTTATATCCTCTACCCTATACATTGGACCCCCAACCCTAATCCTTCAACCATATACCATCAAACCAATATCCTAAACCCTCTACCCTCAACCCTCAACCCTAAACCCTAAATCCTTAAACCTTCTACCCTCTACCCTCAACCCAATACCCTCTACCTTCAACCCTATATCCTCAACCCAATACCCTAAACCATCAACCCTATATGTCCTCAACCCTCTACCCTATACATTGGATCCTCAACCCTTATATATCTTTGACCCTCCATCCTCTTCTCTCATTCTCTCTATCTCACTTCTCCCTCCATCTCTCTCTCCATACTTCCTAGTTCCCTCCCTCTCTACCCTAATCCCTTAACCCTATACCCTCAACCCTTAAACCCTTAAACCCAAGTAAGATCTCTACCCTAATCCCTCAACCCTCAACCCTTAAACCCTCAACCACCTACCCTCTACCCTAAACCCTCAACCCTTAAACCCTAATCCCTCAACCCCTATACCCTCTACCCTATACATTGGACCCTCAATCCTAATCCCTCAACCCTATACCCTCAACCCTCTACCCTCAACCTTAAACCCTCAACCCTAAACCCTTAAACCCTCTACCCTCTACCCTATACATTAAACCCTCAATTATCAACCCTCAACCCTTAATCCCTCAACCCTAGGTAGGTAGGGAAACATAGGTGAGATATAGAGTGATGAAGGGCAAGGTAAATAAATAGAGGGAGAGGGGAGATAAATATAGGTAGAGAGAGGAGAGAGAGAGAGGTAGAAAGGGGAGGGGGATATGTAGGGAGGAGATAGAGGTGAGTGTGCATGTGTGTGCAAGAGAGAGAGATAAATAGAGAGAGAGAGGAGAGATAGAGAGTAGAGAGGGAAAGAGGTAGGGAGGAGACACAGTTGAGATATAGAGTGATGGAGGGAGAGGTGGGTAAAGAGAGGGAGATGGGAGATAAATATAAATAGAGAGGAAAGGAGATGTAGAGAGATATGATAAATAGAGAGAAATAAAGAGTGAAGGGATGGAGGGAGAGGAACGAAGGAGATAGAGGTGAGTGTGTATGAGAGGGAGAGAGAGTGAGAGGAGAGGAAATGAGGGGAGAGAGGAAGGGGAGAGATAGAAAGAGAGTAGAGAGGGAAGGGGGAGAGATAGAGAGTAGAGAGGGAAGGAGAGAGTAAGAGAGAAAGAGGGGGGAGAGAGAGGTAGAGAGAGTGGTAGATAGGGGAGGGAGAGGTATGTAGAGAGGGAAGGAGGGAGAGTGGTGAGATATAGAGTAGAGAGGTAAGGAGAGAATGAGAAAGAGAGATAAAGATAGAGAGGGAGGTTGGAGGGAGGGAGAGGTAGAAAGCGGTAGCTGAGACATAGAGAGGGAAGGAGAGAAAGTGGGATAGAGAGATAATGGCGATTTAGAGAGGAGGGAGTGAGAAGTAGGGATAGAGATAATGGTGAGATAAAGAGGAGAGAGTGAGAGAGAAAGAGAGGGATGGAGAGACAGAGAGAGGTGGGTAGAGGAAGGGAGAGGAGAGATAGAGAGTAGAGATGGAAAGAGGTAGGTAAGGAGACATAGGTGAGATAGAGAGGGATGGAGAGAGAGAGTGATGGAGGGAGAGGTAGGTATAGAGAGGGAAAGGGAGATGAGAGATAGAGAGGGAAGAGGGGAGGGAGAGAGGGAGGGAGAGGGAGGGAGATAGAGATGTGTTTGTGTGAGTGAGAGAGAGAGAATGATGAGATAGAGAAAAGGATTAATTAAGAGAGAAAGAGGGGGAGGGAGGGACAATAGTGTGAGAGATTGGGAGGAGAGACAAAAAGTAGGGGAGGGAGGGTGAGATTGAGAGGGAGGGAGAGCAGAGATATAGAGAAGTAGAGAGGGAAGGAGGGAGGGAGGGAGGGAGTGTTAGGGAGGGAGATAGAGGTTTATGTGTGTGAGAGAGAGATAAAGAGAGTGGTGAGATAGAGAGGAGAGAGTGAGAGGGAGGGAGAGAGAGAATTATGAGATAGAGAGGAGAGAGTTAGAGAGAAAGAGAGGGAAGAGAGATAGAGAGTGAGATAGAGATGTAGGTAGAGGGAGGGAGAGGAGAGATAGAGAGTAGAGAGGGAAAGAGGTAGGGAGAGAGACATAGGTGAGATACAAAGTGATGGAGGGAGAGGTAGGTAAAGAGAGAGAGAGGGGGGATATAAAGATAAGTAGAGAGGGAAGGAGATGTAGAGAGAGAAGAGATAGAGAGAAGTAGAGAGGGGAGGGAGGGATGCAAATGTAGGGAGGAGATAGAGGGGTGAGAGAGAGAGAGAGGGGAGAGAGTGGGGAAGGGAGAGCGAGAGGGAGTGGAGAGATAGAGAGTAGAGAGGAGAGAGTGAGAGAAAGATGTTACAACTTTTTGAATACTAAAATTTTACCTCTTGATTACTCAAATTTGACACATGTGTTGATTACTAAAATTTGACTAAGTCTAAAAAATTTAAGATCTTCAAAAAACTAGAATTTGCATTACAACTCCTAGAGATCTGAAACCACTCTCAAACATTCTGAAACTATATACATGAAATATAACTTAATGTATAAGAAATTAAATGTCCATATGTAAATGTCAACTTATACTTAAATATTTATTTCATGTATATAGTTTCCCTGGCAGAGAAAGAGAAAATCAAAGAGTTTAGAAAATGCATTCCAGAAGTGTTCACAAACATTTATTGCAAAATTCAAGCCATTTGGTGCTCTCCAAATTTGGCGAGCACAATATGGCACCAAAATTGTGTCACAGATCCATGCACTTAGCCTTGAATTGGGCTAGGGATGCTCATAAAAAAGATCTACTTGTGAATATGTTTTCATGAGGTTCGATAGTGTAATTAGTTGGATGAGTAAGTAGTAGGTTGTGATTCTTAGTTCTTAAGTTTCCATTAATTATCCTTACAACATAATGTTTTTCTTTTTCTAACTTACTCACTTGATACTTGTGGCTATCCTCATGGGTAGTCAACCCTTCCCTTTCCCATCCTAAAATTTAGGTTTTCATAGATTATCCTAACATAAGATCAATTTATCTTCCAATAGTTCTCTCTTCTCTTAGCTCTTCCTAAAAAATGATCCTTGTTGAGTGTATGGACTATGTCACCCTCTCATAGGTATGGGGTGGTAGCTTAGTCCTTATCTCTTACCACTAAAATTAAATTTTAGATCCCTTAATACTTACCTAATATGTTTCTACTCTTCCCTTTCTTGAACTCTTAGCAAAATTTGATAAATACCTTTCTTCATTTTTATGACAAGAAGTCATTAATTTCCTTCTATTTCTCATTTAGATTAATTTCTTCTACAACATTAGTATTCTTACAGCTATAAATATTTTAAGAAATGTTGTGGCTTCCCTCTATAGCTCTACATTTACGTCTTGGATACTTGTGGACATTGTTGTAAGCATTTTTCTCTCCTAGGTCCTTATTTTCCCTAGTTTCCATTATGCTAGCTTATTTCCATTTCTAATCCCATTGGGTTTTACACTAATTCAACACATTTTTCCTCTCATCCCGTGTTATCCTTAATCTATTTCCCATGTCTTTTGTTGTCTTTTTTATCATGTTATATCTTTCTCCCCATCTCTTTATCTATCTCCTTTTCCCCCTTTTTTGTTTCCATGTCTTATTAGGGTTTACATTTCTATGCTTTAGATTTCATATTTTTCCATTATCATATTATGTAGACTATTGGGTCCTAAAATTTATATTCACACTTTAGAGAAATCAATCACTTTCTAGGGCCAGTGAAATATTGTCTTGAGGTTGGATTAATCAACTCATCAACAAAGAGTGATAGTGGGCTATTTCTGAGAGTGGCTAATCTCTCCTTCACTTTTGAGATAGATGCTACAACAATAGATTGGGAAATATTATTGAGAATGTAAGTGTAAAAGTTGATGAAGATTATTAGAATTTAGTAACTTGATAGATGGATATGAATCAGATGAGCCTACTTACAAAGAAGAAGAAAAAACTAAGCAAAAGGAAGTGTAGATTGAAGAGGAAGAATCTCTAGAGAAGACCCCTAGAACCCATAAGTAAGTGCAAAAGAATCATTCCAAAGAACATATCATTGGAGATAAAAACAAAGGTGTATTGACAAGAAGGAAACTTGCTAAAGAAGAGGTAAATATGGGTTTACTTTTTGAAGTTGAACTTAAAATAGTAATTGAGGCATGCAAAGATGAATGTTGGATAAAGGCTATGAAAGAATAACTACTACAGACTATGAAGAATTAGACTTGGGAACTTCTCCTAAGACCTGCAAACAAAAATATAATTGTAACTAAATGGTTGTTCAGAAGAAAAAAAAACAAAATGAGAATAGAAAAGTGGTAAGAAACAAGGCAAGACTTGTTTGTAAAGGCTCATCACAAGTTGAAAGAATAAATTTTGAGGAGACATTTGCACCAATGGCAAGAATGGACGCTATCAAGATGTTTTTGGCTTTTGCAACACATAAGGATTTTAAATTTTATCAAATGGATGTGAAGTTTGCTTTCTTGAATGGAGAATTAGAAGAAGTATGCATGGAAAAAGCCAAAGGATTTCAGTTATTAGACAAGCTGGATATGGTCTGTAGATTGAAGCAGGCTCCTAGAGTTTGGTATGCAAGGTTGGATAAGTATTTGATACATCAAGGACTCAATAAAGGTACCAAAAATAGTCATATTTACTTTAAAGTTGAAAAGATCAAATCTTGATTGTGGTTGTGTATTTGATGACATAATTTTTGGAGGCAATGAAGCTATGTGAAAGAAGTTTGCAAAAGATATGTAGAATGAGTTTGAGATGTTTATGTTTGGGGAGATGAATTTCTTCCTTGGGCTACAAATCAATCAAATAGATAAAGGCATTTTCATTTCACAATCAAAGTATGTCAAAGAAATGTTGAAGAAGTTTGGAATGGAAGATTCTAAATTGGTATTTACTCCTATGGTTACCGGTTGCAAGATGAGAAAGAATGATGAATATCCTAAGGCTAATTAGAGAAAGTACAAATCAATGACTGGTGGACTTCTATATCTAACTTATACTAGACCATATATCATGCATACAATTTGTCTTGTTCCTAGGTTTAAAGAATATCCTAGAGAGTCACATGTTGTAGTAATAAAAAAGGATATTTGGATACTTGAAGGGAACTCTAGATCATGGCTTATGGTATCTAAAGGATACTAATTTCACTTTGAGTGCTTACATAGATGTAAATTGGGTTGGTTGTGTAGATGAAAAGAAAAGTACAAGTGGTGGTGCATTCATTCTTGGATGTAGATTGGTATCATGGCTAAGCAAGAAATAAGATTCAGTTTCTTTATCTAGTGTAGAGGCTAAGTACATTGCAATATCATCTTATTGCACACAAGTATTATAGATGAGGCAAATATTGAAGGATATCAGAGTGGTGTATGATGAGCCTATTTCTATCTTCTATGATAATACAAGTGTAATCAATATTTCAAAGAATTTGGTAATGCACCAAGGACAAAGCATGTCTCAATTCGGTATCACTTTCTAAGAGAGAGGGTAATGGATAATGAAGTGAATCTTGAATATGTGCCCACAAAGGATCTGATTGTTGATATATTCACTAAGGCTCTTCCTAAGGATACTTTTGAGTATCTTCAGGAGAATTTTGGGGTTATTACACCCCTCCTTTGAATTAGATGCATAAGGAGATGCACCAATATAGTGGATCTCAAGATTCATTCTTTATTCTAAACTGATTTTGGTAGCTACCTCTTAGAAGGAGTAGGTAGTAGTATTGTTGGTTGTTGTAGTTAAAATACCACGTATGTTGTCATTGTGCAGTGGTAGCTAATTTGGTATAGTTTGGTGTGTTCTCCTAAGGGGAAGTATATAGAGCAGTAAATGAAATATTGATGTAGAACAGTTGTGACAAGGTTGATTGATGTTAAGGGGGAGAATAAATGATACAATTTTGTTGTCCTTTGACATTGATTTCAAACAGGGGGGAGAGTCATGTGAAAAAATAAGTCATTTATAGGGAGAAAGAGTCATGTGAAAAAGAAGAAAAGTTAAGGGAGAGAGAAATATGTGAAAAGATAAGTATCAAAGGGGGAGAGAGTGTAAGTTGAGAAAATAGAAAAGGAAATAAGTATGGAGCAAATTTATTGTGTCTTTGATGGTTTTTCACATCATGTGTTGCCATCAATGAAAAAGGGGGAGATTGTTGCAAGTATGAGAAGATTGGTGTTGTCATTGATGTCAACAAGCTTATCTTTTCATTGGTGTCAATTTTATTTTAGGAGACTATTGTGTGAGAGTATGTTGGTGTTATCCATGATTTTATTAGTTGCATAATGTTTTCATTAGTAAGCTATAGGTGTCAACCTCTAGTATTGTTGTGATAAGATTTTGTGATCTATGGTTGATTTTTTATGTTGTAGTTGATTCATTTGTGTTGAATAATTACTAAAGATGATGAGGATGTGTATTTGGTTCTTGGTTTCCAAGTGCTTTTGAGAAAAATTGATAAAAAGAATAAATAGTGTGTTGTAGTGGTGTTTTGGGTTGCAGGGTTGTGTTCTTTTGTCACTCCACATATCTTCTAGGTTGAAGATCTGATTTTACACTTTGGATATGTTGATCAGAGTTGTTCAGAGGTGTTGTATCCAAAATTTAGTTTTTTGGATCACTGTGCAGAAGAAGTTGTGTTCACCAGTGTGGGAATAGTGCATTGCAGAGATTTCTAGGAGAAATATCTTTTTTTTGCATTTCTCTGCAGTTATGTTTCAAGTCTTGTGGATCTCAAGTAGTGTTGAAAGTATTGGTATCTTTATTTAGTCAAGGTGGTTTGAGGTTTGGTGCTAAGGAAGTTAGTTTCTTGAGTTACAGTGTATGGTAGAGTTGTCTAGATGTACTGGGTGTGTACATTCTTCAAGTGAAATTTGTTGCAAAGGATTCTATTGGATTTCATGGTGTTTGCTAAATATTCTAGATCATGGTCAAGCATGGTGTGTGGTCTATAATTCATCTTTGTATTTGTGGAAGTGTGTAATTAAAATATTAATGGTGTTTACACAGGTATCAGTCAACCTTGGTGTTTACACTACTTGTGAAGGTTCTTATTTGTTTATGGAAGCATGGAATGGCATATAAGGATAGATTTAGGTCCTAGCTAAGGAATTTTATGGTCTAGCTTCATTCCTTTCCATCACGGGAATGTTTTGGTGCCAACCTAGTTTGAATTTGCATGATTGAGGTGCATAGCCAACCTTCAAGAAAGGTTTCAAGGTTGAAGACGGTATAAATAAGAGTCGAGTTGTTGAAGGATGATGAGATAGATAAGAGAGATTTCAATGATGCAAATTACAGAGTGTTAGAGTATGAATTTGAGAAATTCAGTGTGAGCTTTCATGTGTTAGATTACTGGATGCAGTGAGTAGAAGGTGTCTACAATTTTTCAAGCAAGTTGTGAAGGTTTTGGTGACATTGTGGTGGATTTTCTATTGTATTTTGGTAGTGAGCCTTTGGTAGCGAGCCTTTATAATTGGTGTTATTACTACTTATAATGTGAGCTAATCCTCATTGTGGTTTTTCCCATCTTGGTTTTTCCACGTAAATCTAGTGTTCTCTTCTGTATGGTGTTGTATTTCAATTTTTGTTATTTTATTTTCATGATAAATCATCATAACATATTCAAGGGTTTAATGAATGAATGTGGATATTAATGTGTATGAGGGTTTTGAAGTTTTAAGGTACAACTAGTTCACCTCCCCATCTCAGATGTCTTGTGCATTGAATATTATTAAGGGAAGAGCCTGGATAGTTGTATTAATTTTTTCGTAGGTATTGTAAGTTGAGTTTAAGAGATAAAAAATTGGGTAAAAGAATATAAATTTAAAACTATATCTTTAATTTTATCTTTTATGAATCCGTAAAGAGGAATTGGTTAATGATATTTTTATAAGGGTTGCATACATTTTTAAATATCTTTAAATGGTATAGGTTAATAGAGACCTTATTGAAAAGATTATAGCATAATAACATGAAAAAAATAAAATTGATGGGTAGATATAAAATAGGATTATTTTTTTTCTCTATCCAAGCATGTAAAGGAAGTCAATAATGACCATGTAATAACATCAAATATTTACCCTTAAATTTTTTCAATTATAAATCCATTAGGGGCTAATGTTAATTTGCTTGTAGTATTAAAATATTTTTAAAGAACTTTATTTTAAAATCTCCCATTAAAATTTATTCAAGGTTTTTTATTTGGAGTTGCATTTGATGGGGGTGGAAATAAAAATATCAACTAAACATATGAGGGATATAAATAATTAAGGGTATAAAAATTCAAGATGTAGTGTTAAAATTGAAAATTAAGCATGTTGTTCAAGATTCCATAACTAAGGGTGGTAGAGGATAAGTTTACTAAGTGAATCCCCTAGAACTCCATGCAATATTAAAGGTTTAAAGGAAGTAGTTTTATTTGAAGTGTGATTGGAAAATTTATCTTGAAGCACTAATGATAAAAATTATCTACATTTTGTAGGTACCTTTTAGGAATAGCAACTAATAAGAACAAGGGTTAGTATTTAGAAGAATATATTGGTGTAGACACCTAAAAATGACCTAGGCCTGCGAACACTATTTTACCACTTTCCATCCTAGCATAATTGTAACATTTGAATTATGTCCCTAACCCACATTCAACTATTAATTAAATAATTCATGATTATTTAATTAATTCATAATCTTTCATTCTTCATGATTATTAAATAAATAAATCTTATTTATTTAATTTAATATGTCAATAATTGTCAAAGTCTTCTAATAATTAAATTAAGTCATCAATTTATTTAATTAATCTTCATCATTAATATCCTCCTGATTATTAAATTAATATATTTTAATATATCTATTTAATATGTCACTAATTCCTAAATCCTCTCTTAATTAAATAAATTCATTTATTTATTTAATTAATTAACTACTTCTTCTAAATTAAATAATTATTTTAATTATTTAATTATGGCATGTGACACTTCTATATTTTTAAATAAAACAAATCATTTAAAAATATCTCACATACTTAACTATTCTTCATTTAGTAATTAATTTCAAAAATCAATTACTAATTACCTCACAAAATCTTCTATTTTGAATTAATTTAATTCAAAAGGGAAATATTCTTCTACAAATCAAGTAATTTCCAAAATTATTGATTTTCTAAAAATTTCATCCTCTTGTCTTCTAATTTTTACTAATTTCATCTCCACTGTCACATTCAGTCTGGATTTAATTCAGTTAATTAAATCTTACTTACACCTATGGGTATTTTTCCCTAACCCTAATTGGGGTTGCCTTATTGAATCTTGACCTTTGATTCTAGGGTATTCCTCAATCTCTCATCTTGTCCATCCATTCAAGATTGCATTTTCTATAAAATGACAATCTTGATCTCATTTTCGGATCCATGATCATTTGTTTACACTTTTATTATAGGCATTCTTGATATTATAGGCTATTCATTACTAGTTGCACAATTAGAATTAAGCTTCTAGTTTGCACATTAGTTTAGTTTTAAAATCCTTCAAAAGCTTTGTTGAGGCTAGACTTAGAGAGTTGCTCACACTAAGGCCGAGGGCATCCATCATCCAAAGCTAGAGAAGGTGCAATGGAAATCAGCCATGGAACAATAGATGGGTGAGATATTTCTTAATAGTTCTTCCATTTATTTACTTAATTCCTTTGCATTCTATTGCTTGATTTATTTGTATTAACTTGCAGGTACAACTAATGGTTTGTTGATGTTTGCTGGATATTTTAGATCATTACATTAGTGAACCCGACTTTCCAACACGACTTTTTTTTTGTAGGTTTCGTACGGCTTCATACTTTTTTGTAGGTCCAGGGTACAGAACGACGCATTTGAATACCCAAACAACACATTCGCCCTGTCGCATCACATTTGCGATCACGAGCGACGCAACTGCTCTGTCGAACCGCATACGAACCTTACAGATATGCATTTGATAGAAACCGAGCCGCATCCACTCTGCCGAGCCGCAGGTAACTAGTAATCATTGTCTTTCTTTTTTCTCATTATTGTAATCTGGATCCGACGCATCCGCAGCCAAAATTTCATGTTTTCTTTCATTTTTGGCATTTAAAAAGAACCAACCCTAAGATAAACACATAAATTTCAATTTACCAATCCTAGGATAGGCAATTTAATTGGAATTTATCAATCTAGGGTAGCCACCAAACTTTTATTTTGGTTAAAAATGAACACCATGTCTGTGTGAAGCAACATCTTCACCTAGATTAGAAAATATTTTATTGTGGGTTTAAAATTGAACAATATTGCTTTGTGTGTTTTGGATAATAGGCATATGCTCTCCCCTTTACTAGGTGATCAAAAAGCCAGACCTATCCCTTTTTCATACTTATGCATTTAATGTTTTCGTACAACCCTTAGAAGGCCTGTCATAGTGGGAAAAAGTACTCACCCTACCGGAATGACCTAAGTGGGAACACCTAAAGCCAAGGTTTCCAACCCACTATAATCAAAAGCAAGTTGTTGATGAAAATCCAACTTGATAGTAGTTGATAGGATAACCATCCCCAAAGCCTTTGTTCTAAAGGTTGGGAGGTCTCTCGAGGGAGTATATCCATTGTCACACTGAACAGAAAGACTTACTAAGAACCTAGTGTAGTAGCTAGCCGTGTCAGTAACCAAACATCCTTTCAATCACGCTGCAAGGGGAGGGAAGAATCTCCACCTAAGACACTCACCATATAATCACCACAGACTATTTGCTCAGGGGATTTGGTATCCACTTCCGTCACCTTGAGTACGCACCTGGAAAAGACAAAAACATGGGTGCCCTCTAGGGGGTGACAAGGCTATGTGAGTCGACGTGATTTTAAGATGTGGGCTGTGATTGCGAGGATGACCCACTTGACCATTAAGAGTGAGTCTTTTTGAATAAGCATTTTATATTTTTGATTTCTGTGTTTGCCAAGGATTTTTAAAATCTTCAAACAAATTAAAAATCACAAATCAAGATCACAAAAATTGGTTGAAAACTACAAACTGTGTTCGGGTTTTTCCCTAAAAATTGCATATTGCGACGCAAGCACTCTGATGCACCGCATTTGAAATCTAAAAAACCGCATTCGCTCTGATGAGCTGCATTTGAGCCATCAGGAGCCGCATTTGCTCTGTAAAACCGCATTTGCAATCATTGAGCCGCATTCGGTTAATTGATCCACATTTGCTAGACACAAACCCACATTCGCAAAACAGTGTCGCAATCAACACTTCCAGAACCACATTCAATTCTATGAGCCGCATTTTCTCTTTCGTAATGCATTTGCTGCGACACATTTGCTAAAACTTGCAAACAATCTCTCACTGTCAAAAATAGAAAGTCCACAACTTGTCTGAAATCCAATCAAGTCTTCCTTCACTATTTCAAGTCAAATCAGACTCTAAATTGCTCAACTATCATTAAACATTACATTTTTAGATACCATCTAGCCCATTAGATTGCATTGGTAGCTTCACCACCTCCTTAGACACTCACTTTTGCAGATTTTAGGAGTTGACTCTTATCATTCATTGTCCAAACTTTGCATTCATTAGTAGGTTGTCATTGGACCCAATTACCTTTGTCACTTTGTCAATCCTTTTGTGAAGCATTTCCCACTCAATAGTCTAGTGTGGAGATTTCACTATGTCCCATTTATAGTCCTTCTACGGTCCATTGATCCTCCAAAACTGAATCATTGCAAAAACTTTGTTTGCCCAAGTTTGTCCTCTTTAGATCTTCCACTAGTAAGTACATCTTAGGATCATTTATTGCATATCATTTACCATCTCCTTAGTGTCACACCACTTGCATTTCATAAGCCTTTAGTCTTACTTGCATTTCATAGCATCCTTTAAAACTCCAAAAAGAAACCAAAAACATAGTCTCATATTTAGATCATTTTTTCCATCATCCCAAGTTGAGCAAAACTTTGTATGGTTGAAACTAGACTACAGAAAAAGAAAAGACTCATGGATTCCTTTGGACAAGACGCCAACTTTCTTGGGTTCACAACTGGCATGAACTCATTTCCTAATGCCACAAACAATCCTTGTTTTGACATGGAAAATTCCAACTTCAATTCTTTTAGTGAGATGAACATCCCATCATCTCCATCACATCTTTTTGAACCATTTATCTGATGGGATGAAAATGGGGATGTCTTTGAAGAAGACATACAAGCTGCCACTCAAAACCCAGAAGTGGCCTATTTTGTGGAAGAAATGGTCTTAAATGACTCTTCTAGATTCCTAGCTATGCTCCTTGACCAAGGGGATAACTTACCAAAGGGATTTGATCTCAACACTCTTAGACCAACTTCTCCCACTCCGCTATCACACAATTCCTCCATGGGAGCTTCTTCACAAAATGTCATCAACACACTCAATTCTACCTCCCTTGGTCATACCACTACCACAAACAACACAACATCTATTGGGGGATCATCTTCCCAAACCAACACCACATCACAATCCATCCCCCAACAAACATCCACCATTCCTTCACAAAAAATGGGGGCAACCACATCAAACCTCTTTGGAACCACATCTAGTTCCATCAGTACATCAGCAAACCTATTATTAGGTTCTTCAAGTGCCATAGCAACCAACTCATCTAACCCGTTTGGGAGAAATAAACAAAGAGTTACCATACAAGGCACCCAACCCACTTCCTCATAGGTTAATACCAACATTCCTGTGACTCAAACCACCAACATTCCTCAAGGCCACAGTCTCTTATTTGGTCAAGGCAATCAAGGCACTCAATCATTCACTCCATTTGGGCATCAACAAGCTCAAAATCAACAAGGCCATCATTCTTTCACTCCATTTGGACATCAACAAAGTCAAAACCAACAAGGTTCTCAAATCCAGTCCAACATGGCAAGATATCACATCCCCACTTACGCCTCTCAAATCCATACGCAACAGCATATCCCTCATCAAAACGTTCATTTTCAACAACCGCCTAATCACAACACTCACTTTTCCCACAGGCAACCCACTCAAAATCAGCACACCTTATCTCAACAGTTGGGGACTCAAGCTGCCCCTATCACCAACATAGGTGATGCTACCAACCATCCCATGGTGGAAGCACTCACACAACAACTAGCTACTCTTCAAACACAAGTGGAGACCTTGCAACAAAAAAATAAAAAGTCATACATGTCACATGACTTGTGTCCATATCCGTTTGACACAACCTTGTATATGCCACCATTTCCTCAGGGATATGTAGTCCCTCATTTTCCCAAGTATAAAGGCAAAACAAACCCACTTGAACACATAAGGGAATTCACTACTAGTTGTATCGACATTGCTTACAAGAAAACTTATCTCATGATACTCTTCTCTAGAAGTCTTGGAGTTCATGCACTAGAATGGTTCTCACTTTTGCCTAAGGGAATAAAAACATGGGATGAATTGGAAAACAAGTTTGTCGAAAACTATGCTTACAATATTGACACAGACATTGACATTGCCTCCTTATGCAAGCTTACCCAAGAGGATGTAGGAGAGACTTTCATTCCATTCTTTCAAAGATGGAGAACCTTAGCAAGCAGATGTCCGGTAGAAATACCTGAAAAGGAGAAAGTAACCATGTTTGTACAAAATCTCCTTGAACCACTAAGGTATGGATTACAAGTCCATTGTTGCACCACTTTTGTTGACCTTGTTGAAAAGGGTGTTCAACTGGAGAAAGCCTTGATTGCTAAAGGTGAATTGAAATATGGTGGCAAAACCATCAATGCCACCACCAATAATAACCCAAGTAGTTCAAACGACAAAAACAAATACTGGGTTAAGAACAAACACATCACAAATGACGGTGTAGTTGATGCAAAAACTGTCAATGCAATAGGTCATGTACTCACAATCAAAGGAGTACACAATCAAAACACACCTTTAACTACACCGACACCAACTACTAACGCTATCCAAAACAATCATGTATAATCGAATCAAAGGCAGTTGCGTCAACCACGACAATTCCAAAAACGTACATACACCCCTTTGGGTGAACCTATCGAAACTGTCTTAAAGAAACTTCTCCAAAACGGTGTCATAACGCTGGAGGAGCCAAAACCGTATGACCCTGGTCAATTCAAGCCGTCATGGTGGGATGACAGTTCATTTTGTGATTACCACCATGCCAAAGGGCACAAAACATCCTCTTGTCACCAATTGTGAAATTTGGTGCAAGACCTCATAGAGAACCACACCATTGAGTTGGGTGGTCAATCTTTTACATCTAATGCAGATCATACCATACACAAGAACCCACTGTAGGATCATGGTAAGGCTTCCTCATCTGGCACCAAGCATACAAACAACCAAGCCAACCACATTCCTCTGACTTATAATACTACTCGTCCTGCATACAGTTATCCTGATGGCACTATTATTAACAATCTTCGCACTACTAATGAAGATGAATCTGTTAATACCATCAACATCAAAAGAGCCCTAGAATGCAATGTGACTACGCGTAAAGGCAAGGTCACTATCCCAAGTCCTTCTGCCCATCAACCAAAGATCACCATACCTGGTCCATCTACTAGACAATCCACCCCAAAACCAGAGTTCAACATTGTTGAGTAGTTAAATAAAACACCTGCCCAAATATCCATTCTTGAACTACTCCATATTTCACCCACGCATAAGGCCATCCTCGATAAAGTACTGCAAGAGTCATCCGTCCCAACCAACATCGATGTTAACCATTTTGAGACCATGGTCGGATACCTGAATTCACCTCACCATATCACCTTTTCAGACAACAACTATTCCTCACCCAAACCATCCCACAATGATGCCCTTCACATTGAAGTCTTTGTCCACAAGCATAAGGTTCGATGAGTTCTAGTAGATGGCGGAGCAGGATTGAACATCTGCTCTCTGAAATTGGTCAAAGCTCTTGGTTTTTCTAAGGCATGTGTAGATGCTAGCAAAAGCATCATCATCAAAGCATATGATGATGAAGAACGCGCTTCTAAAGGCGTTATTACAAATCCAATCCGAGTGGGACCAGTCATCATAGATACCACATGCCAAGTCCTGGATCGTGATATCCACTATAATATATTACTTGGTCACCCTTGGATTCACGCTTTGAAGGCAATTTCATCCACATACCACCAGTGCCTCAAGTTCCCTTTTGATGGAACTGAGATCACAATCCTCAGAGATCCTGATCCGTTCCAATACTGCACCAACCTGCGAGCCACTGCTGAGCACTAGGTACCCATCAATCGGGAGGCCTCATCTTCCACCGCATCCAAATACGTTGACCCATCAACACTCACAAAATCATCCATTCCATCACCTTCTACCACACCATCTTCATCGATGTCCATCCCAAGTAAAGACTTTCAGATCCAGGACCTTGGTTGTGGAGAGTTCAAATTGAACACGGCTTACTGTATAACCACAATACTGAAGCCACCAAAAGTCTATGGTAGACCTTGTTTTGCAATTGAGCCCAAAGTAACTTTCAACATTCCACCAAAAAGTGTTTTTACACAATGGGGTCATATGGGTACCGAAGTCATTATTGACATGGATAACTGGATCTACAAAGAGCCAATAGAGTTATCTCCATTATCGCTACATCTCTATGGCAAAGGATATGATATATACAAAGCCCAAGGTTTCGATGGCACAAGTGGCCTTGGAAAGAATAGTAATGGAAGAAGGGAACCTATTATCATAACGGCAAGACCAAGATACATAGGGCTAGGGTTCGACCAACTCGGAACTAATGATCAATGTATCTATGAATTTTCAAGGACGTAACGGCAACAGAAAGTGTTGGGACAAGTGAAGAATCCCTAACTGAAATAGACTCAAACGAATGGGAATGGGGATCTGACAAAACCGTCAGTGACTATGACATTGATGAACTATTCTTAGAACCTAGCCAACCTTCCTTTGAAGAAAGATTCTGCCAACAATATAACATTGACCCTATTGACCGACATTCTAAAGACAAGAAACGGGTAAGCATTCCTTGGAATCCAGAAGAACACAAAGTGTCATCAGCAATACCTGAATCATCCCACCCCATTCCTAAGCCCACCCATGAGCCTGACCTATCTAAGCCCATTATCCATGCTTCTGAAATACCTACCACTAGTCACGATGTTGATAATTTCATCCCATATTATGATTTTGAGTTTGATTCATCTTACTTAGAGTATGGACCATCCATTGCATTGGACACGGAAGTGGAAATTGACAACTTTGCCTTTACACTTGAGGCATCAATTTGCACACTTTTTGCATCCTCCCATCCTTCACCAACACTGATGATGGAATCCCCCTTGTGTACCCACAACTAATCGACTGGGACCAACAAGATCCACCAGTGATGGACATATTTCAGAATGACGAGGCAATTACAGAATTCATGGGACTAAGAGAAGGTATTCCATGGGGGGATAACAAAACAGGGTTCTCCATTGATCTCGATTGTGCAGCTTACTTTAGGGAGACTATGCAATCCTCCAGTCGCAAAAATACAAAAAATAAAAAAGAAAAAGAAATGCCTTTAGGTGAAAACCGCAAGGCACCTTCTGGCAGTAAAATAGTAAAAACAAAGGACGCATCCGAAGGTGAAAACCTCTCTGAGGTGCCTAAGGATGGAGGATTGGACTTTCTCCCTGTAACACAAGAAAAATCAGCCATGCTCATTGAGGATACAACAGAAGTTAACATAGCTACACCAAAGAATCCCAAAATGATTCTCTTGGCCGCATCATTATCAGATGAAGAAAAACCTGAATTTAAACAATTCTTCACAAAGAGAAAAGTTAACTTTGCATGGTCATATGCTAACATGCCAGGACTGGATCCCGAATTGGTTCTACATCATCTGCCTTTAATCCCAGGAATCAAGCCGATAAAACAAAAACTGCACAAGATGCATCCACATATTGCATTACTTGTCAAGGCGGAATTAAAAAAGTTACTGGATGCTGAATTCATAAGGTCAATTGATTATGCGGATTGGATATCAAACATTGTTCCTGTTACCAAGCCGAATGGACAAATCCGTATCTGCACGTATTTTAGAGATTTGAATAAGGCTTGCCCAAAGGATGATTTTCCTCTACCAAACATAGACATGATTGTTGACCTCATGGCAGGATATGAGATGCTATCTCTCATGGACAATTTTTCAGGCTATAATCAAATCAAAATTGCAACAGAGGATCAACATAAAACAACATTCACTTGTCCTTGGGGAACATACTATTGGAATGTCATGCCTTTTGGCCTAAAGAATGCAGGCGCTACATATCAAAGGGATATGACAACAATCTTCCATGACATGATGCACATTCTAATGGAAGATTATGTGGATGACCTATTAGCAAAATCTTTGACAAGAAAAGATCATCTCAAAGTCCTAGACAAAATCTTTAGACGGCTTGAGGATTACAAGGTTAGATTGAACCCAAAGAAATGTGTTTTTGGAGTCACTTCAGGAAAGCTGCTTGGATACATAGTTTCAAGACGAGGCATTGAGGTTGACCCAGCAAAGGTAAAAGCAATTTTGGACATGCCTCCACCAAAGGGAATCAGTGAGTTGTGCACACTTCAAGGCAGATTGCAGTCTATTCGCTGATTCATCGCACAATTGGTAGACAAGTGTCAACCATTCCAATATCTACTATGCAAAAGCAATCCTTTTGTATGGACAGATAAATGCAACATAGCATTTGACCAAATTAAAGAATATATATTAACACCACTAGTGTTAATGCCACCTATTGAGGGAAAACCATTGATCCCTATATGTCTCTGCAACGACAAATGCACTGGGGGCATTATTGGCGCAAAATGACCATGAAGAAAAAGAAAGAGCCATATATTATATCAGTCGCACACTAATTGGATATGAGCTCAATTACACAACCATTGAAAGGGCATGCCTTGCAGTTGTTTTCGCAGCACAAGAACTGAGACACTATATGTTGAGCCATCAAACACATTTAGTGGCAAAGATTGACCCGTTAAAATATCTTCTGAGTCGAGCAACACTAACAAGACGTTTGGAAAAATGGGTCATGATATTAAGTGAATATGACATACAATATGTGGAGCGCAGGCCTATAAAAGGTCAAGTCATAGCAGATCAATTAGCTGATGCACCAATCCAGGCCACTCATCCTCTAATAACTGATTTTTCGGATGAGTCTATTTTTCACGCAGAACTAGCTCTACCATGGAAATTATACTTTGATGGATCCCACACTGGTCACGGCTTAGGAGCTGGCATATTATTTATCACACCAAAAGGGGATTCAATTCCTAAATCATTTCGGATTGCTTTCCCTTGTACAAATAATATTGCAGAATACGAGGCATTGGTCATAGGCCTCAAGATAGCAATCAAATGGAAAATTCAGACATTGCTCGTATTCGGAGATTCTCAATTAGTCATCAATCAAGTGAATGATGACTATGACACAAAAGATGAGAAGTTGCTTCCCTACAAAAGAATGGTGGATAGTATCTTAATGTATTTCAAAATGATTGCATTTGAACAAATCCCAAGGACACAGAATAAAGCAGCTAATGCAATGGCTACCATTAGATCTCTCCTAGACCTCCCTAAGAATGTGTCACAATTTGAATTCTTAGTGGAATAGCTGTTGATGCCTACATACAATATTCCAGAGTCCGAAATGGTGTGCGAGATTGTTGGTCCCAGTTCGCCTTGGTATCAAGACATATACAACTATCTTAAAACCCAGACCCTCCCACCCAACCTGTATAACAACCAAAGAAAATCCTTTACCCGAAAAGCAGCTAGACATACCATCATTAGTGACACCTTATACTGTCGTGGCTTTGACAACACCCTTCTTCGCTGTCTCGACACTGATGAAGCCCAAATGACCTTACAGGAAGTACATGAGGGTATATGTGGATCTCATTCGAGTGGTCCAACTTTAGCTAGGAAAGTCACCATACTGGGATACTACTGGCCGACATTGGAAAAAGATGCTCTTTAGTTTGTCAGAACATGTCAGAAATGCCAAGTGCATAGCGACCTGATTCATGCACCTACACAGGAATTGAGACCTATTACTTCTCCATGGCCTTTTGCACAATGGGGACTCGACCTCGTGGGTAAGATCCATCCTTCCTCGTCTAATGGCCATAAATTTATAATCACCGCCACTGAGTATTTTACTAAGTGGATTGAATCCATCCCTCTCACTTACATCACCGGTAAGCAAATTTCCAAGTTTATCCTGAATTACATCATCTGTCGGTATGGTGTCCCACAATCCATCATCATAGATAACGGCAGTCCATTCAAAAATTAGGATGTTCGTGAACTCTGCGAGCGATTCCACATCCAACACCATTTTTCCACTCCATACTACCCACAAGGTAACGGCCAAGTTGAGGCATCCAACAAAAGAATTCTTCGCATTCTGAAGAATACCGTCAATGACGCTGGCCAAGATTGGCAGCTACAGCTCAATCCTGCTTTATGGGCCTATCGTACCAGCATCCGTACCCCCACTAGAGCCACTCCATTTTCCCTGGTCTATGGATCTGAGGCCATATTACCCATCGAGGTCGAAATTCCTTTTCTCCAAATTTCTTTGAAAGGAATGATTGATGATGAAGAGTACAGACATACTCGCCTACATGAGCTGGAAATGCTACAAGAAAGATGAAAAAATGCCTTAAATCATCTACAGGCATATTAAAATTGTCTCTGCCGAAGTTATAACAAAAGAGTCATGGTGCGAAAGTTTGAAATCGGTGACTTGGTTCTCATGCAGAACCCTAGAAATCAAGCGGACCGTGAAAAGCTTGGTAAATTTGAGGCTAATTGGCTTGGTCCTTATATCATTACTGCCGCATTTGGTTCTAGAGCTTATCAATTGGCCACACCTGATGGAGAACAGTTGACATAACCCATCAACAGTTTACACCTAAGAAAGTTCTACACATAGCATCAAAGAGCTTGGATGAAAAACCTACAAAATACAAAAAAATTGAAAAATAAAAAAATATCGTCCCTTGATGAAAACCTGGCAAACAGGCGTCTTGGTGACACACCAAAAAAAAAAATCAAAAAATGGAAAAAATAGTAAAAAAAAATGAATTCATCCAATAGTGAAAACCTAGCGAACAGGTGCTTTGGATAAGTACCATGGTGAAAACCTGGCAAACAGGCACCATGCGTAGTCAATCATTGCTTCGCCATCTACTATCACTCAAAACAACCTTTATACATTTGTCATAATCACAAAGGCCTGACACATTCACAACATCTGTCCTAAGTCCTGTCAATTCTAACCATGGTTAACATTTGGTTGACATCATTCCTTGCATATCCTTGCCTTTACCTTGCATCTACCTATCTCCATATCATTGAACTTGGGTATTCCCTGACCTGTCTGGGGGCAAGAAATTTATCATATAACTGCAGTGGGTACCGCACATGATCCTGCATTCTCAAAAAGTCCTGAAAAAATCCTAAAAATCTGAAAAAAGTCCTGAAAAAATCATAAACATCTGAAAAAGTCTTGAAAAAAGACCTAAAAATCAAAAAGCGTCCTGAGAAAACACAAAAACATCCAAATCAATGTCAAAATCCAAAATCAAAGTCAATTTGATCAATTCAATCAATCACGTCATTCAATCTTCGTCCTTGTCTGAACTACGTTGTCTCTGCGCATTTGCTATGTAGGAAAGATTCATCTTTGAATCCCCGAGACACTAGGTTAGTTCTTCTAGGTTTGTCGTGAAATAAATCATGATTCAAAATTTTGTCCTTTGGACAATGTCATTGGTCATGTCAAACTACGAGGTCTCTGAGTGCACGACGTAGGCAAGGCCATCAATCGATGGACCCCCGAGGCCACAGTAGGTCAGTCCATTAGGGTTCATGGCACAATATTTTCACACATGTCAAGCTATCTTCGAATCAAACTATCTTCAAATCAATCAAATCTTCTGTCAATCTTGAATTATCATTCTATCAGAAATATATTTCGTCAAAACACTTTCAGTCAATTCAGCATGTCAGCAATGACATGTAGTCAAAATCCTATCAAAACAATTTATCATGGCAAAGCTTTAGGTTCTTCTTTAGATGTGTCCTTCTGAAGAGCAACTTTTGTCAACTTTTTTTATGCTTTTGGATGTGTCCTTCCTAAGCATCGTCATCATCTGGCATTTTGATGAATTCTCCTAGCTCCAAGAATCAATCTCCTAGATATCAACATCATTCAGGATGTGTCCTTCCTGAATTTGATATCGCTCGACATTTAAAACAACACCTGACATTAAAACACTTGGAAAACTCTCTTTTTTATGTCTTTTGATAATTATCATGATATTAGTTCCTTATGTCCTAGGAACCGCGACATATCATGATGATTATCCTTGTCTCCTTATCACTCTACTATTAGTTTCTCCACAATGTCCCGACTTCAAGATTTAGAGAAGCAACGACATAGTATGATGATTTTACTGTCTATTTTTACTATCATATGGCTAGTTTCTCAAGGATGTCCTATCATCAAGATTTAGAGAAACAACGATGTCTCATGATTAGTTTGGTTTTTCTGGCGGTTGGTCATGATAAAGTGACGAGGGGCAATTGTGTTCCTTGCATGATTCATGATCATCCTTGGTCTGCGACTATTGACCTACGTGATGGTTCGACCTAGCACACTATTGATCTATGTCATATCATAGTGTTTGTTGGCCATCATGACATTTTCGCCCAATGATGATTAAAAGAGCAACAACTAGAATAGCACTATAGCAAAGCTTTGAAGGATTTTTAATTTCACACTAACATGCATATCTTTCTTCGCACTAACATCCATCTTCATCTTCTCTTCTATGGTTCTCTGATGATATCCTGTGACATACAAAAACAAAGTGGCATACATAATGGCATAATCATTTCATATTCACATCTGCATATATCAGATACAATAATTCACATTGCATAAACGTTATCATTTGCACCCATTCATAAAACCATCATTTGCATCAACATATAAGCATTATAAATAAAATATTTGCATTAGCATATAGGAATTACATTATCACAATATTACACAATGCATACATACATTACCACATCCAAAATTGCATTTAGAAACATAAGCATAAATATCCATACATCTCATAGCATCATAAAAGTATCACATAAGAATCTCATAAAAACATAGAATACCATAACACATTACATTATATAGGCCACATCAAAACTGCATCACATATATAATCTAAAAAACAATGTTGTCACAGGATAGAGTCAAATGATATCCCAAAAATAGAGCTCGCAGGCTTGAATATCAAAAAAATACATGTGTCTAAAACAAGTCCTCAGATGGCCCTCCTCCATCCCGTAGAGGTGAACTACGAGGTAACTGTGACTAATCCATCAGGTGAACAGTAAACTGAATGGGTGTCCTCTCCAATGTCTCACTCTGAGATCCTGTAGGATCAATAACAGGAGGCTGACTTTGCTCTGTCTGCTACCCTTAAGACACTGACCTGTGACCGTGCTCTGACCGGTGACCATGCTCTGATCTGTGGCTGTGCCCTGATGAATGTCTATGAGAGCTATGAGATCAGTGGCATGAAGACTACCCTGATGTAGTAGACCCTCTAGCACTGTTGTGACTACTCCTGTGAGACCAGCTGTTGTGTGTCCGGCTGCCACTACCTGTCCTACTATAGGATCGAGACAACCCTGGGTCCCGTCTGTCAGGTGGAACAACCTGCTCATATAGTGCCTTGTATCAGCCCCTGCTCTCTGCTACCCTGGCCAACTCTCGGGCCATATCCCCTATCGGCCCAAAGCATAACTTTGCAAACTCTGAAACCCACCGCTCTGACTCCTGTCGCCGAATGATGGCCTAATCCCTCTCAACTCGAGTGACCTCCAACTCTGCTACCAAGGCCTTGTTCTGAGACAAGGCCGCATCTAGTCTACTTTGCAGATCAGTGATCCTCTGGTCAACTATGGCATCCACGGGCAAAATGGGTAATCTATCACCCTCATCATCCCCGAAGATCATGCGCTCCCACAACCACAGATCTGCCTCGTCCTCCTCCTCATCCTCCTCATCTCTCACCCCCTCGGCCCGGACCTCCTCCACATCTATGTCAAGAGGATGTCCCCCAACAAGTGGATCCGCCTCCACTCGCTCCTCCATCGCCACCTCTACCTCGACTCTCTCCTCCGTCGCCAACTCTACCTCCACTCTCTCCTCCGCCACCACCTCCACCTCCTCCTCACCTCCTCTAGCCTCCTCGGCTCTTGCCTCCGGCTCTCTCTCCTCCCCCTCCTCCCGAATGGATGATAATGGTACGCCACCCACTCTCTGTCTCACTCTCCTAGGCTGCCTCTACCCTCGGTCATCTCTCCTCCTCTTGGCACCCCTGCCATCTCCCCCACCTCCTCCATCTCCTCCACCGCCATTGTCGCCTCCACCTCCTCCACCTCCCCCACCTCCTCCACCTCCGTCTCCCCCATCTCAGCCACCATCCCTGCCTCCATCTCTACCCTTGGCACCTTTGCCATCTCTCCCTCCATCTTTGCCACCCTGACCTCGCCTCAGTACTCGCGGAATAACTGATCTCCGATCAATGGGCGGTGGACCATCTGGATCTGTCAAAGGAATGGGCCTATGAACCTGCCACCAGGTGTCAAACTCGGCCAATGTGCCCGCATCTACTGGACCCCCTCTCCATACCCACTAAATGGCCAATAAGCTATCAACCTACTGATCTGCCACGGTCACTGATATGGGTGGCCCCCACATGGTCTCTCTGGAAGATCGAGCATACTGTGTTGTGCCTACTGGCACAATCTACTGCTCCCCAAATTGCTGTAGTACCCATTGGGGCAGGTACATCTCAATGATCCGCTGTGTCTGCACCGTGCGGCCAATAAGATACCAAAACTGTTTGCAAAAGGACAAGTGGTCATCCTCATCTGCCCACTGAGCACAATCTCTGTACGACCTCTAAACAAAGCTGATCATCGTATCAATCCAATGACGCCAGTACCCGATATCTCCAACACGAGTTTGGCTGACTGATCTTGCATACAGATAAACGTATGGCATCCCATCACCTAACTGTTGCATTTGTACTGGCGGTCGAAAGACGGGAATACACTCCCATACCCAAATCATGAGTAGGGTGGTCCTGTAACTGATACTGTGCCCCTGGAGATAGACTACCTCATGCAACTGGTGGTACAGCATGGCCAACAAGCATGGCCCCCAAGCGAAAACAGTCCTCTGTGACCTCATACGAACAAGAACATCCCCCCATCCAATGGGAAATCCGTGACCACGATGATCTGGGATCAGCAATCCGACGATCAGGGTCATAAGTATGGCATCGAATCAGGGAAATCGGTTGGCTACAACATCCCAGCCAATCTCATAACCGTCCAAAGCCAACTGCGCACCATCGGTACCCTTGTACCTCTCTGTCAAAACCTGTCGTCCTTAGGGCGGATCATAGACCACCCTCTCTCTGCTGATCGAAATGCGGAGAATGCAGTAAACATCCTCCAAAGTCACAGTCGCCTCTCTAGTAGGCAGGTGGAACGAGTAGGTCTCAAAATGCCACCTCTCGCAAAGAGCAGTAAGCAAACCTATGTTTTCTCGAATAACGGGCATATACGTAACATGGTATAGGCCTAGGGCCATCAACCGCTGCCTCTGTCTATCACTAAGATGACCTCGGAAAGCATAAGTAGCTGGCTGGAACTCTCGTGTATAAATGGGCACAAGCTGACTCTGCACAAGGAAAGGGCCAAGGATTAGAACATATTGAGAAGCATTATGGAAAGTTTTGTACTACTGGCAAGTCAAGGGTACAGAAAAGTTAAGCTCGACACAAGTCAACAAAAGTCAACTTTGGTCAACTTCAATTACGTCACGTTGACCGCAAATGCGTCACAATGTTTCAATTACAACTCAGGACACGACAAATGCGTTGCAATATATCAAATGCATCATTCTAAATGGCAAATGCGCAAGCAAACATCGAATGTGTCATTTAATCTATCAAATGCACGATCTAACAACGAATGCGTCGTTAGGCTTGCCAATTGCATCTCGATTTCTCAAATGCGTCACAATTTTATCGAATGCGTGGCAAATCTGTCAATTGCGTCACAAAAAGGTGATTATGTTGTTCACCCTCACAAATGCGCAATCGCACAAATAGCTTATGCTACCCATTGCACTTGCGTCGCGACGCAATCAAATGCAGCGAACGCGAAGGCGTTTGCATCTTTCGCAATAGCGTTTGCATCACAGTGCAATTGTTTTCCCCCCATTTAACCCTCATAAATGCATCAAAATTGAAATTTGACAAGTTGGATAAGGTACTCACCGGTGCACCTGCGCCCTCGGGTCGTCGAAAAGAACGCACGCGGTATCCACGATGTGTAGTCGTAGGAATCACCATCCTCGCTCAGAGCTCTGATTTCTAAAAATTTCTAAATAACAAATGAGAAAATGACATTTGGTTTAACCTTTTCAACCTATTTATAGGCTGAAAATTAGGGTTTTGACCTAATTGGTTGTACTGGAGGCTCATTTGACCACCTTTGACTGGCATTTTGGCTGACTTGGCGTCCTTCATTTTCGAAATCGTTCGCGCCCTTATTTATCTAGTAATTATTCGAGCTAATCGAGATATTTTCCAAATTTTTCTAACCCCAGGTCAAAATTCAAAAATTTTCCCAAGGGGGCATCGGCATTCTGTACCTCCACTAGGGCATATTCTGGACCTGTTTTCTTTGCCACAATGTGACAAGCTACATTATGACAAAGACGGGAAAATGTAGACACCTAAAAATGACCTAGGCCTGCGAACACTATTTTACCACTTTCCATCCTAGCATAATTGTAACATTTGAATTATGTCCCTAACCCACATTCAACTATTAATTAAATAATTCATGATTATTTAATTAATTCATAATCTTTCATTCTTCATGATTATTAAATAAATAAATCTTATTTATTTAATTTAATATGTCACTAATTGTCAGAGTCTTCTAATAATTAAATAAAGTCATCAATTTATTTAATTAATCTTCATCATTAATGTCCTCCCGATTATTAAATTAATATATTTTAATATATCTATTTAATATGTCACTAATTCCTAAATCCTCTCTTAATTAAATAAATTCATTTATTTATTTAATTAATTAACTACTTCTTCTAAATTAAATAATTATTTTAATTATTTAATTATGGCATGTGACACTTCTATATTTTTAAATAAAACAAATCATTTAAAAATATCTCACATACTTAACTAATTCTTCATTTAGTAATTAATTTCAAAAATCAATTACTAATTACCTCACAAAATCTTCTATTTTGAATTAATTTAATTCAAAAGGGAAATATTCTTCTACAAATCAAGTAATTTTCAAAATTATTGATTTTCTAAAAATCTCATCCTCTTGTCTTCTGATTTTTACTAATTTCATCTCCACTATCACATTCGGTCTGGATTTAATTCAGTTAATTAAATCTTATTTACACCTATGGGTATTTTGCCCTAACCCTAATTGGGGTTGCCTTATTGAATCTTGACCTTTGATTCTAAGGTATTCCTGAATCTCTCATCTTGTCCGTCCATTCAGGATTGCATTTTCTATAAAATGACAATCTTGATCTCATTTTCGGATCCATGATCATTTGTTTACACTTTTATTATAGGCATTCTTGATATTATAGGCTATTCATTACTAGTTGCACAATTAGAATTAAGCTTCTAGTTTGCACATTAGTTTAGTTTTAAAATCCTTCAAAAGCTTTGTTGAGGCTAGACTTAGAGAGTTGCTCACACTAAGGCTGAGGGCATCCATCATCCAAAGCTAGAGAAGGTGCAATGGATATCAGCCATGGAACAATAGATGGGTGAGATCTTTCTTAATAGTTCTTCCATTTATTTACTTAATTCCTTTGCATTCTATTGCTTGATTTATTTGTATTAACTTGCAGGTACAACTAATGGTTTGTTGATGTTTACAAGATATTTTAGATCATTACAATTGGTTGTGTAATTCCATATTTCTTAGTGATATTAATGAATGTAGAAACATTAGGATCACACACTATCCTTATCACTTGAGACATGCACCATGAAGAAGTGGAAGAGTAAAATAGGCATCTTTAAAAGATGTACAACAAGTGAGCATGGGATATTCCAATGTGGTTTCTAAGGAATTTCCACTAGAGGATGGAGGACATAAAACTGGACCGTAGAAAAATGGGGTGGAACTTCTCTCTAGGACCTCTAGGGTTTTAGACCTAAAAGGAAAGAGGTCCACCTTTTTCTTCTAAGGCACAGTTCACTCAAGAATAAAGCCTTGAGATTTCAATGCAAAGGAGATTGAAATATGGCAAAGGGGGGTGTTCTAATAAGATTGAAAGATAAGAAATTATGAGCTCACCACCAATTGTAATCTTGGAAAAAAAAATGTTTGAAAACATAGTGTAGTATGCAAGATGACCTAGAAATGCAAGTAAAATACAACTGTAAAACTAGAAATGTGCACTTGAGAAACTCAAGAAGGAAGAATGGAGATCTTGAATCTTGAAAAATCCACTGTTAAAGCCAACTGGGACTCATACACCAAGTTGGATGAATCAATCCAGTTTTGGGTAAACTGTGCTGGAATAGGTTTCAAACATATGGGTGCTCAAATCTTCAAAAATCCCTAATAGACAAGTACAATGGGACTCATTCCCCAATAGTCGAAAATCAGTCCACTTCTGGATTTCTAGAAATTCAAAGCTAGATCGTGTAGCTCTTAGTCTGATTTTTTGTTCCTAATTTAGATCTAGGTTTGAAACTACAAAATTCAACCTATAGGTCTTCTCCAAGCTTCTTTGAGGCTTGTTCACAACTTTAACAACTTTGAATTGCTTTGACAACTTGATGTCAACTTTTCCAATCTTGATCCTTGATAAATTTGTAACCTAGACCTACAAATCACATGCAAAGAGAGGGAAAAATGGTTGTGGGATTAGAGAATAGGGGTTTTCCTTGGTCAAACCCCTTGTTGGTAATTAAACCTTGAAATGAAAGAAAATATAAAGGGAGAATGATGAATGAACAAAAGATGATGTTACAACTCACCAAACCCTAGCAATAAAGTGGTGCAATTATGCTTGAAATGGATACAATGGATGTGGTTCTTGATTCTTGCTTGATGTTGATAGAATGCAATGCTTTCTTGGATAGATTGAACTCTACATCACAATTGTAAGCACAATGACAAACATGAATAATGTGATCTTTGACATGATGATTGATGCTTGAAGAATACTCTTGATGTTGGTATGTGGTGAGTGATCATGATATACTGTACACTCTTTAGTACCTGTACACTCTTCATGTATCCTTGTCGGGGTCACCTTTTTTTGCTTCGTCACTGAAAAAGAAAACATCTGACTTTGTAAACCCTAATTTCTGGAAGCTTCTAAAAGCTTGTTATAAGCGGTTGGGATGGGGAGTTGTAGCATGGCATTATTCACGATATTGTAATATTTTTTGCATTGGATAATAAAATCATTGGATGGCTGCGGTTTGGTGGATCTAGCCCATATTGGGTGAACCACGTTAAATTCTCTATGTTATAATTTTTTGTGTGTGTTTAATTTCTCAGTTTATTGATAAAATTTGTATTTAACTTTTAGATATCTGTCTTCTAACCCTAACACTTGAATACTTGATAATCTTCCTTTCAATTCCTTGAATCTCTTGTGAACTCAAATTTCTATTATGAATTATCTCACAAAAGTCTTAGGATGTTCAAATTAGAATGAGAGAAAGAACCTTGTATTTATACTCAAAGATGCAAGAATTTATGAAATTACAACACTACAAGCCAACATTGGATCTTGGATAATAAAATCCCACCAAATATTTAAATTAAATTTTATTTTTGAGTTAAAGGGGACTCATTTTCCACCTTGGGCGAATGGGTCCCATCTAAGGGGACTCATTCACCTAGAAAGGTGAATGAGTCCCACCTTAGGAATTTGAGGTGGGTTTTCAGGATTTTGATGTTTTAAATGCCTTTTGTCAATATTATCCTCAAAAATACACATAAAAAAGGCTTGTGGATGTAATAAGGGACCAATTAAAGCATAAGAAAGCCAAATTATTAATGAAAATCCTAGAGGAATGTGAAATTGTGTTACAACACTTTACAACACACCAAATAAGGTAAGGTTAAGATAAATTATGATTGGAATTATGTTTGTTATGCTTAGAAATCCTAAAAATGTGTGAAAGTGTGTTACAACACTTTACAACACCTTTACAAGGGACCATTAAAATATATTAGTTCACAAGGGCCCAAGACCTAATGTGAATGTGTTATCCACATTCCAACACTAAATCAAGGCCAAATTAAGCCAAAATATGCAAGGAGGAGTTAAACTAGTGTGAAAACGCTTAAGAACCCTTTTTTCAACGCTACATTTAGCCCACACTTTAGTGAGAGGATAAACCTGCTTCGAAATCACACTAAAGTAGACAAACACACACCAAGAGGGATTCCAATGTACCAATGCTAGCGAGATGAGATGACAATGATCAAGAGGGATGATCAAGCCCACAGGCTCAAGATCTCATGGAAAACCAACAAAAGCATAAAGGAACACACATGAAAATGATGTAAAGAACACCAACAAGGTCAATCATACACTGCCAAAGATGAAAAATAAATAAAGGAGAAATCCAAAACAAGCTTCGACCATTTTTCCATCACGATGTGGATCAGATCTAGGTTGTTTGAAAAAAATTGTATACTCACTCTAAGGTGACGAAACTCATAGTTGTCCGCCAGGTGAGAAGTCCTAAAAGGTGAGAAACATACACACATGGCTGGTATGTACTCACACAAACATGCAAGCAGCTATGGGGAAATTCATGCCTCGGATTGGGCTTTCCACTCAGCCATACCAAAGTTATACCTCCTGATAACTTTAATAAGGCACCAAACAAAATGACTTAATTTTTGAGCTTCATGAGACAAGCAAAACTTTGTATGCTTAGATCTCATGAACAAATAGGATGGATCCATAGGAATGCAAGTTGTGTTATGCAAGGTGGCCATATAAAAACAAATGCAAAATGCAAAAATAAGAAATGTTCAAAGGAATCTTGCTTAGTTCATGTGAGGTCTTTAACTTAGGGAACATTGTGCCTAATATCTCCAAGAGAGGACCAATCAAATAATATAAGATTCGCACCTTAGGGAATGTAGTGTGTCACATCAAGCTACTAAGAGGAATGTAATATACTAAGAGAGATCACGCTTATGAAGGAAATCACACACAATGTCATCCACAAAGTGAAAAATGCATCATATGAAGTAAGAAGGTTGCACTAAGAACCATGAAAAGAAAAATGCAAAAGAAATAAAACCAATGTATGCCCCCACTTTAAAGGAATTGCTAAACACCATGCTATGAGTAATTACTTTAAAGTAGCAAATAAAAAATGAAAACAAGAAGAAGACATGAGAGCCAACTTGGAAAGCCCTATGCCAAGTCATATGTTTCCAAGTAAAGTTGTGTCATGCAAGAGAAAAAGAAAAGAGAGGGGTTGCCCCCAAAATGAAAATACCAAACACATAAGGGATCTAGGGATTTGGGGTCAGTATGTTCTTTGTTGCAATGTTTTTCAGAGAGCTCAAAACTATCATAATGCCCCCAAATACACATATAATTGGAAGAATGACATAAAGAGAGCGAAAACAAAGAAAAACCTCTTGGGTCAACATGAAAGAGACATAGGGTGTCTCGACACCTTGTGTCATCCTCAAAAGGAAAACACAAGAGAAAGATAAAGATGCAATGAAAATGAAAAAGAAGAGAAATTATTTTGGATCAACATAATGGAGACATGAACATCTTGATGCCTTGCGTTATCCCCAAAAGGAAAACACAAGAGAAAGATAAAGATGAAAGAAAAAAAGATGCACGACATAGAGAATAATGAAGGTATAGATAGAGCAAACAAAACGTCACAGGGATCACATTACGCACATGCAATCACACAAAATAAAATGAAAAAGAGATAATGTAAAAGACTAGTAAGGAAAATGTGAGTCAACCTACGAGCAAGTCATCCGCCTCCCAATCTCAGTCTGTATAAGCGAAAAGGGAATGACGAACCCAAGAGACAAGGAAAAATATATTACAAGGACAAGGCTATCAACTTTGTGCCCCCACTGAGTGTGAGACAAGAATGACCTGAGGTATGTGATGGTAAGAGGTCATGTAACAGTGAGAAGAGGATGTTCTATAGATATTACATGACAAGGGGGGATAATGCTAGGTGTAGAGAAGGGGGATTCCCTACTCACAAGTTCTCTTCATTCAGAGAGCCTCATGGGGCGAACTTCCCTAAACTACCTCAAGGAAGAGTGTGAGAGTTCTAGAATTAGAAAGAGTGGGTCACAAATATTTTTTGAACAAACTGACAAGCTCTCATCTAGAGGATGGTAGCGAGGAATACAGAAAACAACACAACGTGTTGGTATCCCTGAGGTGCATTGGTGTCTCATACGAACCAGAAAGAAATAATATCATAGAAAATGGAAAAGTGGCTACTTCTACTCTAATTGCGAAGAACTTACAGAATGCAATAAAGTAACGAAATATGATAAAGCTCTGAAATAAAGTAAAGTATAAATGATAGAGTTAAAGAGGAGAAAGAAAGTGCTTACAACCAGCCAAGTAATGAAGCCTCCAGCAAGGAAATATCTTCAGTACCTGCATGCGTGATATCTGGAGAAAGTGTTTTGGCTGTTAGGGGTTTGCCTCAGTCAAACCCCCATTTTGGTGTTCCCACCTCCACAGATATCCATATAGAAAGAGAGAGTGTAACCGAAATGGATAAAGCGTGTGGTGAAATTAAAACCTGCTTCAGGAGTAGAACCCACACCATCAAGTATGAGTGATAAAAGAAAACCTTGCTTGAGGAGGAGAACTCGTATCACAAAAGAGGTGATAAAAGCAATCCACGCTCGAAAAGGGGAACCTGTATCACAATATGTCGATGTAATAGATAGGGGATGTGAAAAATCCCAAGATTCTCACAAGCACAAGGCAAGGGAGGTATCACATGCAAGAGCCAAGGGCTACAAAGAGTTTTTCCAAGAGAACTTGAAGGTTCTGTTGTAGCAAGCTAAATGGAGTTGTGCAAACAAGATAGCAAGAGAGGAATGTAAGAGACAAGGCTAGAAAGAAGGTAGAATGAAGCTAGAAAGAAAAAGAGGAGCTAGAAGAAATTAGAAGCCAAATGGGTTGAAAGAATGGATTAAAAAGAGAGAAAAGAAGCTTCTTGAGCCATTTCCGGGCATCCCCGGCCGTTACCACTGACAAAACTTATTGACAAGTGGAAAACATGCATGAAAATGGTTGTTTGAACATTGAAACGTTGCAAGATGCTAGCATAGTGTGCTAGTGTCCGGACATGTCATGCTACAAAATGAAATGAATGGGAAAAGCATAAGGTTTGATGCAAAGTTGATGCGTAAAGGTAGTTGTTGAAAAGGGGTGTTGAGCATCTTGAGATGGGAAAAAGGCTGATGCAAGGGCTAAAGTGAGCCTACACAAGATTCTAAGGGAGTGGACACTAAAATGGATACAAGAATGTATGTGAAATTGCAAGGGGTGAAATTTTACGATATTACATTTTTCCCCCTCTTTAGCAAGCATATGATTCTACACTAATATGCACACTAAAGGAAATCTATTAAACACAAATAACATCATATGCCAAAATGATATTGTAGTGGAAGCAGATAACTCTTCACATCAAGGAAGCATGCCCCCAGGCTGAAGACCTACAAAAAAAATGCATTAGACTAGAAAAACCTGCACCAGACAACAATGTTAGAACATAAAAAGCTAAATGATTTGAGTCAACAAAGTGAAAGATATCTTGATATAAAAGGTTGTCTCAATACTATGCATTGTCCCAAAATTAAGAAATAACACAAAAGAATTCTAAAACGAAGAGAAGAAGGTAATGATTGATTGCTCCAAGAGAAGAATGCAACCAAAAGTCAAGGAAGCAACCAATACTGAACAAAGAAATAGCGCATACTCAGGATGAAGATGTAGATCTTCGATCTGGTTTATATGACTTGAGAAGAGAAGAGAATTTAAGAAAGAGATGGAGAAGCTAGAAAGGAATGACAATTCCAAGAGAGATGGCTCCATAGGTCCTTAGACCCAAGGAGAGGTTTGAACAAAGGACTTTGTAGCTCCATGGAATTATGAAATTGAACAAAGTACACCGAAGGCTCGCAGACCAACGATGGACAAATCTCATAGGATGAAAGCACTTTACAAGCCCGCAGACCTGCAAAGAGGCATCTCCCAAGATCTCTCACATGGAAGAAATCCAAAGAAGTAATCGTCTCATAGGCTCACAGACCTGCAAGGAAGGTATCCTCCAAGATCTCTCACATGAAGGAAATAGAGAAAAGCACCTTGTAGGCCCGCAAACCTACAAGGAAGGTGTCCTCCAAGATCTCTCACATAAAGGAAACCCAGAAAAGCACCTTACAGAACTACAAATATGTAAGGAAGTTATCCTCCAAGATCTCTCACATGAAGGAAACCCAAAAAAGTGCCCTACAAACCCACAGACCTACAAGGGAGCAACCCCCAAGATCTCTTGCATGGAGTAAGCTCAAAGGAAGGGCCCTACAGGCCCGCATACCTGCAAGGAGGTATCCCCAAGATCTGTCAGATGGAGGAAACCAAAGGAAGGGGACCCCACAGAGTCAAGAAGTGGCTTTACAGGTGCACCTACAAAGCGACATGTTTACCTATAGATAGAACATGTCAAAATGTGGTCATGCAGGCAAGTAAGCAAAAAATCATGCAGACCGTCGACAAGTTAGAAAAATTTCAAAGGGTTCCCTTGGGAACCCTTCAAGACAGTGAGGGGGTCCACTTCAAGTAATGCACTATTTAAAGAGCGAGGTATAGTCAGGATACCCCCAAGCTAGATGTAAATATATGAAATGGGTCTAGTCAGGTTGCCCCCAAGCTAGACACTAAGAATTCATTTGAGAGAAAATCTTTCAAAGGGGGTCCCTCAAGAACCCTTCAAAAGGAGAGGGTCCACTCAAGGGACACTACATTTGAAAGACATGGAAAAAAGAGGTCATTTAAGAGGGACAGTCAGATCTCTGAAACAAGTCACTACTACCCCCAACATATAGGGGAGGAGAATCATGCAAGATACTTAGAACATGTAGGATAGAGGTAGCCCTCGATATCACTTATCATGCGAAGAAGAGGAAGGTGCATCAACAAACAAATGAGTGATGGCACTTGAATCGCGAAGTTGTTGTATTTTATCCTTGAAGGCCTTACATTCAATAGTGGAATGACCAAGCACTCAATGGTATGCACAAAATGAGTTCTTTGCTTTATCATTCTCATGAGACTTCTTATGTGTAGGAGGAGGAAGAGTAATTAAGTGAGCTTTAAGAAGCCTAAAAAAAATACGCTCTTTCTCAGATAAAGGATGAGGAGTGGGAAGCAAACCTTCCTCTTGTGGAGAAAATTTTGATTGCTCACAAGAAGAGGATACGAAGATCGAGAACAAAGGAGGATAGACCAATCTGTAAGAATGAGGTTGAGTGGATATCGCATCAACATTCAACCATGGTTTCCACTTAGATTGTTCATTCGAGTAACTAAGCCCCAAATTATACTTGTGAGGTACAAATTCTATAGGGAACTAAATTCCTTGTTCATTATGCCCATAACCTTTACGCCCATAGCCATATTTAGATACAAGTTTAAGGCCAGGGCCATATCGCACTTACAGATCTCGAGAAGGAGGAGGATCTTCATAGAGAGCAGTTTTCCAGTAGTGGGTATCACATTCCTCTATGGGATCACCATCATCCTTTTTAACAAGACTGCCAACATTATCCTCTTTATCAGAAGTATAATCATCTTCCTCATAAGGAGGATCAACACTAAGAACATTACAATTTATGTTCACATTACCCCGTGATGCAAAAGAGTAATCATCTTTGATAGTGGGTTTGGATGATTTTATCGGAAGGTCTAAGTGGATCGGGTCGAATTTATATTCCCTAATGAAGGAATCTGTAAAGTCTAAGGTACCCCAATCATCACCAAGACATGCATTCTTTTGAGATTTAAGGTAGACTTATAATTTCTTACTGCAAAATGATCTTCTTCAAAGGACATCTACCTCAAGAGTATCATTTGTAGTAGGTATTACTGGAGTAAACATCAACACATTGGAAGAAACTGAAGGAATAAGAGTAGGCACAACTGAAGCTTGGCCAACAGTTGCCATCTCACATAAGTGCATGACATCAAGGTCAACCTTAACTGTGACTACTCGATTATTGCAAATGAACTTAATATATTTATGCAAGGTAGACAGGACTGCACCTATAGCATGAATCCACGGTCTACCAAGAAGAAGGTTATAAGGTAATCTTTATGACATAACATATACTAGAGTGGGTATAGTAATGGTTCCAAGCTACAAAGTTAATACTATTGTACCTAAAGCTTATTTGCCAACATTATTGAACCCACGAATGATGATAGAAGAAGCATTAAGAGAAGATGAATCAATATTAATCTTAGGTAATATATCAATGCTACATACGTTGAGCGTCGAACCGATGTCAACAAGAGTATGTCTAATGCCAATATTATAAATGTTAACTATGATTATTAAAGGGTCTACTTTCTTTTTTACTTTTGGAGGTGGAAGTTCCTGTGGATAAAACGTAATATTCAATGAATCCGCACAAATATGATCTGTCAATGCATCAACGTCTGTCAGCCTAGCAAAAGAAGGCAAGAGGATCTTTTATAGGGCTTCCTAAAGTGTACCTTGATAAACCGAAGCAAACTAAAGCAAGTCCCACAATGAGATCTTAGTCAGAGTAACCCGAGGTTGCTCAACAAGATCATAATCACTAGGTGCTTTAGTTGTAGGTTTAGGAGCTTGAGGAAGGATTTTTTTTTATTCATTCTATTTTCATAAGTATGGGCTACCGCTCTATAAGAGGGAGCCTTAGAAAGTTGAGGAGATTCACTATCAAATGGAACACCATTAATAGAAAAAACCCTTTCAGGAGAAGGACTGGCTAGAGTCACGTAAATGACCAGACTCTTAGGCCTTTGAGGGGTAGTAGAGACATAGATTAAATTTATAGAATCATCACAACTAGTAGAATAACTATTTGAATACATATTATCAACATCGATCTAAACAGGATCAAATATGGAAGGAGGTTCATCATGTGTCAATGCATCATCTCTAGAGGAGAGTGCATTGGAATGAAGAGAAAGTAGTGTAATGTTAAGAAAGGTATCAATGATTTCATTTTCTTGCAACAAGATATCCTCCAAAGAAAGAGGAATTTCTTGAGAAGGATCAAAGATGTCAAGTGGCATAGGCAAAGCCAAGTCACTATCACATGCATGAAATGGAACATCATTAACACTTTGAATAAAATTAGGTACTGAACTAATAAAAGAAGATATTAAATTAATTTTGAAAATAGTAAGCTAAATATGGTAAATAATGAATAAACAAGTCAGTTGATAACAGAATAAGAAAAACCAAAAATCTAGATTTTCAAATCTTTTTGGTATTTTCTAGGTTTTAGTAATTTACATTTTCAGAGGCCTTTGGGGTGGAATTTGGGGTCAGAACTTGTGTCCGTCCCTAAAATTTGATAATCAAAGGCATTATATTTTAGGGATTGAAATAGTCCTCTAGGAGACCTTTCCAACGGTGCAAACAGTTCTGAATTTTGAGCACCGAGTCAAATGTTATGACCCCACCAAGTAGGGGTAAATAAATTCCTAGATTCTCAATTCACATCGGGTTCACCAAAATGTAGAGAAGGGGGATTCGCTACTCACAAGTTCTCTTCATTCAGAGAGCCTCATGGGGTGAACTTCCCTAAACTACCTCAAAGAACAACACAAGAGTTCTAGAATCAAAAAGAGGTCACGGAGATTTTTTGGACAAACTGACAAGCTCTCAGCCAAAGGACAGTAGCACGGAATACAGATGATAGTGTGGTGCACTGGAATCTCTGAGGTGCACTGGCATCTCATACAGACCAAAAAGTGAGAGTGTCATAGAAAATGGTAAAGTGGCTACTTCTACTCTGATTGCTAAGAACTTACATAATGCAATAAAGTAACAGAATGTGATAAAGTTGAAATAAAGTAAAGTATAAATGATAGAGTTAAAGAAGAGAAATAAAGTGCTTACAACCAGCCAAGTAATGAAGTCTCCAACAAGGAAATATCTTTAGTACCTACATGCGTGATATCTAGAGAAAGAGTTGGGGCTGTAAAGGGGTTTGCCTCAGTCAAACCCCTGTTTTGGTGTTCCCACCTCCACGGATAGCTAGATAGAAAGAGAGTGTGTAACCGAAATGGACAAAGCATGTGGTGAAAGAAAAACCCGCTTCAGGAGTAGAACCCGCACCACCAAGTATGAGTGATAAAATCAAACCTTGCTTGAGGAGGAGAACCTGTATCATAAAAGAGGTGATAAAAGTAATCCCCGATCGAGGAGGAGAACTCGTATCACAATATGTAGATGTAATAGATAGGGGATGTGACAAATCCCAAGATGCTCACAAGAACAAGGCAAGAGAGGTATCACATGCAAGAGCCAAGGGCTGCAAAGATTTTTGCTAAGAGAACTTGAAGATTTTGTTGTAGCAAGCTATATGGAGTTGTGAAAACAAGATAGCAAGAGAGGAATGTAAGAGACAAGGCTAGAAAGAAGCTAGAATGAAGCTAGAAAGAAGAGGAGCTAGAAGAACTTCGAAGCCAAATGGGTTGAAAGAATGGATTAAAAAGATAGAAAAGAAGCTTCTTGAGCCATTTTCGGGTGTCCCCAGCTATCACCACCAACAAAACTTACTGACAAGTGGAAAACATGCACGGAAATAGTCATTTGAACATTGAAATATTGCAAGACACTAGTGTGTCGTGTAGACATTTGTGTGTCGTGCTAGTGTTCAGAAACATCACACTACAAAATGACATGAACGGGAAAAGCATGAGGTTCGATGCAAAGATGACGTGCAATGGTAGCTGCTGAAAAGGGGTGTTGAGCATCCTAAGAGGGGAAAAAGATTGATGCAAGGGCTAAAGTGAGCCTACACAAGATGCTAAGGGAGTGGACACTTTAAAGAGGATACAAGAATGTATGTGAAATTGTAAGGGGTGCAATTTTATGACATTACACTAGGCAATCACATGATGGAATTCATTTCCATCAAAATGAAATTTCTTTAATATTAATTGGAATGCACGACACTCTTCGATACTTTCTTTGAGAAATCAATGATATGCACAATGTAGGACCTTAGCATCCTTAGGATAGAGGAATAATCTATTCATAGGAGGAAATGTTATGAATCCTTTGTTGAGAAGCAGTTGTAATTTCCATTCAATTTTAGACCTGGTAGATGAGGAGGTTGTAGTTTTTGTAGCTTGTAAGGCCTTTTGCATTTGCTGGATTCACCAACATCCTCGTTATTGTTAGGAGGACCAAGAAATTTGTATCTAAAATCACCGTACCATCGCTACAAAGTCTTAGATATTCTTTAGGAACATGTTTGTTGCTAGGGGGATCTTTATATCCTATTCCCTTTGTATTTTCCTCAGCTGGTATTTGCTCGAGGAGTTGATGAGTTCCGTGTTCACTTGTTGTATCACACCCTTGTTTGCTCAAGATTTTGAAACCTTTTCCATATGTTTCTTGAAGATTTATGGGAGTGTTTGTGACCTTGTTATCATAATAGGGTTGAGTGTTTACTTGCTTAGAGGAACCAAGTTCACCTATTGTAGGGAACTTAGGTTCAAATTTTGTTTTGGGATGCAAATAAAAAAACATCTCAAGTGGTATGGTAGGAGGTTTTGGTTCATTCATGGATGGATAAAATCATGTGTTAGCCTCAAGGTTGTTAAGACAATCGTTTAAGAACCTATTCATGTTGTCATCATCTTCTCCAATGATTTCAACATCACAAGGAGGACATGCATTAGGAGTTGAGTGAGCATGAGTGAGTTCAATGTCATTAGGTTCATTTCCAAAGGCACAACTTGACACATCTACTAAGGATTTTAAGGACATCCAAATTTTTCCAAAGCACATATCCATGATGTAAATTTCAGGTTCTAGAGTATGCAACAATGTTGTAAATTCTATTTTTATCTATGCACAAGATGAATGAATGTAAGCTAAATGCAATGAATTGAATGAAATAGAAAGTCTACAAACTAAAATAGAAGGGTAACAACAACAAATAGAAACTCATAAAATGAATTGTAAATGACAAAAAATGCAATACAAAATATGCAAAGGGACTAATTCGCCCAAGGTGGCGAATGAGTCCAGGTACTTTTTTTGAAAATTTTCAAAAAATTTGAATTGAATTTTATGGTTTTTATGTTTTCTGATGCAAATGCAGAATTTATTGATTTTCAATGAAATTAAGTGCAATAATGAAAGCTAAATGCTCGCTTTTCACTAATGCAAAAATTGAAACCCTAGAATGTAAATTAACTAATGTAAAACCTAATGCAATGTTAATGCAAGCTAAATCTAGGATGTAAATTCACTCTAAATCAGAATTATGATGCTCTAAATGTAGGTTCACCAAAATGAACTGAAGAAAAATGGGGTTCACCAAAGTGAACCGAAGAAAAATGGGGTGGGACTTCTCTCTAGGACTTCTAGGGATTTAGACCTAAAAGGAAAGAGGTCCACCTTTTTCTTCTAAGGGTTCACTCAAGAACAAACCCTTGAGATCTCAATGCAAAGGAGATTGAAATCTAGAAAAGGGGGATGTTCTAAGGGGATTGAAAGATAAGAAATTAGGGGTTCACCACCAAGTGTAAACTTGGAAAAGAAAATGTTTGAAAACATAGTGTAGCATCTAAGATGACCTAGAGAAATGCAATTAAAATGCAATAGAAAGTTGTAAAACTGGAAATCTGCACCTGAGAAACTCAAGAAGGCATAATGGAGATCTGGAATCTTGAAAAATCCATTGTTAAATCCAATTAGGACTCATACGCCAAGCTAGGAGAATCAGTCCAGTTTTGAGTAAACTGTGTCGGAATAGGTTTTAGACAAATGGGTGCTTAAATCTACAAAAATCTATGATAGATAGGTATAGTGGGACTCATTCGCCAATAGTGGAAAATCAGTCGAGTTCTAGATTTCAAAAAATTCAAAGCTGAATCGTGTAGCTCTCAGTTTTCTTTTCTGTTCCTGATTCAAATACAAGTCCAAAACTACAAAATTCAACCTATAGGTCTTCTCCAAGATTCTCTAAGGCTTGTTCACAACTTTGAAAACTTTGAATTTCTTTGACAACTTGATGACAACTTTTCCAATCTTTCTCCTTGATAAATCTACAACCTAGACCTGCAAATCACATGCAAAGAGAGGGGAAAATGGTTGTGGGGTTAGAGAATAGGGGTTTTCCTTGGTCAAACCCCTTGTTGGTAATTAAACTTTGAAATGAAAGAAAATGTAAAGGGAGAATGATGAATGAACAAAAGATGATGTTACAACTCACCAAACCCTAGCAATAAAGTGTTGCAATTATGCTTGAAATGGCAGCAATGGATGTGGTTCTTGATTCTTGCTTGATGTTGATAGATCTCGAATACAATGTTTGCTTGGATCATGAACTCTACATCACAATTATAAGCACAATGACAAACATGAATAATGTGATCTTTGGCATGATAATCGATGCTTGAAGAATGCTCTTGAATACTTGATAATCTGCCCTTGAATGCCTTGAATGCTCTTGCGAACTCAATTTTCTATTGTGAATGCTCTCACAAAAGTCTTAGGATGTTCAGATTAGAATGAGAGAAAGAACCTTGTATTTATACTCAATTAAGCAAGAATTTCCAAAATTACAATACTACAAGCCGACATTGGATCTTGGAGAATAAAATCCTGCCAAAGATTTGAATTAAATTTGTTTTCTGAGTTAAAGAGGACTCATTCACCACATTGGGTGAATGGGTCCCACCTAAGGGGACTCATTCGCCCTGAATTGAAAATGAGTCCCACCTTAGGAATTTGAGGTGGGTTTTCAGGATTTTGATGTTTTAAATGCCTTTTGTTGGGATCATCCTCAAAAATACACATAAATAAAGATTGTTGATGTAATAAGGGGCCAATTAAAGAATATGAAAGCCCAATTATTAATGAAAATCCTAGAGAAATGTGAAAGTGTGTTAGAACAATTTACAACACACCAAATAAGGCAAGGTTAAGATAAATTATGATTGAAATTATGTTTGTTATGCTTAGAAATCCTAGAAAAGTGTGAAAGTGTGTTACAACACTTTACAAGGGACCATTAAAACACATTAGTTCACAAGGGCCCAAGACCTAATGTGAATGTGTTATCCACATTACAACACTAAATCAAGGCCAAATTAAGCCAAAATCTGCAAGGAGGAGCTAAATGAGCGCGAAAAAGCCTAAGGACCCTTTTTTCGACATTACACAAACATGAAACAAACACACTTAAACTAAAACATGAATCCATGTTTACAAACATCTTGTAAGCAATGAAATAAGATAGAATAAGCATCAACAAATATACTATACCATTGTGAAATCAAGTGTATATGAAATAAATTAAACCTTACACTAACACTACATACACGTAAATACATTTTTATTAGCAAACTTGCATGTGTAAACAACATCCAACAAATCAAAATTAGCATTTTATAAAATATTTATCATCATTGAATCGCTTTATGCATCAGTCATGGGTGGAGACATAAAGAGGGGAATATAAATTTCAAATTTATAACATTAGATATCAAAAATAAAAAAGTAAAATGTAAAATCCTAAGATAAGAAGCTAATTGATTGATAAGGACCTAATACATTGAAAATGTTAGATTCATCAAAATATAAGAAAACAAATACACTCTATACTAATTTAAATTTATAAATAATAAATATAATCGAACTTAGATTATTGAATTGAGACTAATAAACATAAATGATAAAATGAGGGTTAGGTTGGACTTAACTTTGTTTTGTGCTTGGCTAATCGACGGATCGACTTCCTCATGAAGTATGTGATCAATACTCAAAATTCAAGTTATGTCAATGGGCCCTTGGTCTACTGGTGAAGTTGAAAGGTTCGGAACGAGCCCACTAGGGATCAAGTCTTGCTGAGTGCAATGCTCCGACATCATAAGGGATGAGGCCAGGATCGTGCCCTGGGCGAATTTGGCGGCCTTGGCTCTAACCTGAAGAGGTGCACGTGTGGGCCCGTATCGGGTTCCTAAATCGTTTATGTGGTGGCCTTCGCTGGTTGGCAGCTCAGAGGCGAATTTGGCGGCCTTGGCTCTAAGCTGAAGAGGTGCACGTGTGGGCCCGTATCGGGTTCCTAAATCGTTTATGTGGTGGCCTTCACTGGTTGGCAGCTCGCAGGCTTCATGCCTCCGTTGGGCTGCCTCGCAGGTCTGAAACCTCCATCAAAAAAAAAAAATTCAAGTTCTGAAATTGAAGATCAGCACTGTCTAAATTCAACTCAGTCAAATTTTCTGTTCACCATATTTGCATTTAACTTTTGAAATTGAATCAGCAGTGTACTGCATCCTTCTATAGTTCATGATAAGTTAGGGTTTACGAGTTATTGAAATAATATATAAGCATTTCCAAACGCATCTGATCAGAAAAATGAAAACAGTAATTGGCTTTAAAGATAAAATAAGCATTGGATATGTTCAAAAATTCTTTAGTAATACAGATCTTCATATAATATGTCTCATGTCTTTTATCATTGTAAAATATACACTTGAAGCCTTCAAACAACTGAACTACCAGGGAACTAGATCCATAAAAGCATTGTCCAAAGATATTTTTGTAATACAAAAGGCTTTTTATCTAAGATGATAAAAAACTTCCTTTTTGTAGTGCATATGTTCCAATTTTCTTTTTGATAACTGTGGCGTCTGTCTTCTTTCCTTCAAACTGTCAGTTTGGATTTGGGTACCACCATAAGCATGAACAAATACATGTGTAGTGCCTGTATAGTTTTTCATACAAGTTTAGATTATCAGTACATTGGTATTGAAGGCAGGGAAACAATATAGAGTAAAATGTCATTATGCATTTAGGTTATAATTATTATAAATTTCAAGGGAGGGAAATAGTGTGCGGATTGATCAGTAAGATGTTTTGTTGTATCAGACTGCTGTTCTTCTGGTGCTTTTCTGTAAATAGATTTTATGATCCCATAAAACCCACTTACCTTTAATAAAAAAAACTAATAAGTTTCAATAAATATCCCATGTATTTAATGGGATTTATGTAGGCTTACCATTCTTATACAAAGAAACTGCTTGAAAAGGAAAACTGAAATTCTTAAAAGCATCTTATGAGATTGGCTCCTTTCTTCCAGGACACTGAATTTCCTCCTCTGCATAGTTTCTTTACATTCAACACCAAATCCCACCAAACTAAACATGGAAGGAAATCATTTCACACATTAAGATAAAAAACCATAAAATTTGCAGCGAGTCATTTTAAACAACAAAGCATACAAGAAAAAATTTCAGAAAAACAAATTCATACATGATATATAAATTTAAACTTGGAACTATTTTGTTAAAATCTAACAGTAATCGGAAGATGATAAAGAATGTGAGATTAAGCAGGCTCTTACTTTGGAGATACGATTGTCAGAGGCCCTGAAGAAATATATGTAGCACATACTTCTTTGTTACTGATAGTTAAGATGGGAATTTGAAACAGATTACATCTCCATACTGTGTTTTGATCAGTAACAACTATTTGGGTTTTCACCCAAGCAATCTGGTTATTATCATCAGTATTCCTGAGGCACGAAAAAACCATCATAACATAAACCAAGGTGCTGCAGGCCATCATGTGTTCTAATTAGAATAATATTATTAAGAGTGGTATACATTGACGAGGAAGGAAATCAGTTGCTTATATATTCAAGCAGGATTAGTTCTTAACTAAATTTTGTATTAAATATTGGATTATTTTTTAAATAGGATTTATGATTTGTAAATGGTTGGCTGTATTTATCATGTAAGTCTGTAAGAGACATTAGATTTCCACAGTCTATTATGATAAGAGTGTTGTTTTCTGGATTTAACTGTGTGCAGTTTATTTGCACCAACGTTTCGGATCAGACTCCGTGAACCATCATCAGGATGAAACAAGAAATGTAGGAACAAAATGAGTGAAAGCAGACCAAGATGAGATAAAAAGAGGAGAAAGGGGAGAAGGGGTCCTCTTTTTATCTCATTTTGGTCTGCTTTCACTCATTTTGTTCCTACAGCTCTTGTTTCATCTTGATGATGGATCACGGAATGTGATGCGAAACGTTATGCAAATAAACTACACACAGTTAAATCCTGAAAACAACACTCTTATGTGAATCTGTAATTAAACAATAATGATGTATGATGTCGTTATCTGTGACAATTTTGTATAATTTTGAAAAAAATAAGAACGACGCATTATATATAATATGATACATTATACTATTTTGTACTATTTTACAATCAACACATATTTGACCTGTAAACCTACTGATAACTACGTCCATTGTATATACATGCATTTGAACTCCAAACCACCTCTTATTGATGTAGATCCGTTTGTCGGCTAGGGATGTAGAGCATAATCATTCATTGCATTGATACAAAACATGTCTAAATCAGCGACTAAGCTGTTATTTCAATCATCCATCAACTCTAACTACCTCGGAGAAGTCATTTGTACGTATGGATAAAATTTATCGTTTTGAATATTCTGATATAAAATCTTTAGATAAAAAATATGTTGCCCTTTTAATTCTTATTGTTCATAGCTCCTTTATGCGCCATCCAAATCATGCATGGCACACAACTTTTATTTTACTGTAAATGTTTTAGATTCTAGAGATCCTGATTAGAAATAAACGAAGTATATATATATTCTAACAAAAGAGAGTGAATGTATTTAAGGTAGGTAGATGATCCACCTTTGGGTTACAATTAATAATTATATAGATTTGAATGTATATATTTGTAGTTTTCTTGATGGAAGAAAAAATTGGTATTGAGTGATGAAGGTATATGTTCATTTGAAGTTGACTGGTTTTTTTTATATATGTTATATAAGGACTCTAAATTCAATGATACATAGAATTTAGTCGTTTTAACTTTAAATGATCTTCATTAGTCCTTGTCATAATGCTTTAATGTTTTGATATTTTTTTGCATTGAAATTTTATGTAGATGGTAAAAATTAAATAAGCAATTAATGTTCTAAAACTTTCAAACATTTTTCTAAGTTCAAAACTACCAATTTCTTTTACTTCGCTATTTGTTGAGGCTAAGTCCTTGTCATCCATGTCAATGGATCCCTTCCCACTAACATGTATTTGTCTTGTTAGCCATCAGGATGTGTGGTGATGAACAAGACTCAAATCAAGCAAGCATACTTTCTAATGAAGCCATATGATGTGATGCACTGAATCAAGTATCCACCTATCTAACTCAGAATCTAAAACTACAACAAGTTCTTACCCCTTATACTTATTGTACTTTTGATGAAGAAGAAGAAGTAGATCAACCTTTTTACGTTGAAGGTGAATTGATTTTATTGTTCTTAAGAAGATGCTTCAACTCATCAAGTTGTTTGGAATAACATTGATGTTCATCATGCCCTATTTTCTTGCAATATATGCACATCCATACTTCTCCTTCTTAGATGATTCCCCTCTAGAGGGAGAGGATTCAAATTATTTATGTAGCTTATTTTTAATTTATTTTGCTTCTTATCAAGATTCCTTGTTTCTTTATATACCTTAGGCTAACTAGCTAACAATGCTTGTGACTTAGAAGGGTTGATTAGACCCATCTGAATTAACTTTGTTTCCTCTTGGATTAGGATATTTATAAAGTCATCAACTTAGGATCAACATATGATGCTCTGGACAATAGAAATCTAATGAGTATGAGAGAAAAATCCAAACTCTAAATACTTAGGACCAAGCTTGGATAACACATTTAAAATCAATTGTAAATCCTCTTTATCAATATTGCAATCTTTCAATGGTGTTCTTAGTTTTTTATTCTTGTAGATGTAGTCTAGGATATGGTCAAAACATTTAGGATCAATATTCATCGAATCATTATCAATCTAATATCCCCTAATCTTATTTGTTTTACCACACAATTTCTCAAAAGTATGCCAAGCCTCTTTAGGTGTTTTGCATGATAAAATATGAAATTGCAAATCAAAATAGACTAATGAACATATGCATCCAAGTGTTTTATAATTATCAATCTCCCATTTTTCTAATTCTTTAGCATCAATAGGTTGAGGAATGGTTTCTTTTAGATTGCCTAGACAATCCTTTGACATGAGATAATTCCATACTAATTTTCTCCATGAAGTGTAATTATATGGAGTTAGGATTTTAATTTGAGATTTATCCATTGCAAGAACACACAAAAAGAAAAAGAAAGTAATCAACCACTATAAAATTACCTCCCCCCAAAAAAAATTACTCAATTAAAACCTCTCGAGGAATATATGATTCGATACTTTATGCTTAGTGTGATTATAGGTGCCACTAACCAAAAATAATGAAGTAGACTTGATCTTACTTCTTACATTTGGCCACAAGCTCAAAGTAAAATTTTGACATAGAATTGGATCAATATGATCACATCACTGAAAATTTAAAAAAAAATTATGCACTTTCAAAAAATTGTACCCAAAAATGTTATCGTAGCAGTGAGAATAAAGCCTTGGAAGTTCCCAAAATGAGAATGGCTCAACAATACATATGAGAATTTGAAATTTATGGAAACACCAAACATTGATTGCACTAATATGAAGAGAATGAAATTTTACCTCAAATCAAAAAATTCTCAAAAAAAGGAGGCTAAATGATTGAGTTATGGTCATTTGAAAAATGAGCTGCAAAATCAAAACTATCATTGGTGAAGGGGGCAAAAACAGTTAAGTGTCTATTGACGCAATGCTGACATCAATAGATTAAATATTTTCTCTTACTCAACAAAATATTCCGTTCAACAAAATATTCATAGAATATTACTTGATTGACAATCCTGGCAAAATCTTCTTCCAAGAATGGAATATTTGGTTCTTTGTGGTGAAATATGTTGCCAACGGTCTGACAAGTCCAATTAAGTGTTGAAGAACCTTGAGCCACCACATAGCATGCTTTGCCACCACTAGAAGTACCCATGCAAGAAAGTACCTGTGGATACATGTACTCTAGGAATTTCTTAACAAAAATTAGTAAAAAAATATTTTATTTATTTTTATTTAAATCTAAAAAACTTTTAAAAAATAGATTTTTATTTTGTACTACCTCTATATTATTTTTCTTCTGACTACAACTAGCTATTGTGCAAGTACAACTGTACAATTGTATGGTTGACCATACAATCGAATGGGGAAAAAGTTTCTCCAAGGCCTAAGGCAAATTGGCTAGATTTTGACAATTTGACAATTGATCTTGGGGTTTATGGGCCTCCTAGACATGATGGAAGTGTCTATTTTAACCCAAAATGTTCCAAATTGTAGCTACCTCCTAGATATAGTAACCACTTTTTAGCTTCAAGCCCTCATAAACTTGGCCTCATATGTCTGATTTGAAAAAAATAATCTTTTTAAAACCCATTGAACTAAATATTGAGCTCATATTTACACCAATAAGCTCCAATTTTGACTTGCAACATAAATACACAAAGAGGAAACCCCCAAATCTAGTATTTATTAATTTTTTTATTCTTTAGGTCATCATTTGATGCAAGAGAAAAGAATACTCAACTTTTCAAGATCCACCAAGATTTTCAACCTAGATCTCTCAATCAAGACTAACAAGAAGTTATCTCAAAATCTTTGATACCATATAAGAGTTTGTATAGAATACTCTACACCATACAATATTTGGATGAAGATCATAGCCACCCAAGATATAGAAACTTCATGAAAGCACAAGAGAAATAATCTATGAGAGAATAATTTTATTCTATCAAATAATACAAATGATAGGTTATGATTGTATGGTTGTTGATTTACACATGATAACCCTTGGCCATATAACCAAGGTAAGACATAGGATTAGACAATATCATGAGAAGTTTCTTAATCTCATACCATGAGATAATTAACTCAACTAATATTAAATGAATTAGGATATAATCATTAAATATAAAAAGATAATATCTTATGAAAAATAACAACCTTCTAGAAAGATTCCTTAGGACCTAATTAAAATTAACATGTAAATAGGACCCACTAGTGAACTAGTTACGTAAAACACCTATTTACATCAATAGTTTCTATGCTTAAAATGGGTGAAAATATTCTTAACTATTTCTTCTCCTCAAGCTCTCTGCCATCCTAATGATGGATCATAGAGTGTGATCCAAAATGTTAATACAAGTGCATCAGCACAATCAAATCTAGAAGAAAAATCTATCACCACGTATAAGGTTGATAAACACTAAAGTGTGACACATGAAATAAAAAGTGCAAAGAACACAAATTTTGACTCTACCATAAATACACTCAATTTAAAGTTAACAATTTCTATCATTTTTCCTTGCCAATATTATATGGATTTCACAAGGAAATTCCCTTCATTAGATGTATAATTTATGTTTAAATTATTGAATGTGTGTCATTTTATCTCATCATTGTCTAAAATAAAATATATTTAAAAGAGATCTTGTAGTGAGTATGTATATCAAATGAATTACCTAAGAATGTAATGAAACTCTTGTACGTGCCATGAATATATCTTTTTAGTATTCCCTCATATTAATCACATATCAATGTCATAATTTCTATATAAATTTATAAGATTTGGTGTAGTAACAATGATCTTATTTTCCTCTTGAGGCTCAATCATGAGGCTTATGAACTTTCTTGTTTGATGAATCACCATTGATTTTTTTTGTTCTCATTTAAAATATTTTGATATGACGATCAACTTCTTTTATTTTATAATAATTTTTATAATTATGATGACAGTGTGTGACTTTGAATCACATGCCATAGTGCTCCCTCATGTAGATTTTATTAAGATGATAACAAGATTTCAAGGATTACACATAAAGTCAACACTTCATCTTTAAATAGATAGATTTTATACAAGAGGATATATATTCAATTGTCATGCATGCCCCTACCTTAATTTAATCAATCAATAATGTATGATTGGTAATGATTTTGGTTATAAAAGTACTACTTTATATTATAATTAGATTACTCTTAGTACTATAATTCATGTTAAAGTTTAGAGTTGTCCTCTTGATCCATATATGTATGTTGAAGACAAAACCTACCTATTACTCACAGTATGAGGAGGTAATTTTATTATGGTGATGCTAAAATAGTGATATGCTTTGATGAGTTTCTTTTTTTCTCCAAAACATAAAATTTTGTAAGGATTGGTTATTGAATTAATATTTGACTTAGCCAATAATTCTTTGTTAGGTGTAATACTCCACATTTTAGTGATATAAAATTTTGTGGATGTCACACCATTTTTTGTGTCATTGGAGTAATTTCTCAAGAATTTAAACTCCATCTATTCATTTTAAAGAACTATTTGTACATAAATATAATTCCAAGTCACTTGGCTTGTTATTTGGGTTCACTTTACATGAAAAAGAGGGATACAAAAATTATACCTTAAAGGATTTAAAACCATATAAGGTCATTCTTGATGATGAGATGGAAACCACAAGAATGACTCATGATAAAATGTGTGTAAAATGTTTCATCAATTCCCTCCACTTTTTAAGGGCTTCATCAATCAAAAATTTGAAAGGATAGTGGTTCACCCTTTAATTGTAATCTAAGATCATTTGATTAAAAAAAAAGAATCCAAATTTTTGTTTCTTGAGACTGCTTCTTATAATATTGCCTCATTCGATGGAATATATAAACATAGAAAAAAATCTAATATCATTGATCTAAATTCTATTGGTAATACAATAGACAAAACATTTATGTATTATCAAAATAATAAACCACAACGAATGAAAATGAATCTATAAACACAAATAGTATATACTCCAAAATAAATATTTTTTAATTAAAAGGATATTTGTTTATATAAAATTGAAAATATTTGTGAAGAGAAGTAAAGATACAAAACATTAGTTTTTATGTTTGAGAGGAAATATCTTTATAGTTAATTTATTAGGAAATGAATAGACAAAAAGAGAAAATTGAAGTGATTTTCTTTCAAATCTAAAAATCAATGTGACAAAAGCATCTCCCTAAATAAGTTGAGCTTTATTATGACATAAAAATTGTAACATAAAATTTCTTAATTTTATTTCCAAAAAATTTAATATATATTTTTATATTTTATATTTTGGACCCTTTTAGATAATTCTTTAGGGATTTTTTCCAGCCAAAATAGACTTTAAAATCCAACACATTAAAAGTTTTAATTTTTAATCAATGATGATGGAGTTGTACCCTTGGAAAGATAACAAGACTACTTATTTGGTATTCTTCAAAATATTATACTTAACTCTCACATAAATTAGCTTGGTTAATAAAATCACTTAATTATGTGAAGAACCTAATATTGGTAAGAAAAATGGAGGAACAAATTAGTAAGTTTTATTTTGATCTAAAATTTAGTTATAAATCTATTAAAATAAAGAAGCATCCACCACTTATATATTGAAAAAATTAGACACAATAAATTTGTGCATGAAAAGAACCATTAAGAGAACGTGATCTATAATATTATTGAAAAAAACTTCTAACAATTAATAATTAAAAAAATATGGAATATTTTACTTATATTCAAAATAAATGATATTTGGAAGGAATGAATGAAAAATGAATATATAAAACCCCCAAAGGGGAAAGCCCAACTTGGTAGTGTTAAATATATTACTACTAAATTATTTTTAGAATCTAAAAAAATATAATGAATTATAAAGTAGTGTACATTACAATATACCCCTTACTCTACTTTGTACATACATTATGTTAAGTCTATTTGTTGGACTAATTGTCAACGTCTCCCTTCAGATTTGGGACATGGATTAACCACCTCCTATGGATCCACTTATCTCTAGTGTTTTTATTGAGCATTAATAGGTTGATATTTTGGTGGAATGACAAAGGTGTTCCATCAATTGGTATCAGAGTCGGGTTGTGGGTTTGAATCCTATCAAGTGATAGAGATAAGTGGATCCATGAGAGGTAGTTAGTCAATGTCTTGAATCCGAAGGGATACACTTACAATTATTCCAACACTATGATGTGAATTTCATTCTACTTCTCAATACTTTGCAACACTAAAACATGCCTCCCCTTATACAATCAAACTCCCTTTTTCCATATATAAGTTTTGTTATGTCATCTTTATTTACCAGGATGTCCCCAAAGTGAAACTAGAAGGAGAAATTTCAAAATATTCACTTCAAATTTTATATTTTTTTGTGGTGCTAAAATAACCCCTTTTACAAATTAGGAATTTTGCAACCATCCTTGGTAGAATTTGAAAATTTCTCTTTGTTAATTTTGAAAATGATTTCTCTAAAAAAAGTTATTAATCCAAATCCTTACAAATTATCACACCTCCTATTAGAGAGATGCTTTTGGGCCAAAAAGATATTATTATGACTTTAAGTGAGGAAATATATTCCTCACTTCTTCCTTCAAGTACTACTTGGATCGCTTTGGTGTCTTTCCTTTGAAGAAAAATTTCCTAGACTCCTAGTTTCATCCAATATTTTCTAAAATATTGCATCCTATTTAAGTATTTACTAGTCTCCCACTACCAAATCCTTCATTGGGTGTATTATCCTAACTTTAGCTTGTACATGGGTAAAAGCACAAAGTTGTGTCACACTTTATAAAGGAACCGACCAACACTAATCCAACTTTTAAACTTGAATCACTAAAAAGTAGTATATATGTTTTGAATTTTGAAATGATGTAAACTAGTAGAATATGTATTTTTTATTATATTTTATGTTTTCATTTTTTTTAAATTAAAAAATTATTTTAAACTTGTTTTTTAATAAATTAACACTATAATTTAGTTGATAAAATGCTGAAAAATGAAGGTGCATGAGATGTCAAACTTTTTATAGTAATTTTTTTTTCTTTCAAATTTTTTGTGTATTTATAACTTGAAACTTTAGTGCATGGATTTTTTTTCCAATTTTGATAAATACATATTTTTAAATAAATATTAAAATGTATGTGAATCAAAAAACAGTTGTTTCCATTGGACGTCAACTTTCATATTAAATATAATTTATCTAAAATAAAATAAAAATTATACCATCTTGAAATAGATTCTTTTATCTAGTGCGACATATTTTTTTCATTTTTTTTTAATAAGTTTTAGTATTTTTCCTTTGCATGGTAATCAACCTAATATTTTGTGTTGATAACATACTTTTAGTAAAAATAAAAAATATATATAAATAATAATTAAACTATTAAAATAAATATATTTTTGAAAACTACACTTATGGATCTACAAAAGGGTGTTTTTATATATTTTTTTAAAATGTTGTTTACATTAGGAGTTATTGAAACTTCAAGCTTTTCAAATAATTTTATTTTTTAGTAAATTGGATTCAAAGTGGTGTTCCATATATTTTTATCCAACAATTTTAGTTGAAAATTTTGTGGATGTACCTAACTTAGCTAGAATGAATCTTACTAGATCATATGTTTGACCAAAATTGATTTTTAGTTAGAAATACTTAAATTCAGTTGTGTTGATAAATTGGCTGAAATTGTGACACAGCTTTGTGTTTTTACCCACATGTAGCATGATTGGGCATAATATTTGACTAAATATTAAGGATTGGTGGTGATCACCCTCAATTTGGTGTGAGTGTGAAGACCTCCAAATTATTTTATAAGAACATTATGATCCTCCAATTCTATTCCAAATAGCATAGTGATTCTTCTAAACTTCATGGTCCAATTTTACACACTTTTCACATTATCTTGCTTAAGATGCAAACCCTTTTTTTATGGGTATTCTGCTCAATAGGATAAAAATTGTTACATGGAAATTCCTTAGTCCTTCCAACCTAGTTATAACTAGTTTTGTTTTCCTTTCAAAAGATGAAAATTAACTCTCCCACTATTCAAAAGTACGTCCTAAATTTTTGAGACATGAAATTTAAGATATATTTTACATATTTCTAATATTATGCACACTAAGTAAACTTTAATTTATTTGACCCAAATATCAAAAAAACTAATCATTCAATATTTATCTCTACTTTTGTTTTAATATTAAAAGGGGTATGTACATATTTTAAATGGATCTTATTTCTCAATTATAATCCAAGGTTTCTTGGTTCTCTAGCTCCTTATTAGAATTCCCAATACCAAATTTATTAGTGATACCTTGTACTAATAGATTCACACATTTTATTTTTCTTTTCTCGGTATTGTGCTCTATGTTTTAATTATGTGGTGAACTATAATTACTAATCCGTATCACTTAGTGACTTACCCATGGCGTAAATTTTAAAGGCAATCAACCTCATATTGACCAATTAGATTGGTCATGATATGTTTATCCGCATGTGTGTGGTAGTTCATATGGTAGGAAACATGCCAAACACATGTTCCAATAGAGAATTGAATTTTTCTATCACTTTAGCTTCGGTCACTTAACTCATGACTTATGATCTTCACTTGATAATATCACACCATGTAACCTACCAACAATTAACACATGATTCCATTATCCATGTGTATGTGTGGATAAGTATTCATTGAGACTTAGTCACTTATCAATTTATTAAACAATTTTTTTTATCATGTGGCTCATTCATATTCATTATTGAATGCCTAAATGTGTGAATTATCAACTAGGGGTCATGTGTTTAATTCCTATTTTCTTATGGTGAAATATCCAAATGATATAGCATGTATCTTGTTCACCTTTTTCAGCCCTATCCATATAATCTTTCTTAATTATCATAATACTTTAGATCATTTCCATTGTTAATAGTTGGGTCCCACAATTGAAAGTTACCCAAAGACCTTTCTAGTCCACATGGATTGATACGTCACTATTTTATTAGTCAAGAGAATACATGTGGTTTTCCATATCGGGTCACATTATTAAAAGGTAAACTAAATGGTACCACACATGCTCTAGTAGAATAACTATGGTAGGTCCCCTTTGACATATCCAATAGATGAGCACTTATAATAATTTAGGGTGATGTATTGCAATATCTGTGGATTATAACTAAATGAGGCATTTTGCTAAAAAATAGTAACTTGAATATCTCCTTTCACCACCCTCCACTATAGCTCTAGCATTGATAAGTACCAACCATATAATGTTATAAAAATGTCAAGATTATTTAATTTATTGAATTCATTAAAGAAAATAACAAAGAGAAACATGGAGTAGTTATATTGGTCTATGGTAAAAAAAATATCCTTATCTATAACATGCATTTTCTCTTTTCATTATCATTGTATATCTCAAACTTGATGATTCTCCATTATTTATCTAAATAGAAATTTACCTCATAAAAAGCTAAGAAATGACCACCTATTCCATTATGTGTCATTATTTAAATATATTTACAATTCACCTTTAATTGAGCATGATTTAATTTGACATCTTGGCTCAAATTTAAATTACTCTACTATTAGTCTAAAATTAAAATATCCTACAAAAATTATATAATATATGAAATATGTCATGGTTCGATATAAAGATTGTGAGTTAGACCATGGATATGAACTATGTTAAATTATAAGGCACTAAAATACTATCTTAATCTTTCATAATGAAGCACACTTGTCAAGTAACAATAGGAAATTAAAGGGAAACCTAGATGGAGGAAAATGTTTGCAAAATAAAATATTGATATTTTTTACCAAATAAAAGGGGACCTTGAATATAGGAAAAATATTAAAGTAAAATAAAAATTGAATCTTTATGAAAAATCAAAAGAAATAACTATTTTACTTTGTCTATTTTTGCAGTGAATTTATTTAAGGAAATGGAAAGTATAAGTAAATGCATTGGGGTTATTTTATCTAAAATTGATGATCTTTCTTGGTGAGCTAAGATTGAGAGAACCTAGCCTCCTTAAGAAATAAAAATTAGGATGTTCCCAGATCTCTAATCCTCCCCAAGTAGCACCCTCAATAGGTAGGTTCAATGAACCAAGTAATTTTTAATACTTGTTCCTCTCAAAAATCTCACCTTTGGAACCTATCACTTCTCCAAGTATCAAAATCAACAATCCCTCATCATCTAATGGTGGAAAGTCTATTGAAGGTACATTACATTTACCAAGAGCCCTAGTCAAACAAGAGACATAAAAAGATTATGAATTTGACTCTTCTCGAGAAGCTTTGATGCATAGTTCAATTTGTATATCCCCCTCACAATTCTATAAGGCCCATAAAATCTTGGTTTGATTTTTTAATCCTTATTTCTTTTAAGGGAAGACTATATATGAGGTTTTAACTTCAATCTCAAGTAAACCATATCTCCAACCTTAAAATATCTCTATGTATGGTTATGGTGTGCATAATTTTTTTATTGAATACAAACCTTTTATAGAAGTCCTTTGAGAAACCTCAAGATTTATTATCTTTGATTAACCAATTCACTTAGTGTTGGTACTCTACTATTTATTAGTATTAGATTAAAAAATGCATCATATCTAAATAAGGATGCAAAAGTGGACATACCAATGGTCATATGATAAGATGTATTATAGTAGTACTCTCTCAAAATAAAACCACTTAACCAATTCTAATTGTTGGTTTGAAATATGGTTCCTTGGATGCCCTTGAACCCATTTATTCAATATTTTTCATTGGCCTATGGGTGATAACTTGTGCTAACTATGAGCTTTGTACCTACCAAGTAAAATAATTCTTACTAAAATGAACTCAAAAATTTGTTGTCCCTATCACTAACTATTTTCTTAGGAAATCCATGCAATTTAAATTTTTCTATAAAAATAAATATACCACATGAGTAATTTTGAAATATAATGATATGGAAACTAAATATATGCATATTTAGTCAATCAATCTACAAAAATATAAATGCAATCTCTACCATATATCCTAGAGAGGCTAGTGACAAAGTTCATGGATATCTCACTTTTCACTTGAAATTAGGAAGGATTGAAACAATCATGTTGGGAAAACTTGTTTTGCCTTGTGTTTTTTGACATGCACATTCCCTTAAATTCCTAAAAATATCTTCCTTAAATCCCTTTGATGAGAATCAATCCTTTATTTTACTATATGTATTGAATTATCCAAGTTTCCCTAGTAGTTGTGTATCATGACTTTATCTCAATATATTTTTCTTCATTGTAGATTCAAGGACCAAGAAGACTCCATTTTTATACAGAATAAGCCCATCCACCACTATTTATCTATTATCTCTTATTACATCAATAATTTTAGTATTAAATGTGTATTTAGCATATTATATTAAAACAAAAACCTTCCAACTAGCTAAAATTGTGGAAAGGAATCAAAGAGTAGGCTTTCTATAAATAGAATCAACAATATTTTTCTTTTGTCTTATATACTCTATGTCAAAATCATAAGTTTGTATTTTAATTACCCACTTTTTATATAAATAATTAAAATCACATTGGCCCAAGAAGAATTACAAGTTGTTATTATTAGTTCTCATAATACTTTTTTCACAAGCTAAATATTTATTAAACCTCCAAAGTATGCATAGTAGCCAGCTTGTCATTATCATAGATAGAGTGTCATATATAATTTATTCAATTTTCTAATTTTAAAGGCTATAGGTTTCCTCCTCTAAGTTATAATAAATCATATTAATTATCCTAATACATCACATTTTCTAAAACAAATAGAAGAAAAAAGCTATGTATAGAGAGTACATGACATGAGATCATTACCTTTTTTAAATTTTTCAAAAACAAATAGTATCTTTAGTTTTCAATTAAAAGGCTATTTTCTTAATCAAATCTTTTAATGGTGGAACAATGTGAGAAAACACCTTACCAAACCTCCTATAAGAACTATAAATCTCAAAGAACCCTCTTAATAGTGTTAATGTGATAGGAGGTTATCAATTTGAAATAGATTGGATCTTTTATGGACCCACTTGTATCCCATTCACACTTATGATATGCCTCAAATATAATTTATTTGTTATTCCAAACTAGAATTTAGATTACTTTTCATAAAATGATTGTTATTATAACATTACAAAATAGTGTTCAAGTGTTTCAAATTTTTTTCCCATGCTTTAATATAAATCAAGATATCATTAAAGAAAACTAAAAAAAAATTCCTGAAAATCATGATGAATACTTGATTGGAAAGTAACTAGATCATTTATTAAACCAAAGGGCATAACAAAAAATTCAAAATTCCTAAAGTGACATATGAACTTTATTTTATGTGCATCCTTATCTCACACAAATCTAGTGGTAAACTAATCTTAGATTAATCTTTGAGAATTCCATGGCTTCATGAAATTCATCTATATGATCATCTATCATAGGTATGTGATACTATTCTTGATGGTATTCCTATTGAATGATCTATAATTAATGCACATTTGTATTGTACCATGCTTTTTTACAATAACTACTAAGGATGCAAAGGGACTCGAACTAGGCCTTATGTATCCCATCGTAAGAAATTATTTTGTATTTGTTTCAATATATTTCTTGTACCATATTGGGTGATGGTATAGAGTGCTTATAACTAGCTTCATACTCAATTTTCATTCTATGATGGGTAAACCCATAATAGTGGTTTACAATTTTGATGAGGAAGGAAATTTGTAAAAATTTTCACACATTCAAAATTTCATAGAGGTTCGCACGAACCCAAAAGAGGGGTTCGGTCAAACCCCTAGTTCGAGCGAACCTCCTTTTGCATGGTGGGTTCGCTCAAACCCTATGATGTCATGTTTCTTCATAGAAACGAATGGAAAATTCAAAAAAAAGGGGGTTTGAGTGAACCCCCCTTTGAATGAAGGGGGGTTCGCTCGTACCCCCTTTTTTTCCCTTCTCCCTCTCTTCCACCAAATTTTAGCAGATTTTTGCCCTTTGAAGCTCAAGTAGAGAATGAAAATGGAGGAGACTTCATAGAACCAACTGGAATCAAGTAGTCCTCAAAACGAGCTATCCAATGACTATAATTTTAATATGTTTTGGTTTTATTATGTATTTGTTTTTTTCGTTTTATTAAACATAGGTTTTTCATCGAAAATGAAGGTCTTTGTTTTGCACATGTGGAAAAATAGCAGATTACCAAAAAAAAAAATTAAAAATATGAGTGCACTAGATATTGAAGTCCTTGATCCACCAAAAAAAATTAAATAGAATTTTGATTTATACAAAAAAAGTTGTGCGTTATATGGTTGCGCTATGTCTAAATTGTAATTGGTTTGACTTCGAAAGTTGATTAAAGAAAAAATATTCAATAAAAGACTATCTAACCAAGTGGAAGCACTAGATATCGGAGTTACAAATCTAAATTTGAAAGAATTAGAATTTTATCCTTCATGGAAAAAAAGTTATGCATTATACAGTGAGCATCACTTTTTAAAAATGTTGTTTTTAAAAAAAAAAACTAGTTTTCGTGGGAGATGGAAAAAGAAGTGCAATCTAATTCAAAAAAATTTGAAAAAAATATTTTTAGAATCTACATACAAAATGTGATGAGACTCTAGTTTGCATCATCTTCAAATTCCTCACAGTTTAGCCAGTGTAGGTGCCCGAACGTGAAGATTTAGTTAAAAATAATAATTTTAGAGTCCAGTTTGACCAAAAATTATAAACCACTATTGTGGGATCACCCTGATATATGTTGAAAAACTCTATCTTGGGGTAAAACAAGTTATATGATTCTCTTTTCTGAAATATCTATCACCATAATAGTAATATTCTAGAACATTGCTACATATGCACTTAATGTATTATATTGCTTGATCTTTAAGATTTTTCTAAAATATAATTCTTTATTTTTAAGTCTCAAATCTATCATGTACCATTTAGAAAAACTTCTCAAACTTTATTACTCAATCATTTCCTTGAGTGGTGAAATTATGGTACCACTAATCACAAGCAACACCTCCTAAATGTAAAGAGGAAAATTCGATTACATATCTCTCCTTCATTGGGTTGAGGGTGACGTAAGTCTATAATTTTTCTAACCAAGTCCAAAGATAAAATCTTGTCACTTCCATTAAAATTGGTTGAAATTTTTTTATTTAACTTATTCTTCAACTTTCTATTTTCCATTTTCTAAATGTTTCATAATCCTTTCTTGTAGAGTGTCCTTTTACTTACCATATCAACATATTTTTTAAAGTTTAATGTTTCCTTCATAGTTTAAAATTGATTGTGATATAAATCTATTAATCTAGTCACTTCTCATCAAAAAATTCTTGATGAAGTTTGATGGGAACCATTTCAACTTTTTCTTCTTCTAACAAAAATATTAGGCTTGAGGATTTTTAGATGGTATCTCTTATTGCTCTACTACTCATTTTTGGGCTTTCCCTTCCTTGAAAAATTCATGTGCATAATTTTTATACTAGTTTCTTTATTAGTTCATTTGACTCTCTTTATCCTTCATTAGGATTTAGTAAATTCCTCTTAAAAATCCTTATTTTTCATTTTATTTTTCCTTTTCTTCCTTCATCATCAACTTCTCGTATGTCCAAATCTTTGACGTTTCATCTTTTGACCTTTAATTTATTTTGTTGCCACTTGAGATATGTATTCTCTCTACCACACATAATCATAAATAATTAAAATACTATACAAGATAACAAGGTATCTAGCTCTGATATCACTATAATAACCCTACGATTAATTTTATGCAAATAAATTTTAGATTTAAATATTTAAATATATATTTCATAAACCTAGGTTTATTCATGAATTTTATAAATCATATTTATAAACTAGATTATAAATGAAGCTAGTAGAGAAGATAAACTTCATAACTTTTCTCATTATTAAAAAATATAAATATATCAAGATACATTGTAATAAGAGTAGAACATCTACAACAATAAAAACTATAAACCATAATTAAAATAATTGAATTCACAACAATTAAAAATGATACAAACTCGATGAAGCTAAAATTTCTACACATGAAATGTAATTCATGACCTCTAAATGAGGTCATCCTATAGGCCAAAAAGGGTTTTTATCCCTTGCTTCTTAAAACCAAAGGTTTTTTGTTCTACTATCTTAAAAAAATCCTAGGTTTTTCATCCTCAAACATGGTTTCTTGAACACACATGTGCTCAAATAAAAAAATTCTAAGATTTTTTATTTATAAAATGGATAATCCCTTAAATTGACACTTTCACTCTTGATATCTTTTGGACTGATTACAAGAATGAGATCTCACCAAGATAATGGTGAATATTATGAAAGTACCAAGGGTAGTGGAGGATGCAACCAATCCATTAATAAAATTATGTCCATATTCCACCTCCATGTCCATGAGTACATGTGAATTAATTCCCTTAATATATGAAAACCATTTTTGGGAAAAAAAACTTTTTTGGAGTAGTTGCATTATCAAGACTAACTATTAATGACACCTTGGGTTTTGAATTAAGACAAGTGCGAGTGAACATAGTTAAAAGGAAGGAGTTTAAAAATTTTGGGGTCAGAGATACCTCATGACTCTTACCACATGTTAAGGATCAGAGTTCAATGTACCATATAAAAGGTACTCAACTAAGGAAATTCAAAAACTCCAATAAGGTAAGGGAAAGAGTGGGTTTTTAAAAAAGGAATTTTAGGATGGAAAAATCAGAATCTTAGTAGAAGGGAATGAATGTCAAAAAGAGATGAAAGGTATACCCAGATGGAGAATTCTAATACTCTTACAAAAATAGAGGAAAAAGGTATACTTGGGAGTAAAGGAATACTAAGAAAGGTAACTCTAAAATTTTGTTTGTTTGAAACACTCAAGAATTTGAGCATAAAACCTTGATACTAAGAACACTTGATATTTACAAGGCTAGGATCCATTGGCTTAGCCCCACAAAAATAGGAAATTATTTTATTCAAAAACATGAATTTATTAAAAAGGGGCATTACAATATCCAATTCCAAGAACTATACTAATAAGAACAAAGAATAAAATATTTGTAAGTTATTGTAAAAAAATTAAATATCATGTAATTATTAGACAATGTAATGGCGTGAATTTGTACCCCTTGCAAATTCAACATTTACATACCTCCTACCTTGGAGAATTAAGTCTCATAATGTAATTCAACGCTCTTCATCCATTTTTCATCCACTTGGTGGCCTATTTTCATGTCGATGGGGGATATTCTATCTAGGATGCTAGCATGGCATGTTGATGTCCTAATAGGATTCTCGCCTCTGTAATTTACAAAGGAATTACACTCCTCCATTGGACACAAAGTGTAACATCTCTTGCCATTCGGACCAACTTTGAATGGCTCATTTACCTCTAGTTTCACCTTCAAATGCCTATCTCATTCATTATTTGATGGATTCTTGATCATACACACACTTGGGACTACTCTACACTCTTCTCACAATATTCTCACATTCTATTTGCAGACACGTAAAATATACATGCACCTGATTCTGATCTTACTAACATCATTTCGTCTTGAATCATACTCTCATCTTATCAACACCTTTCATCCCTTAATTAAATAAATCATTATTTATTTAATTAGGTCTTTCTCCTCTGCTGATTAAATTAATCAATTTAATTTAATTAATTCTTAATACCTCTTTAATTAAATAATTTATCTTATTTGATTAAATTCTCTAAATTCCGCTTATTAAATTAAATAAATTAAACCTTATTTGATTTAATCTAACATATTCCTCTTTGGTTAAATAAATCAAATCATTTATTTAATAAACCATTTCCTCTCAATTCTTATTTAAATTAATTCATCTATCTAAGTCTAAATTGTCACATCATCTAATTCTTCATTAAATTAATCAAAACCATGATTAAGTTAATCCTTTTCATTAAAATCCTCTAGAGAATGCAAGTTGCACAATAAATCAATTACTTTGATTTATTAATTCATCTATTTTCCGTTACAAAGCATCAAAAGGGAATATTCCCTCATTTGAATTCAAAAAGGCCAAGTGGGCTTGGTCCTTCCAACAAGGCATTCAAAGCCTCTTACATGTCCTTGTGCATTGATCCAAGTGACATTAACTTCATTTCTCTTTCCCTCTCACATGTCACATTCAAAATTCAAATTTAAATCCAATGGCATTTATCATGCACATTGGCCAAAATGTGCTCATTCCTCATCCAATCACATGTGGACAAGTGGCCACTTCTCATTGGTTGGTCTTTTATCCCACATTCATCCAAATCCATCATTCTTCCAGCTTGGGAATCTATAAATGAGAGACTCTTCCTCTCATTCAAACATCCACATCTTGAGTAAACTTACTCTACTCAACTTCATCCTCAAAGCAAGATCTTAGATAGGTTATTGCAGGTTTTCTCAAGAACACAAATTGTTCTTCATCAACAAAGTGGATCAATCACTCATCAAATCATCAAAGCTTACAAAGGAGTTGGGAAAGGGCCAATTGCAACACTTCATTAGCACCAACTCCCCCATGGGATCTCTAGTTTGCTCATTTAATTAGGATTTACATGCTTTTTCATATTTTATTCTTCATTTTTTCCTATTTTAAGTTTTGTAAATGGATTTCATGGGGAACCCTTGTTTTACCTTGCATATGATCTAATATCATGTTTGTTTGCTTTGTTTATGCAGGTATCAAATTGGGGTTCACACTATCACCTCCATTGAAGTTGCAAGTTGGTATTTTGTTGGCTCACTCTCATCATTGTTGCGACAACGTCGATCTTTGAAAGCTTGCAAGTTCGCTCCTTCTCCCATTTTCCTTGAGTGCACATGGTTGAAGGTGATATCACTCCATTTTCCTTTTCTCTTACATTATCATTTTCATATCGTACCATATTGTTGTTCAACATATTTCTTAGTATTGTTATTTCAATATCTTTCTTTATCGCATTTCTCCAATTGTTGCTATATTGGTTGTCCCTAGAGGTAGAAATGCCAAAGTAAGGGACTAACTACAGTAGTCCTCTAAACATAGCCTCAACATTTTCCCGTTCTTGTGTGTGTAGGTTTCTCTTCGAGTGAAGACCTTGAAGATATCAACTCGTGGGTAGGAAGGTGTGATTTCCTCACTCTTTTTTGTCAATTCGTAGATTAGATCAAGTTAAAGTATTCTTCGTGTTATTCTACTATATAGTTTCTTTTTATTTCTATTATTGCATCAAACTATATTTGTTAGGTTGTTAGTAGGTTTTTCCTAGTTTTTGAATGTACTTTATGATTTTTGTCCATGTGAATGCCAACGACCCCCCAATGAGATGCTAGTGCGTCGCACTATCATCACTGTCCCGTGTTGTAGTCCTTCAGCAGTGAGTTGCCTAAGTTACAGTCTGGACTCTAGAAACTTGTTCACCTAACTTCCTAAAACATTCATGATCATTAAGGAATGACAACAACTTGGTTGTTCTTCCTTTCAACCTTTAAACTCTAAACTCTCCTAAAACTATTTCATTAGCTTGAGGTAGATCAAGGTAGCCTATTATTCTAGACCCTCCTGTGACCTGGGGTCCTGAGCAGTCGGTCCCCCTCCTCTACATTTTGGTGAACCCGACGTGAATCTTTTTGGTTCCGCTTCGTAGTTTTGAAGGAATATTCTCTCGTGTTGTAGGTGGGTTGTAGGTGTGTGCATTATAGGGCGCCTAGCCTTGCAACCCAACCTACGACCCCTAGCAGTGTAGTTAGAAGATTCCCTAAATGTTGTGAAGTGAACTCTAGAATAGGTCTCTACCTGATTGTTAAGCCTTGGGGTCTTCTAAGAAAGTCATTTTTGGTGTACGTAGAAGATGGCTTCTTTCATGCATCTTCCCATCCTGCCTATGTATCCTATGAATGGGTCTCCTACTATAACCTTTACATCACAACACTTGCCTATAAATGCAAATAGAAAACCTTCTCCTTTGTACATTCTCGCTCATATCAATAGAAATACCATGACTGGTGTTCTCGTTGATCCTATGTGTTGAATTAATGTTATTATAGAGGAGATTATACTAAAAAAAAATTTACATAAGGATGGGTACGATGAATCTAAGAGCAGGATACTTACGCATGATGGGATTTCTATCCCTCCCATCAATTTCATCACCCTTTCAGTCATGGTAGGGCCTAGGACTATGAATACCCTTTTCGATATTATCTCAAAGTCAGACTTATTCAAAGTGAAGCTAGGAATTCCATGGCTAGTGTCCATGAACATAGTCCCTTCGATGATCCATAAATTTTTAAAATTCTCTCATGAGGGGTCAGTGCACATCATGAATGACATTGGGTATAAACCCCTAGTATTGTGTGGGGCTTGTTCATTAGATCACTTTTGGCCTACCCCTATTAGTTTTCTTCCTCTAAGGATGGACCTATTGTATTGCACTTACGTAAAATTCAAGAATGCAGGCATAGCACTAAAAGTAACCTATCCTCCTTCCCCTTATGCTATTTTGGTTAAGGCTTCTTTGATAGCGCAACATCAGGTTGCTTCTTCCTCTCAAAAGGGGAAGGGGAAGTCTACTCACACCCATGATCCTTCTTCTTTTTCTATAGTTCACCCACTTCTGCCTCTTGTCCTATTGTGGTGCCCTCAGCTTCCACTCTCATGCATCGCATGGGGAGTCCAATGGTGCCTGCTTTGCAGAAGGCCAAGCATCAGGTGTTTTACCTTCCTATCTTTCTCCTGGTGCCTCAGCCCATCGTATATTGTAAGGGGAAGCATCCCCATGGAGTCACCTCTACATCTTGGTCTCCTACCACTCTTGCCCCTAGGGTGGAAAATAGGAAGAGGCCCACCGCTAAGGCACTTGACTCTGCTTCTCCATCTATTATTGTGTTTTTTCCTACATCTCTTCCTCCTTTTTTGTCCAAGAGTCACTCCATCTGCTAGCAATAGTTCTGATGGACACTCCCATGGTAGAATAGGAGCCTCTTGCTCCTCCTCAAGCTATAGCTTCCAACTCTTAGAGCCAAATAAATTGTCTTGTGTGTGAGCATAAGCGTCAGAGGAAGGCTTTGGCTATTGAAAAGGCTACTTTTCAAAAGATGATAGGGGAGTCAACAAATCCTATTTTTTTGTCTCATGTTGTACCCTCCTCTTCCACTTCTTCTGCTTTGGTTCCCATCACCTCGATCTTGCTTTTGGCTCCCCCCATGAGCATGGATGGACCTCACCTAAAAGGGTGCAATTGTTCATCGCTCCCTCAATTGAGCTTCCATTCTTGATGTCCCTTTCAGACATCTTGCCTTTTCCTAATCCTGTGGATATGCCGAATAGATCGATGGTGTCCACTATGGTTTTTTCCTCTTCTTTTTCACCTTTTGCCTCTTTTTTTTGGATCTTGCATCCATCGATGAAGCACAATTTGGAGGAATACCCTGATTCTAATGGGGATCATAAGAAAGGATCACCTTCTTCGGAAGTTGGTTCTGCTTTGGCTTGCGTCATCCTAGTGATGGAGGTTGCTCTCGAATCTTACGGTGAGGTCAGTAGTGGAACTCGAGTGCCTCCTTCATCACCCACCCAGTTGACACATGGCACTCTTTTCAAGTGCATGTTCAACTCAGTGGATGATTTTTTGGCTTTGTTGGTGATTTTTGCAAAATCAATGATGTTTACCTCACAGGAGTTGAGTGAAGAATACCTCAAGGGGCCCTCTTCCTTAGCTCTTGTCATAGGAAAATTGGAGGGTGCTCCCCTTACTATCCCACCCTTGCAAGCTCATCTATGCTCTCCCTATAATGATATATATTGGGAGAATGATGACCTCTTGGTTGATGAGGACTAGAAGGGAACCTCTTCTTTATCTATAGATTAGATTTATCTATGTGTTGTATTTCCCTCATGCTTTTTTATGTGTTCCTGGAGGAACCTTGTCACCCTTGTAGGTGCTTGGATATAGAAGTTTTTTGTGCCATAAATCTCTTCTATTTGATACATCATTCTTATATTTTTTGTGCCTTGATTTTTGACAATTGGGGATGATGCAAAGTGTTGGGGGAATTAAGGCTTCCCATCCATGTTGACCCAACTTTTTATTTTTATTTTTCCTTCACGTACCTTTATTCATGATCTGATATAGTAGGGGATTGATGATAGTTCATATATAATTATATTATATTAAAATTTATCTATATCTATGAGCAGTTCTGACCCTAAAATATCAAATCTCCTTGTCTCTTGATTTCTTCATCTTTGTTTGTGTTTCTCTCTTCTTTACTCGTTTTGTGATGTTGTTGTTCCTATGTGTTGTCCCTTATGTGTGCGATAACATTTGCACAATTACATCTCATCATGTATCACGGGACCCAACATCACTTTCTTCTCTCTTCTTAGGATGTCACATGCCTTTATGTTCAGCACACAGCATCCTAAGGGGGGCTATCATATTGCTTTGATTTTCAAAAAGGTACATTTTGTGGCCAAAAAATCCCTCGCTAAAAATCCCTTATTTTTCAAAAAACGGTATTCTTCAACAAGGACCCCTAGTGAAAATTTTCTTTTGAAATGGATTCGTAGAGAAAGAATTTGAAAATTTTCCTTCGAGAAGGGAGTACTTTTTCTAATGAAGAAGTTTGAAAAATTTTCCTTGTGAGGGAGTATTCTTCCTTGATGAAAGAGATCTTTCAAAAGGGTTCCTTGATGCTAGAATCATTTGCAAAAAATATCATCACCTTTCAAATAGAGCATCCCTTGAGTAGACCCCTTTCTTTTGAAGGGTTCTCGAGGGACACCTTTGAAAGCTTCTCCTGCAATTGTTGATTGCCTATGTGACTTTCTATCTACCTGAGTGGATTTTTTCTATCTAACATGTTTCTTTGCAAGACCAAGCACCTGTGAAGCTACTTTTTCAATCAACATTGGAGGATCAAGCACCTTGAGCTTTCCTTGTAGGACCGAGCACCTGTAAGGGCATATCAGACTCTGCAGAGTCTTTCACATCTAGCCTCCCTTAGTACTGAGCACCTGTGGTGCCTCCTCTATAGGAGTGAGGACGTATAGATCCTTTTTTTCACCTTCCATAGGTCTGAGGGCCTATGGCGCATTTGTTCAACTCTTCTCAAGACCAAGCACCTATGGAGCCATATCCTCTTCCTATGCATTCAAGTGTGTCAGTTTGTGGTCTGCTTCCTCGATAATTTAGGTATACATTCCTTAACTTTCTCTCTACTTGAACATGCATTCACTGACACTTATGCCCACTAAAGTGGGGAAAAATATAATGGCGTGAATTTTCACCCCTTGCAAATTCCACATTTACATACCTCCTACCTTAGAGGATTAAGTCAGATAGTGTAATTCCATGCTCTTCATCCATTTTCCATCCATGCTCTTCATCCATTTTCCATCCACTCGATGGCTTATTTTCATGTGAGTAGGAAATATTCTATTTGGGATGCTAGCGTGGTGCACAGATTTCTACGTGGCATGGTGACATCCTAACAAGATTCCTACCTCTAGAATTTGTAGAGGCATTACACTCCTCCATTGGATGTGAAGTGTAACATCTCCTACCCTTCAAAACAACTTTGAATGGCTCTTTTGCCTCCAATTTCACCTTTAAATTCCTCTCATTCATTCTTTGATGGCTTCTTGATCATAAACACACTTGGGACTACTCTACACTCTTCTCATAGCATTCTCACATTCTATCACCTCCATTGAAGCTGCAAGTTGGTATTTTCTAGCTCACCATCATCATTGTTGTGACAACATCGATCTTTGAAAGCTTGTGAGATTGCTCCTTCTCCCATTTTCCTTGAGCACACATGGTTGAAGGTGATATCAGTCTACTTTTCTCTTCTCTCACATTATCATTTTAATATCATAGCATATTGTTATTCAACGTATTGATTGGTATTTTTATTTCAATATCTTTTTTTATCGTATTTCTCATATCACTCCTATATTGGTTGTCCATGGAGTTGGAAACATGAAATAAAGGGATTGATTACGAAATTCCTCTAAACACAACCTCAGCATTTACTTGGTCTTGTGTGTGTAGGTTGCTCATCGAGTAAAGACCTTGAAGATATCAAATCGTGGGTAGGAAGGTACGCTTTCTACACTCTCTTTTCCCAATTCATAGATTAGATAAATTTAAATTATTCTTCTTGTTATTCTACTATTTAGTTTCTTTCTATTTTTTTTATTGCATCAAACTATATTTTGTTAGGTTGTTAGTAGGTTTTTCCTATTTTTCGACTGTACTTTACGCTTTCTATTTGTATGGATGCCAGTGCCCCCCCCCCCCCACAAAGACACTAGTGTGTCACACTATCATCCATGTCCTATGTTGTATTCCTTCGATAGTGAGCTACCTAAGTTATAGTCTAGACTCCAAAAACTTGCTCACCTAACTTCCTGAAACATTTGTGCTCATTAAGGGACAACAACAACCTGGTTGTTCTTCCTTTCATCCTTTAAACTCTAAACTCTCCCAAAACTATTATGTTAGCTTGAGGAAAATCAAGGCAACCTATTTTTCTAGACCCTCCCATGACCTAGGGTCCTGCGCAATCGGTCCCCCTCCTCTATAGACATCAATGAACTAAATTCCTAAGTATAGATTATAATTGATATTGGATCCATTTTTTTGTATTTATGCTTTCCAAAAACAAAATATTAGGAATATTGCATCATAGGATGCATTAATAATTATGTTTGTTATATTTTGTTATATAGGTTACTGTATTAGTGGTATGAATGTGTTGAGTTGTTAAAACAACTTAATATATGTGGGAAATTTTTTTCAAGAGTTTCCTATAATGTAGAAAATTAAACTCCTATATAAGTGTGATGTATTTGAATGGAAAAGATGAAGAACGATATTATTTGTTTAAAATATTTATATGCTTCTATTTTTCCCAAAACTTATGATATGGTAGATCACAATAACATAAGAGAGAATATTTGGGTCATGAAAAGTTTTGTCTTAGCCATCACTCACCTTGTGTTCGATTATTAGGCTGCCCATTCTTATAAATGTGGATGCATGCTTGTTTTATGGCATCTAGATCAGAGCCTTGTGCCTAGACTGATAGGTGATTGTGTCACAAAAAAATGTATCCTTGGACATTTTTATGCTCATTTGGGCCTTTCTTATGGTTTTGGCCTGATTTTTCCCAGATTTAATGTTGTAATATGGCCAACACATTCACATTAGGTCTTGAACTCGTGTAAATCAATAAAAACTTTATGATGTCTTATAAAGGTGTTGTGAAGTGTTGTAACACACTTTCACACTTTTCTAGGACCTTTCTAATGGGTAAGTGCAAGAACTTGGGTCCACGAAGAGGGGAAGTTTCAGCCAAAAAAAAAAATCTCGCAGAAAACGCGTATGCGTTATTAAAAAATGCATATGCGTTATTAAAAAATGCGTATGTGTTATGCATTGGGTACCCGAGCCTAAAAAAATGCGTATGCGTTATAAAACGCGTACGCGTTATAAAATGCATATGCATTATAAAACGCATACACGTTTTTGAGTGCATACAAATAATTTATTTTTAAAAAAATGCTTTTTAGAAACGCGTACACGTTTTAAAACGCGTACACGTTTGTCTTTTCAAAATGCGTACGCGTTTGTCTTTTCAAAATGCGTACGCGTTTTAAAACACATACGCGTTTCTAAAAAGCATTTTTTAAAAAAATAATCAAACAAATAAAGAGCGCATATGCATTTTGTAACGCGTACGCGTTATTAAAAACTTGAATCTCCAACCCACTTGCAGCCTTGGTTTTAGGCTCGGGAAAGGCTTGGCAATCTGAGCCTTAGCCTTTGACCTGCAACTAAAAAACTAAGGCAGATTGAAGAAGAATGTCCATCTTTGACAATATGGTTCATGGACTTTTTTTCTGAATCAATCTATAAAATTAAAACCCATTACAGAACACGATTTCTAGTTTCCAAATATATAATTTTTATTAATATTGGATTATATTTGATATTTTTAAATTAATTTCAAAGCAAACTAGTCCTTAAACATGAAATATCAGACTTTTTTTGTTTTTTAATAACTTTTTTTTGGTGAAGTTTCTTGTAAAAAAAATTATATGACATCAATCTTTAGACAATTCTTTACAGAATGAAAAAAAAAAGTTTCAAAAAATGTTTAGTTTAGGTCAAATTATGTTGTTCGTACACGTTGATTTTTAAAAACAACAATTAAGGCCAATAAAAATTTAATTAAAAAAAAAATATTCAACAAAAAACTACAAAAAAATTCCTCATCAATCTTCATGTTGTTAGCTCTCTTTCCTCAAAAGGAATTAGCAAAATACTTTTATTTGGGTCAAAAAGTGGTGTCCGTACATGTGCATGGTATGGTAAAAAAACAGGGACTTTTAAAAAGTGGTTTTTATAGATCCCTATCAAAATTTAATTTCTACAATTTGGGTATTTGAATAATTTACATATTTAGAAAGTAGATTCAAAATTCAAAATTTCATATTAGTGATTTTTTTAAAAATTCATTGTGTAGGTGCCTCAAATTTTCAGTCCAAGTGTGACAAATTATGAAAAACAACAAAAACACTTCCACTTTTTGAGCTTTTTGTGGACCCAACTTCTTGCATCAGCCCTAATATATTTCACTTAAATAGCCTCTTTTTATCACTTACCAAGCCTTATTTCAAAGTGTTGTAAGGAGTTGTAACAAACTCTCACACTTTTCTAGGCTTGTCATCAATAATTTGACCCTTTCTTATGTTTAAATGGCCCCTGTATGCACTTGCAGGCCTTACTTAAGTGAGTTTCGGAGAATAATCCCATTAAACATCATTAAATACACTTTAATTCTCGACACCAAATAAAATTTCCCTGGTGGGACCAAGTTGCTACTTGGGGTGACTTAGTCCCATCTGGCTTAAAAATAAAAATTATTTTATAATTCTAATGAGATATTATTCTATAGACCTTGAGATTGGCCTGTGATGAGGTATTTTCAGGTATTAGGGCACAATCATGTATAAATAAAGGGTTTTCCTCTCATTTTCACCCCCCCAATAATTCATTCTTCAAGCATCCAAGCATTCAAGCAAGTATCAATCACTTTAGGCATTATCAAGCATTCATCCATTGGAGCATCTACTTGCATATCTTCATATTTCCACATCAAGGGTTTGGTGAGTTGTAGCATTGCATGTTGTTCATTCATTATTCTCTTTCTATTTCATTTCATTTTCAAGGGTTTGATTACCAAACTTGGGTTTGACTAAGGCAAACCCCTATTCTCTAACCCTTAACCTTTTCCCCCTCTTTGCATGTGTGTTTTGAAGGCCTTGTATGTAGATTTATCAAATAGAAAGGTGTTAAAATGTGTCAACATCATTGAAATTCAAAAAAACCCTAAAAGAAGCTTGGAGATCACCTACAGGTCAAAGTTTGCAGATTTGGATCTGAATTCTTGTCAGGAGATGAAGTATAGACTAAAAGCTACAAATTGAATCTTTGAGATTCTTGAAAGCTAAAGATGGACTAAGTCACCATCAATGGTGAGTTATTCCCATTGGCAGGCCTGAAAAGTGATTTCTACAGTTCTGGATACCCAATTTCTTGAAACCTGTTTTGGTAGAATCTCCCCAAAATAGGACTAAGTCACCCATCTTGGTATAAGTGTCGTAGTTGGCTTCAACTACAAATTCTCAAGGATTCCAGAGCCTCTCTACATCAAGTTTCAATTTCCAGGTGCACCTCTCCATTCCTTTTCATTTTTGTTATTGTTTGTTTGCATTTGTACGTCATTTTGCATTTCACATTGTGTTTTCAAACATCTTGTGTTTCATTAGTTTTGTCTTAGTATTCAATATCTTTTATAAGCTTATTGCATTTAGGACATTTCAATTAAGCATGTTTCAATCACATTTACATTATTCTTGAGTGAACCCCCAATTTTTTGTGGGAAATATCTCTCCTTTTAGGTGCAAAACCCTAGAAGTGTAAGAGAGCATCTTTCCCCTAAAATTTGCAGTTCATTTTGGTGAACCTGACTTTTCAACATTTTTACTTCCAATTTCAAGTGCATCCTTGGAATAGCTTGCATCAACATTGCATTAGGTTTTTCATTGTTTCGCATTCTAGGGTTTCCAAAATTGCATTAGTGAAAATCTCATATAGCTTGCATTTTTGCATTGCATTTCATTAAAAATTCATAAAATTCTACATTTTCATACTATATCTGCATCTAAAAACCTAAAAATCATAAAAAATTATTTGAGAATTTTGGAAATTGTTAAAAACAATCACTATTGGGACTAATTTGCCACCCTGGGTGACTTAATCCAGTTGCATATTTCTTACTAGTACATTTTTTGGAATTTACTTTGCAATTTCTACATTTTTGCTTCTTGTTATTGCATTCCTGTGTTGCTTTCAAAAATTATATAGTTAACATTTTAGTGCTATTTTTTTGCATTGCATTTGCATCCACCCCGCATTTAGAATTCTTTTCATGAGTGTTTGGTGTCCTATTGAAAATCACTTAGTGAGACGAAGTTTGAGACTCATGGCATCTCATGATAACACACTCGTTGTAGATCTTGGGTTATCTAGATCTTCCACTCCAAGTATTGATAATAGTACACTAGGCATGGATAATACCCTTAGTAACTCTTTATATTTAGGTAGCATGCATATTGAACATAGGCTTGATGATTGTCGGCCTCCTACAATGATTTAACAACTAAGCGGGTGAACCTACAAAAGTGGTTTACAATTTGAGTGAGGAAGGAAAACTTCCAAAAAATCACCCCAAAGAAAAAAAATCATTTTGGGGATTTCGAATGAACTCTAGGTTCAATCGAACCCATTAAATGTGGGAACCCGTACTTTCCCATTGTGGAAAGGGGGTTCGCTCGAACCCCCCTTTTCACACCTTCCCACCCTCCGACACAAAAAAACTCCATATTTTTTCCCTTCGAAGCTCGGGTTGAGGATGAAAATGGAAGAGATTTCATAGACCCAACTAGAAGATGGTAGTCCTTGAAACGAGATATCCAACAAATATAATTTTAATATGTTTTGGTTTTATTATGTATTTATTTTTTTAGTTTTATTAAACATAAGTTTTTCACCAAAAATCAAGCTCTTTGTTCTGCACGTGGAAAAATAGCAAATTATCAAAAAAAAAATTAAAAATATGTTCAGGCTGGGTATTGATGTCCTTGATCCATTAAAAAAATAAATTGAATTTGGATACATACAGATAAAGTTATGTTGTATATGGTCCGCCTATGTTTGAATTGTAATTGGTTTGACTTCGAAACTTGATTAAGGAAAAAATATTTAATAAAACATTATGAAACCAAATGAAAGTGCTAGATATCATAGTTACAAATCTAAATTCAAAAAAATTAGAATTTTATCCTTCATACAAAAAAAGATATGTTGTATACGGTGAGTGTCACTCCTTTAAAATGTTAATTTTTTAAAAAGCTAGTTTTCGAAGGAGATGGAAAAAGAAGTGCAATTTAATTCTAAAAAATTAGAAAAAAAAATATTTAGAATCTATAGAAAAAACTTCACAAATCACTAGTTTGCAATATCTTCAAATTCCACACGGCTTAGTTGATATAGGAGCCCGAAAGTGAAGATTTAGTTAAAAAAATCAATTCAGTGTCTAGTTTTCCCAAAAATTGTAAACCGACATTTTGGATCAGCCCCCTTACAGTTGTGATTCAGAGATTGGGCATCAAACCTGAATAGCTATTTCAATCATCATGAAGGTGCATTTAAATTGTCAACCTAGGGACGTAAACTTGAAATGGTTCAACACAGTATCTGCACTAGGAATCCAAAGTAGTCATATTCATCCTACAGCTAAGAAAGACACAATGCTGAAAGTAAATTGCTTGGAAGGAAATAGCATAAGTGTTTCAAGAATCAACCAATAACTAAACTAAGTTGAAATGCATAAAAAAATGAAAATCTGAGCGAACACAAAGGAAACTACTATGTCTGCTTTGGCTGCAGGAACAATCATAGAATAGAATTCTAGTGGTTGTAGGAACAAAGAGATTCTTAACTAATTATTGAACAGAAAATAACTAACTAACTAACTAAAGGACAAAATACTCACCAAGTGGGCCCCCTTGGATGATTACCCCTTAAAAAAAATGTAAACTCAGATGCATGAACTTATAACTTCATTTCATTCATTGGAAAACATGAGTACAATCGAGCAACATGGTTGTATTACTGAAAAACTAAGAATGTGAGTACATCATCCGATTAAGCAGCCTCTTGAGAAGGAGCATCTGAGTCTTATTTATAGAAGCTACTAACTAAGCACCTAGCAAGGAATTCAACTCCATCAGAACAGGAGGACGCCACATTGGGGAAAGCATAAAAAGTGGAGAGGCAGTTACACATGCATGGAATCTGGTCAAGCATGTTTGCCTCAACGTAGATCTAGCACAATATTAATGCCTATATTTTCTCAACAAACAATTAAGATCATTTATAAGGTGGTTACAACTTTGATTTGAATGAGGAATCCACCGTCATCAAGAGCCTTTCTTCATTGAATGTCCACCTTGTTGACCGATATGGCAAATGACGAGCTAGCAAAATCTTCCTTAATTACAAGCCTCTAATTATATTTGCATGACAATATTAGTACACACAACAACTGCATATCTGTAGCTATCTCAAAGTGGCATTCATTAATCACATGTAAAATTAACATAGATAGTTCATATAGCATGTCAATATCATTTAAAAGTTATGAAAATAAGTTCATGTCCAAAGTCTATGGTTTTAAGGAAATATCATAAGGTCAACATCCAAGCATCAAAGTCTATAACAACTGCAGCAAATGGATAACAAACTTTATCAATAATTGAACCATAAACTAGACTAATCACTCCCCCCAACCTAAGGTTTGGTTGGTCCTCCAGCAGAGGAAGAGTTGTTCTTTTGCTTGGTCAATTCCCTGAAATTTGCAACCACCAGCTGTCCTACATCAATTTTTGATGCATGTCTAAATTAGGATCCTAATAGAACCCTTGGTGTATGTCCAACTTGCTCCATCTCTATTTCTCTGTAGCTATGTCATATCAGTAGTACCTAAAGTTTGGCACAGGCCACAGTAGGATAGGTGGCTGAAAAGTCAGTGGAAGCCAAAATTGTCCCTTTGTCCTCCCAATCTATATATATCTATCAACTCTCTTAAGTGTTGCAACATATTTCTGTGTAGAATGAGGCTCGGCTTGTTTCAAATAATTAGTTAAGTTGTTCCACCTTTGTGACAGGTATCCCATTATAGATTCCCCTGTAGTTTTTTCTATCTCCTCATATTCTTTATAAACTACCTCTCTCCCAGGTAGGATCCTACTACCATAGCTTGGTCGGTAAAGAATTATATGCCAATCCTTAAAAATGTCTCCTAGATTTCTAGATTCAGCCCTGATGGGCAAGGGAGTGTTGGATTCAATTTTTCTATAAGTCCTGAACTGATTTCCCCAACTAACTTGGTTTTGTATCCAGGACATAAATTCTCTTAATTAGACATCTCCAACATACAAAAGTGGATTCCAATCATGGTCTTTGGTCATAGCATAAATATGCAAATAGAATTCACACAACAAATTCTTCATTTTAGGAGGATCAATCCAATAAGCATTGAAAAATTCAAGAGGGGTCTCAATGGAAGGATTCAAACCTAAAACAACCCTTGCTAGTTTAAAAAAATATGCTTCTCCTTCAAATACAGAGTATAGACCCTTGGAGGAGTCCTACACTCTAAGATCTGTGGTACTAAGGCTACCATATTATCCATCTTTTTCTTTAAAGCAACAATTTCTTCATTCTTATCGTCAATCTCTTCATCTTTATTTTGAATTTCCCTCTTTAGCTTGTGTTTCTCTGCTTTCCATTCTTCTTTCCATAATTTCATGGCTACCATTTGCATTGAAGAATCAGAGGGCCTGTGTATTCCTACCAAAAAATTTCCTGGCACTTTTTCTTGCTCTTCATAGAGTACCAATTGCAGGGCTTTTGTTTGTTCAGCCAATTCTAGTTGCAGGGATGCTGAATTTTCTCTCAGGTCTAGCTATAGGACCTCAAGTTCTTGGTCTTGCTCTTTCTACAGGAACTCTTGCTTCTACTATTATAGTAGGAGCTCCTGATTTTCCTCATGCACTTGGATTTCAACTTGCTCTATAATGTCAGCAAGGTCTACCAATGTTATGTGTGTTGCTTCCTCAAATATGCCTTTTTCTTTGACATTCACCTGCCCCATTGGATATTTTGTATCCTCCTGTGATGTTTCTCTAGGTTTAGGGCTTCCCTCGGGAGATACACCAAAGGCTGGCTCAGTTGGTCTTGATTTTCTAGGAGGGTTTTTGCGCTTTTCTTTTGTTGCAGGAAGAACAGTGTCAGCCTTTTGTTTCTTCTAGAGCTTGGCACTTCTTTTTCTGCTATTTTCTTTTTAGCTTTTCCCTTTCTTATTTCTTCCTTCTTCATGTGTGCCCTAGTTCTCATTAGGATGCCAAGAGGAACATCATCATCAGAATTAGGAGAGGAACATTCTTTTTCTGAATGTTCATCCTTAGAAGAACTAATCTCTATGGTTTGCTTGGTTGTAGGAGGGTTTACACTAGGGCTTGCACCAGAAGTTGAAGCTCTAGGGGGGGCAAACATTTCTCATTCTCCTACTAACCCTACGAGGTTGAGTAAAAACCCTATGTCGCTAATGGTCTAGTCTAATTTGATCAATATTCAAGAATTCTTCCCAAGTTATTGTGAGAGAAGGGGGATTTGCTACTCACACGTTCTCTTCAATGAGAGACCCTCGCGGGTGAACTACCCTAAACCAACTCAAAGGGACAGCGGCAAAGGTTCTAGACCGGAAAGAGCAGGTCACAGAGATCCTCTGGCTAAACTATCAAGCTCTCGACCTAAGGACGTCAACGACATCAGTGTAGAATGCGGACAACAGTGTGGCACGTTGGAGTCTCTGAGGCGTGTTGGCATCTTGTACGGATTAGAGAGCGAGTTTATCTCAGAAAATAGCTAAGTGGCTACTTGCAAGCTGATTGCTAAGAACTTCTAGAAAGTGATAAAGAAACAGAATGTAAAAGAACTGAAATAGAGTGAAGTAGAAGTGATAAGGATAAGGAGAAGAAGGGAAACGAAATACTTACAACCATGTGAATGGTGAAGCCTTTGTCTCATGAATGTATCCAATACCTACACATAAGAGAGAGAGAGAGAGATAGAGAATGTTGGGGTTGTATAGGGGTTTGCCTTAGACAAACCCCCATTTTGGTGTTCCCACCTCCACCCAAATCACTCAAGGCTAGTGGGGGATAAAATGAGAGGAACTTAAGCCTCTACTACCATCGTGTTTCATTCCACACTTTCTCTACTGAAGTGATGGAGTGTTGATGTTGTTGATGTGAAGTGTAAAGTGTTGCTTGATGTGGTGAAGAAGTTGTTTGGAGCTTGTGAAGAGACTATGGAATGCTAAGAAGACTGCTCAGAGTCTATGTAGAGATGAAGAAGTGAAAATGGATGAAGGAAGAGTGAATATGAAGGAAAGAATGAAGAAAATGGTCATATTCGGGTCGGTCGACTGAAAAGGGCATTACAAGTCGACTCCTAATGAGAATGGTAATGCCTCTGCAAGCTTCTAGAAACGGGAATTTTTCAGGGACGTTAGCACGCCGCGCAGACGTCTACGTGCCACATGGGCGTCCTAGACAGAAACACCTCTACCGACACTCAAAATGGGCACCAAGTGTGACGAAGGCAATGGGCTTAGGTGGAATTAAGACTCTAAAGTTGGTTTTCTAAAGTGTTAAGGGACAAAAGGGGATTTGCATTAGGGGTGCAAATCCATGTTCATACAGTTATATCAAACACATCATGTAGAGACATCTCAACTAATAATTTGATCAGACAATGGTGGGAAATAGAATTGTCCCTACCTTTTTGGGTCTCAGCTTCCATGATTGAAAGAAGGTGGTATAGCATTTTTGGCACATTCATTCTCCTCTCGTACCTCATCTTGTTCAGGAGTTTGAAATGCACGAAATGTAGATTCAACTGACGACCTTCACAGGTAATGTGCTTCACAACATAAACTGCTACTTGCTTCCATGGCTCAGGCAGAGAAATTCTCTTTGCACCTTGTTTTTCCACACTCAATGGAGGGTCACCAGGTTCTATAAATTCAGCCCTAGCTGACCTGGCATCTCTGGTAGCAGGGTAATGTTCACCGTCTACGGGAAACCCTGTAACTTCCGGAATCCTCACTTCAGTGGCTATGACCTCCAACCCTTTTACGGTGGCCTTTCCTTCAGAAAATGTCTGGGAAAATTCCAATGCAACGTCTTCATCAAAACCATTCAACATTAAATAATCTAACCATCCACAATTTCTAAACTCAGCCAAGCAAGGTGCATCTTGTAGTAATACATCATGAACTATGGGTTCATTTTGAATTAACCCACATCCCATTGTTTAGTTATCTGCAATCAAACAATCGCTCTACAAAGCTTTCCTTCCTGCAATCTTCGTCTGAAAGCCAAAATTTTCCTTCCTACAACACTGCCAAATTTCCAACACCCATATTGTCTGAATTTTATCTTTTGTCTTAAGATTATGACAGGAGCAATAAAGGTAGTAAGGAGTAATAAATGAAGGCTATGATCAAGGACAATGGTAGCGGTTGATGTCATTTCACACATGCAAGCCGTCATCTCACTCAGAATTCAAATTGAATTAATAACTTAAACTTTGCTGAAGTGAACCAGTATGGACAAACACGCAGACATGGTATTCAAAATTTTCCCCCCAACCTAAATTTGCACATGCGTCCTCACATGCAAGGTGGAATGACAATTTCACAAGGGCAGGGAATAATTACATGCTATGGTGAATGTCCATATTAATTTACAGAAATTAAATGAATATACTAAAAGACAATTAAGATATAACAATTGATGCACATATACCTAAATTCATGGAATATTTATTGCAAAGCTTATGGAGAAAGTACCGGTCACTTTTCAAGAAATACATTGAGCAATTAATGAAAGTGGAGTAGAATGAGGTGGAATAGAATGAAGTTAAATGATGGTGACACGATGGAAGAGAGAGAAAGGTGTAATGGATGGGCGGATGGGTGAAGAAGTGGACCCCAACAAAAAGTGGAAGTCTTTATTATGAAAAGTTGCATACATTAGTTAGCTAGAAGGAGGGACACTAGGTTTGCTTCCATTGGCTATAGGAAGTTCGAGAGTTGCATGCTGAGTGAATTGCTGTAAGAACTCCTCCTTGGAAGTTGGCTTGTGATACAACCTGAGGTGATGACCGTTGACAAGCAACTTAAATCCGATAGGGTCAATGGTAGTGAGTTGAACAGCTCCATTGGAAAAAACTTGAGCAACCTCATATGGTCCTAGCCACCTTGTCTATAATTTTTCTAGATTGTCTTGATACCTTGAGTCATAGAGTAGTGCCCAGTCGCCTAGTTGGAATTTCTTATCCTTGATGAATTTGTCATGCCACCTTATTCTCTGATTCTGCACTACCTATGTGTGATGCAAGGTTGCCTTCCTCATCTCATCCAAAGCATTCAGCTACATGATTTTGTCCATTTGTGCCTCAGAGATATCCATTACCAAGTCTACTATAGTCCTAAGAGTATTATGCTCAAATTCAATGGGCATCATAGCTGTCTTTCCATACATAAACTCAAATGGAGTGAATCCTATAGTTGTTTTCTAGGTAGTTTTGTAAGCCCAAACAACTTATGGTAGTCTGCTTGCCTAATCCTTTCAATGGATGGCCACTATTTGGTCAGAATGGCTTCAATTTCTCTATTGGTCACCTCAACTTGGCCATTGGCCTGAGGGTTATAAGGATTAGACTTCCTGTGCCTAATGTTGTACTCATTGGCCAGTGTTGTAACAAGGGTTGAAGTGAATTGAGCCCCTTGATCAGTCACTATCTCTCTTGGAACTCCATACCATGTGAAAATTTCCTCATAAAGAAATTTGCAACCTTATTGTCTCTTGCATGCTTCATGGCCTTAACTTCTACCCACTTGGTTACATAATCGGTGCATACCAAGATATAAGATTTACCATTTGATGGAGGATCAATGGGCCCTCCAAAATCCAATCCCTGCTTATCAAATGGAGTGATTACTACTTGGGGGTAAAGTGGCATCTCATCAGATTTGGTTGGTTGGCCCATCCTCTCGCATCTGTCACATTTCCTTGTATATCTCCCTGCATCCTTGTGGAGTGTGGGCCTATTGGTGTTTTTTTCAGTACACCTTAGGATGACTCTAGAAGGTAGCCAACCTTCATCATTAAGAATCCTATAGATGAATGGCCAACTCGATGGGTAAAGGGTTCTGAACCTTTAACCCCTATAATTTAGGCTCTGTGGAATCACAGAGGGTATTTCCCAATTGTGTTCACACGAATTTCATTACAATGGTGAACACTTCTACACAGACAGATTCCTTTCTCATGCAAAGAAACATCATTTAGCAAAAGTGTGGCTGACCTTTACACAAATAATCATCTATTTGCTAGGAACAAGGGTATATTTCAGACTTACATCTCAGAATTGATAAAATTTGATTTAACATTGTCATCATTATGAATCCATGGCTAGGTATTTCAGCCGATACATTGGATTACAAGAATCTACAATGAACGAGCCAGTGTCTTGTCGATTGGGAACAAAGTCAAATATGTGACAGTCAGTAATGCATGAACTAACTAACCATGAAATAAGTGGCTTATCTTCATAATGCCTTACATTATGAAAACTCACAGTTCTTAAAACATGACTTCTTATCAGAATCTTGAGCAATTTCTTACAAACCTATAAATTTTCCCTTCAAGTATTTTAATTAACCCCTTAGATAAAACAAGAACAAAATCATACATTCAAATAACCATTGAAGACAAATGAAAAGACACTTGGTTTTTCCATTCATAATATGTAATAATTGCATACAGGAGATTACATTCTTTAGTTTTGTAGATTTTTTTTGATGTTAGGATTCAATTCCAAACTATTTTAAGAATATCACATACAAAACTTGTACCCAAGACAATATTATAGCATGTTCATCATACATTATGTATTACTTTAGTTTTTTTGTATTCTACCTAAGTCATTCTGGACTCAAAAATCTGACCCCTTGCAATGAGCCTTGAAATCCCTTTTATAAGCCAAGCGAGCAACAAGAAAAGGGCTCATTACAATTATATTTTCATAATTTTGATGTTAATTTCATTTCATGGGGTTTCATTCCCAAACTGTTACATTTCATCATTTACACACCATAGGAAAAAAAAAAAGGAAAAAGGAAAAATGAGTGCCAAACCATTTGTCGAAGATGCCACACAAGCCTTCCAAAAGGCACCATCACTAGAATCCACACGTCGCTCAAAACTGGGAAGAGTCACCATCACCACCAGTAGCCAAAAAACCATTAAACCAGCCACATAAGAAGTACACATCACAACACCTAGGAACCAAACACTAGCAAGAAAGAAAACATGGGTGTCACCCAGCCTTGTCAGTTGTTGAGTGAACACCCCCACTAGACTTCTTTATAGAGAGTGGACTTGCAACTACCACCTCATCATCCGAGTCAGTATATGGCACTAGAGAAACAAGCCAATGGCCAGCACCAAGGCCGGCTCCCTCACATTCTTCTGAATATCTATCAGTAATTATGACTAGAGAGTCGGGCTTCTCTGAACAAACCCTAGGGTCTGCATCCAATCTTGTTAATTCTTGCATTAATTTTGCAAACCCTTCCCCTTTAAAATTCACCAATTCTTTTGAACAGGTCTGTGTTTAGATATTTTAGGCACTTTTGACGATAATTATCTTGGCCCTTTTGTGAGCAGTCCTCTTAGCCTTCGGAATAATTGGAATTTCCGCCACCATGAGTTTCACCTCTGGCTCATAGGCCAATGGCTCCTATAGACTTAACCTTCATGACTTGCAAACCGGTGCAGCAGAGGAACTTGGTCGACTCATTTTACACTCAACACCAACCAATGCTAATTATGTAAGGATAATACTAGCTACAACCCCCAGAATACCCCTAAATGTAGACAATGTGAGTCCCACAAGAACCAGACATAGAAGAGACCACCAAAGCACAGCAGGAACACCATATGCATCAATATACTAGTGGGCCACCTTGGTGAGAACTTCTTAGGAAAAAAAAATTACCACTCCAATACCCATGACAATTAACAATAGGCACTGATAAATGAAGATAAGCAAACGAACTAAAGAAAAAATCCTCATTAAATAGAGGAATTGAATGCATGCTACAATTAATAGCCATCTTGGTTCGCTTGCATGACTAAAAAAATCAATCACTTGCATGTCACATCTCAGTCGTTGATTGCCAAGGATTAAAACTTGATCAACGAGGATAATCAAGGATCGCCACTTGCTTTATCAATCATACTTAGAAATAGTGAGGAGATTCTTTAAAACTACCACGTACTTGACTACATCCTAACTACATCATTCTTCACATGTGTGTCGATGATCCCAATAATCATGGGTAAATCTGGGCCACAAACTGAAACACATCACTCATCGTGAGTTCATCCTTCCCACAAGAGTCTCGTCATGTGATGGCACCGAGGCCATCTATGAGACATCAGCTGTTGATTATGGTCTTAGAAGGATCCTGACCATAGATAATCGCCTGCATCGCCCATCACACATTGACATCCACCCAAATAATCCCAACCCATGACAGACCAAGTTCACGCAATGGGGAGGAACTCAACCCATCAGCGGTCATGGGTTCCACTTTAAAATGTAAAGGATGACAAGCGATAGTGGGGAAGCCAACAATACTAATTGCAACACACCCTTTTCCACCATGTACATCCCTCATCACTCATTGCATGTTACCTCCTCCTTAGACTGATGCCAACTAGTGAAACATCATCTCCCAATGATGGGAAATGACCTATGCATCGGTGGTTGTGAGTTCCTCCTTAATCTGCACAAGATAATTGGTGATAGTTAGAGGGGTAGCAATGGGTTAAAAGATTAACCACATCGCCTATTGGGTGTTACATCCTGACCGATGTAAAAAAACACCCAACGGACTAGGGATGGCCAACCAGAGGAAAAGAAAGAGCATCGCTTATTGCAGGTCGCACAAGGATATTTAAAACCAAACAGGTGATGAGTGATACAACACTTGGGGCGCGACTTAAGAAATTTTTGGAACATGTGGGAAAAGTTGTTTTAAAATGGGGCCTCCTAGCCGCGACAAGGAAAGAGATGAAGGGGTCTATAAAACCTCAGGAGTCAAAGCCATGAATGACTATGAAATGACTGGGAACCAGATATAGCTGGTCAACTCAAAATTAGAAGCCTGAAGACCAAACAAGGGTGTAAGCATGAATAAAACTTGTAAACCCCAACCTTAATGACTGAAAAGTTATTAGGGTTTAATCATGAAATTTCAATGGAACCAAGAAAATTTTAGGGGTTCCACCAGTGGCTCTGACTGGGGATGTATGCCTCTCACTAGCATAGAAAGATCTCAAAATCTCAGGTAGAAGTAGACCATAAGCCAGATCAATTATGTGCTCTCAAATAGCTCTCGTACATAATTTCTCCTTCCATTTTTCTGACTTGGTTTGGTGGCCCCAGGCCACCAAATGGAAAAGGACAATCAATTCATTCCTCTATCAAAAACCTTGTCCTTCTTCACTTGCAATGGGCACACAAGTGAGTCGAGCATTCTAGGAAAATCATCATAATTACGATTGGTATACCCAATTCCATCTAATATACTGCTCTCCCTTTCATCAACTAGTTGGACCCAGATCTTATCAGACTAAACTAGAGTAGTAAAAAATTTATAATTTTCTTGGTTGCAAATTCAGACATCACATTCCATTTTCAAATCAAATTGGAAACCTTCATACATACATTGTTGCATATTGGAATCAACCTCTATTATTTCAAAAAGAAATGATCCATATTCAATAACATCCTCCTTATAGTTGAGGTGATTGTTGTCATTACTTGGTGGGAGAAATATTGTGATAAGATCCAAAAGATGAGGAGTATCTACAAAAAATTCAAGCACACATTCATATTGGTTAACACCATATGCTAAGGCATCCACACCCCTTACTTTCTCTTTGGCTAAATTAAACAAGCCTACTATATCCACATAATTTGAGGGTTCATAACCATGCACTTTCTTGTCATCACATAACAGAACCAGCTTTGGATCCACAATCCGATTATCCAGAGGTAAGCGTCTCCCTTTACTAGGGTGTATGTCATCTTATTCACTATGGAAGGATAACACCTCAATCATTGCTTCTCTATCGTTATCCTGAACCACAAGAGCAAGAATATATGCACCAACTCTTGCCTCATCATAGTAGACATTTATTGATTCATCTTGAATATTCTCACTAGTAGTGGAATTACATGCAACATCATCATCATAGGAAATAACATTCCCAACCTCAGTCCTTTCATTACCAGTATTCTTATCACTACATCCCTTTGGTGATTGGGAAGCTGACAAATCTAGGTCAACCTCTGTGAGGACAAAATCAGAACCATTAATACCATTCTAACTTTTACTTTCTATCATTTCACCTACACTATCTCCAATATCCTTGCAAGACACATCTACCAAAAAATCATTAGAATTTGCAACAAACAATGGATTATTCCTATACCAATAAAAATTACTTCCTATCACCTCATCTTTTGGTAAAGGTTCATAATATAGGGGGTCTTCCATATCCTCATTGTAATTACATTCACCCCTGTCTCCCGAGCATGTGGATCACAACCCTCCATGCACTAGAAATCATCATAGTCCTTGGAGGAGCAAAAAGGAATTCTCTAAGAATCATCTTCATCACTTGTACTTAGAATTATGGATCCACACTCTGAAAACTCATCACATGAAGAAAATTTTTCATCCTCAATCATTTATGCCCCCTCAAGATTTCCAAAATATCCTCTACTCTAGGCCATAGATTCCATTTCCACTTCATAAGATGATTTATAACCAATAGAGCACTACTCAAAATCAAATTCATCACCAAATGAACCATTGGTTTGTGTATCATGATCTCTAGTCAGACCAAAATGTGGTACCTTCCCCTACTTCTATCCATTTTCCATAACATCCCAAGGGTGGGGATCATGCATCACCTCTTCATCTTCGGGATGCTCCTCAGTAGCCATATCACTTCTAAAAAAAACACAATCATCGATCAGTTGTTCATTCTCTGACACATCATCTTGACCCAATTGTTAAGATTCCTAATCCTCTTGATAATGGGCCTCATTAGTAACATTCTAAGGTAACACTTGTTTAGTATATTCATCATGAGCTCCCTCAATAACCCTAATCCAATCAATGACTTGGCTCAAGGCATGAGGCTTCAATTCCTTTGGTAAATCACTCAACCTAGACTAATACAATTCACAAAAAAAATCAATGCATACTAGGATTTTAGGTCTAGCATTTTTACGTATTCTAAATAAGCCATCCATAAATCTAGAGAAAACTTGGTCAAGAGATACCCCTTCATGCCTTTGTAGATCATACAACCTCTTAATTGTAGTTACTTGATCAGCATTGCTACACATAGGCACACATTCCCCTTCAGGTTCATCATGATCTTCATGTGGTGTTAATGAAGAACTTGGAACAATAGGAATCTCATCCCCCTGCCTTAATCCTCTATTGATTGATCTATCAAATATAGTAGCACAAATAATGCCAGAATATTCAGCACAAATATTAAACCATCCCTTCATCATTGAGTACTTCAAATTATTTTCAATGTCTGGAAAAGTGATATGCTTGTTGCAATATTGAGGGTTCTTTTTCTCTCAACAAGTAACTCATATTTTTATCAAATGCACCTAAATATATGACCAAACATTCAGCATCATTTGGTCTTATGTGTGTAGGGATTTCTCTTATTACCTTTGAAAATTTGAGATTGAAAGAGGGAACCAACTCATTCTCACCTTTCTCCATGTCCATAAATCTATGTCTGACTAGGACTAGATCAACCCTTTCCCCGAACTGTTCCATGAATTCCAATTTGAACTCTCTCCATGAGTGTATTGAGGATGCTGGCAGGTAAGAGAGCCAATCTATTGCATTTCCTTTTAAGGATTGAATAAACAATTTCATAACTACATCTTCAAAGACAACCTCATAATCTCCCATCACATCAACAAACTCTTGTAGATGTTGATTTGTTGACTTGGTTTGTTCACCTTTGAATATTGGTATCTTATCCCTAATCTTGTGTGGTACAACATTTGGGTAACCACAAATGCCACTGAAATCCAAGGCTTTGTACCTTTCACTATTAAAACATCCCTGATATGACAGGGGGACCCATTACTCAAAATATTTTTCAGAAAGCATGGTCTGAAGAGACATTTCGTTGTACCTTTGCAAGCTTTTCCAAATATTTCACAAGGGATATTCAAATTATTCTTACAAAATGAAATCTCAGGCCCTTTTTACCATAAGCTCTATGTATATTTTGCTTAAGAGCAGGATTTACATGTTCCTTTTATAATAATCTATAATCCCACATTATTCCTCTGGAAACATGCAAAGTTCAACTATTCTTCCCTTAACTAGTGCCATTTCACTTAATTGGGAACCATTTACATATTAAAACAAAATAATTCTCATCATTTGCTCACAAACATGATCAAAAATTTCTCTAATAACATGAAAATACCTGGCCCTCTTGCAACATTCACCTAGCTTTATCTTCAAGCCCACAGATCTGGAATTTTAGTACATCCTTTGTTAGGTTCTTTAGTCAGAGTCTCCACCTCCAATTGAGAGGAATAAACTTCAAATGAGATGAATTTTCTTATCAAATAAACATGTTTTGGTTCTAACTCCTCAGCGGAGTCACTTTCAGATCCTCTGAGTTTTGTTGCAACCAAATCTTTGACTAGGCTCAAGAATTCTTCAAAGTATGAACAAAATGCTCACACTATTTACACCATTTGACTCTATAATATAGGGATTTGCATCTGGAGAATTAAATTTATCCCCAGTAGAGTCGCCATTCTATTGGTTTTTTTTCCAGTACACCTTATGATGACTCTAGAAGGTAGCCAACCTTCATCATTAAGAATCCTACATATGAATGGACAACTCAACGGGTAAAGGGTTTTGAACCATTAACCCCTGCATTTTAGGCTTTATGGAACCAGGGAGGGTATTTCCCAATTTTCTTCACAAGAATTTTGTTACAATGGTGAACACTTCTACACAGACAGGTTCCTTTCTCATGCAAACAAACATCATTTAGCAAAAGTGTGGCCAACCTTTACACAAATAATCATGTATTTGCTAGGAACAAGGGTATATTTTGGACTTACATCTTAGAATTGATAAAATTTGATTTAACATTTTCATCATTATGAATCCATGGCTAGGTATTTCAACTGATACATTGTATTACAAGAATCTACAATGAACAAGCCAATGTCTTGTCAATTGGGAACAAAGTCGAATATGTGACAGTAATTAATGCATGAATTAACTAACCATGAAATAAGTGGCTTATCTTCATAATGTCTTACATTATAAAAGCTCATAGTTCCTAAAACACGACTTCTTATCAAAATCTTGAGTAATTTCTTACAAACCTATAATTCCCTTCAAGTATTTTAATTAACCCCTTGAGCTAAAACAAGAACATAATCATACATTCAAATAACCATTGAAGACAAATGAAAAGACAATTGGTTTTTCCATTCATAATATGTAATAATTGCATTCAGGAGAGTAGATGCTTTAGTTTTGTAGATTTTTTTATGTCAGGAATCCATGCAAAACTATTTTAAGAATATCACATACAAAACTTGTACCCAAGACAATATTCTAGCATGTTTATCATACATTTTGTATTACTTTATTTTTCCTATATTCTACCTAAGTCATTCTGAACTCAAAATTTTGACCCCCTGCAATGAGCCTTGAAATCCCTTTTATAAGCCAAGGGAGAAATAAGCAAATGGCTCATTACAGTTACATTTTGATAATTTTAATGTTAATTTCATTTCCTAGGGTTTCATTCCCAAACCTTTACATTTCATCATTTATGCACCATGGGAAAACAAAAAAGGAAAAAGGAAAAAGGAGCGCCAAACCATCGATTGAAGATGCCATGCAATCCTTCCAAAAGGAACCATCACCAGAATCCACGCGTCGCTCAAAATCGGGAAGAGTCGCCATCACCACTAGTAGCCAAAAAACCATTAAACCAGCCACGTAGGAATTACACATCACAGCACCCAAGAACCAAACATGGGTGTCACCCAACCTTGTCAGCCATTGAGTGAACACCCCCACCATGCTTATTTATAGAGAGTCAAGTTGCAACTACCACCTCATCATCCAAGCTAGTATATCCACACGTCGCTCAAAATTGGGAAGAGTCGCCATCACCACTAGCAGCCAAAAAACCATTAAACCAGCCATGTAGGAATTACACATCACAGCACCCAAGAACCAAACACTAGAAAGAAAGGAAACACGGGTGTCACCCATCCTTGTCAGTCATTGAGTGAACACCCCCACCATGCTTATTTACAAAGAATCAAGTTGCAACTACCACCTCATCATCCGAGTTAGTATATGGCACCAAAGAAATAAGGCAATAGCTAACGCCAAGGCTGACTCCCTCACCTTCTTCTGAAGAGCTATCAATAATTATGACCAGAGAGTCGGGATTTTCCGAAAAAACCTTAGGTTTTGCATCTAGTCTCTTTAATTCTTTCATAAATTTTGCAAACCCTTCCCCTTTAAAATTGACCAATTCTTTTGAGCAAGTCCTTGTTCAAAGATTTTAGGCACTTTTGACGATAATTATCTTGATTGTTCTGCGAGAAATCCTCTTAGCCTTCAGAATAATTGGTGTTTCTCCCATCATGGGTTTTACCTCTGGCTCATAGGCCAATGGCTCTTGTAGACTTAACCTCCATGACTTGCGAATTGGTGTAGCAAAGGAACTTGGTCAACTCATTTTACACTCAACACCAACCAATGCTAATTATGTAAGGATAATACCAGCTACAACCCCTAGAATACCCCTAAGTGTAGACAATATGAGTCCCACAAGCACCAGACATAGAAGAGACCACCAAAATGCGACAGGAACACCATATGCATCAATATACTTGTACGCCACCTTGGCGAGAACTTCTTAGGCAACAAAATTACCACTCCAATGCCCATGACAATTAACAATAGGCACTGATAAATGAAGATGAGAAAATGAAATACACAAAAAATCCTCATTAAATAGAGGAATTGAAGGCATGTTGCAATTAATGGCCATCATGGTTCACTCGTGTGACTAAAAAAATCAATCACTTGCATGTCGCATCTTAGTCATTGATCACCAAGGATTAAAACTTGATCACTTGCAAGTCAACACCAGGCGGTGGCCACTGTCCCAGAGATTGTTCCAAAAAAGAAGAGATCACGGCACAGAAGAAGAAGCTTAGGGGGACTCTAATAAAAAGAACAAGGGAAAAGGAAATAGAAGTCGGGGCAAAAGCTAGTTTAATTTGGACAATGCAACTATTTTGGACGGGTTGCAAATATAGCCCATTTTGATGAAGAAAAGTGGGAAAGGTGGTGGGAGTCACTAGTAAGAAGGATTGCTTTTTTGAGTGAAGAAGCAGCAGGGTTAGAACGGAATGATAAACGAAGGGATAACATCACATGATGTTTTGGCCAGCAGGTAGTGGTGGGAATGGTATTAGCTCTGGATTTAGGTCTATAATCTTGTAAAGGAGTTACCAGCTATAGGTTTTTTGAAATATAGTTGTATTTCAAACATTTTAAGAATGTCAGCCCTTTATATGTAATTCTTTTAATTATCAATAAAATTAACCTATTACCTATCAAAAAAAAAAACTCAATCAACGAGGATCATTAAGGATCGCCACTTGCTTTATCAATCATACTTAGAAATAGTGAGGAGATGCTTTAAAACTGCCACGTACTCGACTACATCCTAATTACATCATTCTTGACACGCGTGTTGATGATCCTGATAATCGCAGGTAAATCTGGGCCAAAAACTGAAACACATCACCCATCGGGAGTTCATCCTTCCCACAAGAGTCCCATCACATAATGGCACTGAGGTTGACGATGAGACATCAGTCGTCGATTGTGGTCTTAGAAGGATCCTGACAATAGATAACCGCCTGCATCACCCATCGCATGTCGGCATTCGCCCAAACAATCCCAACCTGCGACAGACCAAGTCCACGTGATGGGGAGGAACTCAACCTATCGACAATCGTGGGTTCCACTTTAAAATGCAAAGGATGGCAAGAAATAGTGGGGAAGCCAGCGATACTAACTGTAGCACACCCTTGGTGTACATGTACATCCTTCATCGCTCATTGTGTGTTACCTCTTCCTTATACTGATGCCAACCAGTGAAACATCATCTCCCAATGATGGGAAATGACCTATGTATCAGCGATCGTGGGTTCCTCCTCAATCTGCACAAGACAACTGGTGACTGTTAGAGGGGTAGTGATGAGTTAGAAGATTAACCACATCGCCCATCAGGTGTTACATCCTGACCAAGGTAAACAAACATGCGAGGGACTAGGGATGGTCGACCAGAGGAAAAGAAAGGGCATCACTCATCGTGGGTTACACAAGGATATTTAAAATCGAACAAGTGATGAGCGATACAACACTCGAGGCACAACTTAAGAAATGTTTGAAACACGTGGGAAAAAAGTTGTTTTAAAAGGGTCCTCCTAGCTATGACGAGGAAAGAGATGAAGGGGTCGATAAAACCACGAGACTCAAAGCCATGAAAGACTATGAAATGACTGGGAACTAGATATAGTCAACTCAAAATTAGAAGCTCGTAAACCAAACAAGGGTGTAAGCATGAATAAAAATTATAAACCCCAAACCTAATGACTGACAAGACAATGATTATTAGGGTTTAATCATTTAGGGGTTCCACCAAGGCCAGTAATATCCTATGTTCAAAATCTTCATTGTTGTCCTCTTGGCTGCAAAATGCCCTTCACAGGGTTCATTGTGAGATGAATGCAAAATATCATATGTCTCTTCTTCCCTCACACATCTCCTCATGACATGGTTTGGTCTAGTGTAGAACAAACATCCAGCAATCCATGAGAAAGGAAAATATTTTTCAATGAGCACCCTCCTCTCTTTTGGAGAGAAGTGAGGAGGAACTCGCCCTGTGACCAAATAATTAGCTATGTCATCATACCAAAGTGTCTACACACTAATAAAAAAATAGATTCTCATCAGGGAAAGAGTCATCTACAACTTGATTTTCTTCTGATGTATTCAGCCTCGAAAGGAAGTTTGCAACAACATTGGCTTTCCCTGGTTTATCCATAATGGTTATGTCAAACTCTTGCATCAGCAATAACCATCTTGCTAGCCTACCTGCGATCAAGGGTTTATTCATGAGGTATCTAATGGTTGCATGATCAGTGTGCACAAAGATCTGGTAGCCTGTTATGTAGTGCCTGAATTTGTTTAGGGCATAGATCACTACCAACATTTATGTTTCTATCACAATATAGTTGAATTCAGCTTCCTACAGATTTTTGTTGACAAAATAAATAGCATTTTTAGTAGCTCCCTCTTTTTGTCCTAAGAATTCGCCTATAGAATAGTCTAATGCATCTGTATGGATGTGAAAAGGAAGCTCCCAATTAGGACCCTTGAGTATAGGAGCATGAGTTAAATCTGCTTTCAAATCAGAAAATTATTTGTCACTGTCTTTTGTCCATTTGAATTCAACATCTTTAGTTAGGAGACTATACAATGGTGCTACCATTTTTTTAAATTATTTGATTAACCTCCTATAATAACCTGCAATTCCTAAGAAGCTCCTAACATCTTTTTGTTCTATAGGGATAGGAAAATTGGTGATCACCTCAATCTTTGCAGGATCTACTTGAATTCCTTTGTGAGAGATGTAGTGGCAAAGAACTACACCTTCCCACATCATCATGAAGCACTTTTCACTATTTAAAGATAGATTGTGATCTTCACATCTCTATAGGACTCTCTTGAGATTTTCCAATGCTTCATTAAAATCAGCACCATAAGTAGTGAAGTCATCCATATAGATTTCCATGCAATCAAGAGAGATGTCTGAAAATATGCTAATGACTGCCCTCTGAAAAGTTGCAGGTGCATTGCATAAGCCAAATGGAAGTACTGAGTAGGCATAGGTCCCCCATGGATAGGTAAAGTTGGTCTTCTCTTGGCCCTTTGGTGCAATTTGGATCTAGTTATAGCCACTAAATCCATCTAGGAAAGAAAAGTACTGCTTTCCTATAAGTGAGTCCAAAACTTGATCTATGAAAGGTAAGGGAAATTGGTCCTTTTTGGTGGTAGCATTAAGTTCCCTGAAATCAACACAAACTCACCACTTCCCTCCTTTTTTTGGGCACAATCACCAATGGGGACACCCACTAGCTATCTGAAATGGGGTGGATGAATCCCACATCTAGCAACTTTTGTAGTTCCCCTTTTACTATTTCTCTCAATGCAAGGCTAATTCTTCTTTGAGGTTTCCTCACTAGTGTACAATAATTTCTTATGTATATCCTATGAGTGAAAAGCTTAGGGTCCAATCCCTTCATATCATGATAATCCCATAAAAATACACATTGGTGGGCCCTCAGTAAGTGTTCCAATCACAATTATTGTTCTTCACTCAGTTTGTTGTTAATATTTATATATTTTCCTTCTAACACCTTCACTTGTGTAGTTAACTCTACCACAGATTCTTTGCTAATGTTTGGTACCTTGAGTTCATGTGGAAAAAATGTATGGGACATACCTGTTGCTGCAAGAAAATTCAGTTGTAGGAAGAGTGTCTACAAGAAGAGCAGTTACAGGAAGAGCGGGTAGGAGTGTCTTCACTGTATCAACAGAATTAGATACATGAGAGGATGATGCTTCCTCTACCTCATAATGGTTTTGAATTATGTTATACAATACTTCATCTTCATCTTGAAGCTGCATGAAAGGACTTATGCTTAACATCATAAGTTGTGCCACAGAATTAACTTCCTCGGCCTCTTCACCAACATGTGGCCATACATGATCATTCTTATCATGGGATGGCTAAGCAGGAGGGTAGAGAACAAGATTTTGGTTCTCTTTCCATCAAAAATGGTCATGTCTCATGTCTGACATCCAATATAGGCATTTTTTGTTTCTAACCATGGCCTTCCAAGAATAATGGGGTACCCGCCTATGTGGCCTTAGGAGAAAGAATCATAAAATTTGTTGGGTACTCCCAAGAGTCTAGAGTTACCACAAGATCTTCTACTATCCCATCAGGATTAACAGTAGAACTATCAACAAGCTGCAGGACAATAGGAGTAGGTCTCATTTTTGCAAAATTTAGTTGTTGCAAGATGTCCTTAGTCATTACATGTATTGCTTCTCCCAAATCAATCAAAGCATTATTTATTTGGATCCCATTTATAACTCCTACTATAGGACTCCCTGGGTCATTATATTTTGGAACAGTCACTTTCCCAAGCATGATGTCAACCAATAGTCCCACCACATGAACTGTAGTGGGGTCTTTCTTCTTCATGCCTGGCTTCTTAAGGCATGCTTCCTTTATTGCTTTTCCATATATGGGGACATCTTTTATGGTCTGAAATAGAGGTATTTGGACACATATATGCTTCAACTGATCTAAAATGTGAAAAGTTGTGTCCTCCTTATCTTCCTTTTGTTTCACAATTTCCAACCTCTGGGGAATGGTGGTTTTGATTCAGTCTACTTGACTAGGACTGGTTTAGGATTTTTAGGTGCACTTGGTTGAATGGGGACATTCAGAGGCTCCTCTTCTTCCATAGGAAGCTCAATGATAAAGGGTGTCGAAGGAGCTATAAAAGTAGTTCTTGAATGCAAGAGGATGTTACTTACACTCACAACATATGCAGGGAATTGATTTAGATCAGCAGAGTATACCGGTTGTTGTTGTGATTTGTTATTTGGGTTAGGTGTGGGTTGAGTCGGTAGCTGAGTAGGTTTAGGTGCATTTGAATTTAAACTAGCAAGAGGAGGCAATATAGCAGGTTGTTGAGGTTGAGAAGGTGGATGCATGTAATTGGTTGTCTGGTTTAGCCATTGTTGTCCTCCCCTTTATTGAGATGTTTGTTGCCAGTTTCCTAGAGGTGGCTACCAATTTCCCTAAAATTGTTGTCAATTCCCCTGGGGTTGCTACCACAGGGGTGGAGAGTTTTGGTGGTTGGTCCAAGCATTTGGAGGGTTATTCCAAGGTTGTGGTGGATATCCTTAATAATTGGATGGATATGGGGGTTGTCATTGGTTGCCAGATGAATAAGAATTGAAATATGTCCTAGCAAAAGATAGTGGATCTATTGGCATGCCTTGGCTTGGAGCCCATGGCCTCCTTTGTGCAATATAGTAGACTTTATCTTCTTCACCCTGGATTGGCTTGAACTCAGGTGCCACCTGATTTTTGTCAATGTTAGCTATCATCTTGCATCTATAGTCCTTCTTTTGTCAATAATGAGGGTAATATTCTACCAACATTGCCTCTGCCTCCTCTTGTTTCTTCTTGGCATGAAGTGTATCCAGCAGAGTAGCTAGATTGTTTATGATTTTGTATCAACATGAATTTTCACCCCTAATGCAAATCTCATTTTGACCCTTAACACTTTACAAAATCAAAGGCAGAGGCTTAATTCCACTTAAGCCCACTGCTTGCATCCACTTGGCACCTATTTTACGTGTTGGTGGGGGCATTGCTGTTAGGGATGCCCAAGTGGCACAAAGACATCCACGCGATGCGCTTACATCCTTGGCAAATTCCTATGGTTGAGACTGCAGAGGCATTACATTTTCGATTGGAAGTCAAAGAATAATGCCCCTCTTCAGTTGGTTGACCCGAATATGGTCATTTTTCATCCATCCCTTCATATTCTTCACTCTTCCATCCTTGGCTCTTTTCAAGCAAAAAGAAGCAGAGGTTTGAGAGAAGTTTGCAAGATCTCTTGAGAATTTCTCCACCATTTTTCATTCATTCCAAGCTTTGTAGCAGCATCCTTCAATCCATTGCAGGCACTCAACACTTCATCACTCCAATAGGGTGAGTATAGGACATACACCATGGCAACAGAGGCTTGATTCCCTCTCGTTTGCTCCTCCACAAGCCTTGAGCACTTTGGATGGAGGCGGTAAATCTCCTCCCTTCTTTCCTTTTTCTTTTGATTGAGTACTTGCATTTACTATTTTGTAGTGTTTCTTGCATACGTAGCTTGTACTTTCTTTCCTTGATCGTTTCTCTACACTATTCCAAACTTGGTTGTCCATGGAGGAGGAAACACCAAGATGGGGGTTTAACTGACACAGGCCCCTATACAACCCCAACAACTTCTCCCTTTCGTGTGTGCAGGTAAAGAGAGCTCAGAGCAAGATGGCGAGGAGAGTATTCTATGAGATTGTCTTCGTCACCTTGGTGGTAATACGTTTCCTTTATCGTATTTGTACTTGTATTTCATTTATCTTAATCTCATTCTATCATTTTAAACATTCCTAGGCAAGGCTAGTAGTCTTCCTTTCTGAGTCAAAATATTGTCTTTTCGGTTCTCTGGCTGTATGGGTTCCAGCACACTTGTGAGATGCCAGTGCACCGATTTTTCATCCTAGAACAATGCTTCCATCCTCAGACAGAGAGTTTCTTGAGACACGGGTCTGATTCTAAAGGGCCGACTCACCTAGTCCCCTTCCTACATTTGGATTGCAAAGTGATTGAAGGGTTCATAATCCTCATCATTCTCATCCTTGTCATCCTAACTTCCCTTTAAACTCAGGTGGGTTAGGGCAGCCTTTCCGCTCTTGACCTTTCGTGACCTGGGGTCTTGCAGTGGGTGGTCCCCCTCTCTCACATTTTTGGTGAACCTGACATGAACCATTTTGGTTCAATTCTATGATACTGAAAGCTCCTTTCCTTGTATCCTAGGAGTGTTGTAAATTTGAGTTTTGTGAGGCTCTTGCCTCACAACCCAACCTACAATCCCTAGTAGGCATAGTTGGAAGGTTCCAAAAGCATCACCTAATGAAACCTTAATTGGTTCACTACTTTTCATAAACCTTAGGAGACCCTATAAAAGTGCCATCTGGTGTGCGCAATGGCCTCTTTCCTTAATCAACCTATTCCCTCTATGCAGACTATGAGTAGTGGTACTAGCATAACCTTTACCTCATAGGACCTGCTGATGGGATTCAATAGGGAACCATCTCCTCTTTACATTCCTATGAGGATAAATTGGAACATCATAGCGAGCATTCTCGTCAATCCAATGTCACAAGTGAATATTATAACTGAGGAGATCATGTTGATCAACTTCTTGCACAAGGATGGATATGATGCACTTGAAAGTTTTGTCTACACCCACAACAGACTTTTCGTACCCCCTATAGGGAGTATTTTCCTATCGATCCTTGTTGGACCTAAGTCTATAAGCCTTAAGTTCGACATCATCCCGGGGTCCGAACTCTTCAAAGTGAAGTTGGATATCCCTTGGCTCATAGCTATGAACATAGTTCCCTCGGTCATACACAAGTGTCTAAAGTTTTTTCATGGAGGTTCATTGCAAGTTGTCCATGACACCGGGTATAGACCATTGGTTGCACATGGCAGCCACACCTTAGATTACTTTTGGTTTGCCTCCCTTGGTCCTCTCCCTCCTAGGAAGGATCTCTTACACTACACTTATCAGAAATATAAGAGGGGGTGTGCTAGGCTGAAAGTGAGATATCCTCCTTCGCCTTATGCTATCTTGCATAGAGCTTTCTTAAAGGCAGATAGTGATGTCACCAAGGCACATAGAAGAGAAGAGAAGTGACCTCGAGATCCTCCTTCTTCCTCTTCCACGGTTCAGCCTGATGCTTCCTCTCGACCTACCCTGGTACCATCTATTTCTATCTCGCATTTGTGGGAGAATCCCATGGTGCCCGCTTGGTGAAAGGCCAAGCGTCCTACATTTGAGCTTCCTATCTTACCCACAGAGCCTAGGCCCATTCGGTATGGGAGACACAGAGTATCCCATGGAGAGTCCTCCTTGTCTCAACCTCCATGGCCCCCTACTATTCCTATTACTAAAATAGTAAATGGGAAGAGGCTTGCCACCGAGGCACTAGAGGTAACTCCTCCCACCATTTCTGAACCCGTTCCTCTTGCTCCCATTCAAGATACTGCCCTTCCACTAGGGACCTCCACAAAGGACACTCCCATGGTTGAGGAGGATCCTTTTGTTCCTTCACAACTTCCATCTTCTGATGCGAAGAGTCATAGAAACTGCCTTGCACGTGAGCGTAAGCGCCAGCGAAAGGCTCTCCTTGCCAAGAAATCCTCCTTACAGAAGAAAGAGGAGAAGACCTCACCTTCTGTAGTGTCTTCATCTCTCCCTCCTTATTTCCATGTGCGACCTAGTTCCATACCTCTTTCAGCTCCCGCTATGAGCGCACCTACACCTAGAAGTGTACAAGTGTTCATCGCTCCTTTTGTGGAGCCGCCCTTCTTGACTTCCGTTTCAGACGTCCTACCTTTCCCAAAGCCCATAGACATGTTGAACACCTCAGTAGTGTCAATTGTGGTTCTTTCCTCCTCTCCCTCAATTCTTGCTTCATCTGTGGGGAGTTCACCTCCTTCGATGAAGAAGGTGGAATGGGTCCCTCCACTAATGGAGGACGTAAGAAGATCCCACCTTCTCTGAAAGGTGGCTGCAAATTGACTTGTTTTATCCTAGTCAAGGAACCAGCTCTAGCCTCCCTCAAGTTCATCATTGTCCCCGAGTTCCTTGGTGAGCTTAGTAGTGAACCTCGGGTGCAGACTCTATTGTCTGCTGAGGTAAAACATGGCACCCCTATCAAGTGCATGTTTAACTTGTCAGATGAAGTTTTGGCCCTGTCAGCAATCTTCGTTAGGTCATTGACCCTGGACCCACAAGAGTTGAATGACAGAGACCTTACAGGTCCCTCTGCCTTGGCCCTTGTTGCAGGAGGATTGAAAGCTCCTCCCCTTAACATTTCACTATTGCAAGCTCGTCTTCCTTCCTATGATGATCTAGAATGGGAAGCTAACGACCTCTTGGTCAACCAGTGTTAGGGGGAGACCCTCTTCTTGATCTTTAGATTAGATGTGTGTGTGCTATGACATGTGTTCCCCCGTGATCATGTTCTATGTTCCTGGATGACCCATGTCACCCCTATTGGTGCATGGATACAAGTGTGGTTTTTGTGTTGTAAATATTCCTCTATATGTGTCATCATTCTTCCATGTTTGTGATTGACTTTCGGTAAATTGGGGATGATGCAAGGCGTCGGGAGCATTTAGGCCTCCTTCCATGTTGACCCAATTTTTATTTTACTTTGTCTATCATGCATTCTTCTTGATCTAGTTGGGGATTGATGATCATTCACCCCTTACCACGGTTACCTAATATATATAAATAAAGGCAGATCTGACCACACATAACCAGATCCCCCTGTGACCTCTGTGTGTGATCTATTTTCTTAGCTTTTCACTTTATCTTTCTCTCATCTTTTCTTGAGTTGTCCCTTTCTTGTGTGAAAATGCATCCTCTACATCACATGTTCTTTAGAAAATGCATTCATTACCGAATGAACCTTTTTTAGAAGACCCTCCACACACTTCCTTGTTAGAATTACATTCTCATCTTAGAACCCCAATGGAATGTGCTTCCTCCATCAAAGGTTTGTAAAGAAAGGACATGGAATTCTCCTCTAAAGTGGGAGCGACCTTAGTCTTCCCCTCGCATGAGCACATCTCCTTCCTTTCGAATTCCTTGATGAAGTGAACATCTTTCAAAAGGATTCCTTAGCGATGAATCAATTTGAGAAGGAAGATGTTAAGTTTTTGAACAGTGTGTCCTTTGAGTGGACCCCTCTTCTTCACGTTGGGTTCCCAAGGGACCCCTTCACAAGGTTTCAAACATTTTCTATGGCATCTAGCTTGGGGTAAGCCCAACTAGACCTATTTCACATCTTGATGTCTAGTCCGGGGGCAGCCCGACTAGACCATCTCTACATCCTTGCGTCTAGCCTGGGGGTAGCCCGACTAGACCTTACATTTCAAACAGTGCATCCATTGAGTGGACCCTCCTTCCTTTTGAAGGGTTCCCGAGGGACCCCTTTGAAAGCCTTACAACTTAGCGATAGTCTATGTGATCGTCCGTTCACCAGCCTACGCGGCCGCTTCCTGATGTGTCCTATCTATGGGAAAAAATGTCGCCACTTCTGACTCTGCGGAGCCCCCTTTCTTGGTCTCCCTTATGTGAGAGCTCTTGGGTGATACCTTCCTTGCACATCTACGGGTCTGTAAGGTTCTTCACTCGATCTCCCTCTTGTGAAACTTCTTGGGGGATACCTTCCTTGTAGGTCTACAGGTCTATAAGGCACTTTCTTGGTTTCCTTCATGTGAGATTTCTTAGAGGATACCCTCCTTGCAAGTCTACGATTTTGTGAGGTGCTTCCTTGGTTTCCCTCATATGAGATTTCTTGGGGGATACCTTCCTTGTAGGTCTACAAAATCTGTAAGGCACTTTCCTGGTCTCCTTCATGTGAGAGTTCTTGAAGGATACTACCCTTGCAGGATTGTGAGCCTATAAGGTATCTTCATACTTCAGCTTTATAGTTCCACGGAACTATAAATTCCTTTCCTACACTTTTGGGTTCGCCAGACCATGCTCTACTTCCTCATCGATTTAGGTATACACTTCTTACTCAGCTAATTTCTTACTACTTTACTTTACTGAAGCACTCATCAGTACTTGTGCTCGCTAAAGTGGTGGAAAAATGTATCAACATGAATTTTCACCCCTAACACAAATCTCATTTTGACCCTTAACACTTTAGAAAATCAAAGAGGAAGGCTTAATTCCACTTAAGTCCGCTGCTTGCATCCACTTGGCACCTGTTTTGCATTTTGGTGCAGGCATTTCTGTCAGGGATGCCCGTGCATAGTGCAAATGTCCGCGCAGCACACTTACGCCCCTGGAAGATTCATGTGGCTAAGACTGCAAAGGCATTACATTTTTTATTGGAAGTCAAAGAGTAATGCCCCTCTTCGGTTGACCAACCCAAATATGGTCGTTTTTCATCCATCCATTCATGTTCTTCACTCTTCCATCCTTGGCTCTTTTCAAGTAGAAAGAAGCAGAGGTTTGAGAGAAGTTTTCAAGATCTCTTGAGAATTTCTCCACCATTTTGCATTCATTCCAAGCTTTGTAGCATCATCCTTCACTCCATTGTAGCAGCATCCTTCACTCCATTGTAGCAACTCAACTCTTTGTCACTCCAATAGGGTGAGTATAGGACATACGTCATGGCAACAGAGGTTTGAGTCCCTTTCGTTCACTCCTCCACAAGCCTTGATCGCTTTGGATGGAGGTGGTAAAGCTCCTCCCTTCTTTCCTTTTTCTTTTGATTGAGTAAGCATTTACTATTTTGTAGTGTTTCTTGCATACATAGCTTGTACTTTCTTTCCTTTATCATTTCTCTACACTATTCCAAACTTGGTTGTCCATGGAGGTGGAAACACCAAGATAGGGGTCTGACTGAGGCAGGCCCCTATACAGCCCCAACAACTTCTCCCTTTTGTGTGTGTAGGTAAAAACAACTCAGAGCAAGCTAGCGAGGAGAGTATTCTATGAGATCGTCTTCGTTAGCTTGGAGGTAATAAATTTCCTTTATTGCATTCGTACTTGTATTTCATTTATCTTAATCTCATTCCATTGTTTTAAACATTCCTAGGCTAGGCTAGTAGATTTCCTTTCTGAGTCAGAATCTTGTCTTTCCGGTTCTCTAGCCGTACGGACACCATTGCACCTGTGAGACACCAATGTGCCACATTGTCATCCTAGAACTACGCTTCCTTCCTCAGACAGAGAGTTTCCTGAGACATGGGTCTGATTCTAAAGGGCTGACTCACCTAGTCCCCTTCCTACATTTGGATTGTAGAGTGGTCGAAGGGTTCATAATCCGCATCATTCTCATCCTCGTCATCCTAACTTCCCTTTAAACTGAGGTGGGTTAGGGCAGCCTTTCCGTTCTTGACCCTTCATGACTTGGGGTCTTGCAATGGGTGGTCCCCCTCTCTCATAGATTTATTGCTTGAATTATGCCAATAAGTGAGTAATCTCCATCCTTGAAACTCCACTGGTATATGACTTACCTATGCAAGATTGGTAAGCTCTCCCCTTCTTTGAATCTGCCCTAGAATAGTTCTGACATATCTTCTTGATTTCCTCCCAAGGAACTTGGGTGATATCTCCTCCTCCCATCAGGTCCAAGACATATATGCAAATATCATTAATTCCTCTTAAGAAAAGTATCTTTTCTTACTCTTCATTGAGTGTATGGTGTGGAGCTTTTTGTAGGAAAAATAGAAACCTTTAAATATAGTCTTCCAGGCTCTCATCTTCCTTTTGTTGCATCCTAAAAATTTCACCTCCTCTCATGTCATTGCCCCTACAATGCTCCTTGCATTTCTCAATGAAATTTGTCTTCATGTCCTCCCAAGTCTCCATAGTATCTCTACCTAGGCTCATGAACCATCTTAGTGCAACTTCTTTCAAGGTGGCAGGGAATAGCTTAAGCTTGTGGGCATTAGTGGTATAGTCATAACTCTCGCAGAGTATATCAAAATCAAACAAGAATGTATCAGGATCTTCTATGACAAGTCCATAAAACTTAGGAAGGACTGAAGTAGGGATATTTTTGAGGTCGTCTACTTCATTCTGATGAGCAATGGGGAAAGGAAAATTTGGTTGCTTATGTATATTTCTATTTGCATCACCCATGCCTCCCTGATGAAGTTCCAAAGCAAGGGGGTTCTCAATTAGATTCTGATCTTTAGAGGAAACTTCAGAACTAGTCAGATCTAGAAATGTATCAGCAAAGGAGTTTGGCTCTTCTTCTTCTTCATCTCTTGGTAGGTTCTGATACTCAATTATCTGGAATAGATCATTGTTAGGAAGGAATCTCCCATGAGCATCTCTTCTCCTTTCTCTATGCATACGATATCAACTCACTATCAGCCATCTCACACAAAGAATTGGAAAAATAATAGGGTGGGTCATTACTTTCCTAAATGAGGGGTATACTAAGAACAACTTCCATAAATAATACAACAAGAAAAACTATCAATGACTCCAAATAACTCCCTAGTTTGACACCATCCCTAGCAACGGCGACAAAAATGGCAACCTCCTACAATGATTTAACAACTAAGCCCTTACAACTATGATTCAGAGATTGGGAATCTTACCTGAATAGCTATTTGAATCATCATGAAGGTGCATTTAACTTGTCAACCCAGAGACATAAAATTGAAATGGGTCAGCACAATATGTGCACTAGGAATCCAAAGTATCCATATTCATCCTACAGCTAAGAAAGACACAATTTTGAAAGTAAACTGCTTGGAAGGAAATAACATAAGTGTTGAGAATCAACCAATAACTAAACTAAGTTGAAATGCATGACTGAAATGAAAATCTGAGCAAACAAACAGGAAACTACTTTGTCTTCTTTAGCTGCAGGAATAGTCACAGAATGGAATTATAGTGGCTGTAGGAACAGACAGTGTCATATTCTTAACTAATTACTAAATATAAAATAACTAACTAACTAAAGGATAGAATACTCACCAAGTGGGCCCCCTTGGATGAGTATCACCTAAAACAAATGTAAACTCAAATGCACAAACTTATAACTTCATTTCATTCATTGGAAAACATGAGTACAATCGAGCAACATGGTCGTATTACTAAAAAACTAAGAATGTGAGTACATCATCAGATTAATCAACCTCTTGAGAAGGAGCATCTGAGTCTTATTTATAGAAGCTACTAACTAAGCACCTAGCAAGGTGGTCAACTCTTTCAGAATAAGAGGACACCACATTAGGGAAAGCATAAAAAGTGGAGAGGCGGTTACGCATGAGTAGAATTTGGTCAGGCATGTTAGCCTCAACATAGATCTAGCACAATAGTAACACCTATATTTTCTCAATAGGAAATTAATATCATTTATAAGGTGGTTAGAAATCTGATTTGAATGAGGAATCCCCCGTTGTCAAGAGCCTTTCTTCATTGAATGTCCACCTTGTTGACCGGTATGGCGGATGACTAGCTGGCAGAATCTTCCTTAATTAAAGGCCTCTAATTATATCTGCATGATAATATTAGTACGCACAACAACTACATATTTGTAACTATATCAAAGTGACATTCATTAATCACATGTAAAATTAACATAGATCATTCATATAGCATGTCAATATCATTTAAAAGTTATGAAAATAAGTTCATGTACAAAGTCTATGGTTTTAAGTAAATATCATAAGAAGGTCAACATCCAAGCACCAAAGTCTATGACAACTGCAACAAATGGATAACAAACTCTATCAATAATTGAACCATAAACTAGACTCATCAATGATATCCCACAAGACAAGCACATTCATGAGGAATTAGTACACTTGCAACATCAAGTGAGCCTTGAAAACATTTCATCCACCGCAATTCCAACTATAGAAAACATCCATCTCATGCTTGAAAGTGACAAAGGCCTAGACATTGTGAAACAAATAGTTGAGATATATCAAAAACATGTTCCTTCCACCTCTAGTGTCTCTCAGCAAGTGCACACTATGATTAGCCAACGAGTACCTCACACTCCTCCCACAATAGTAGCATCTATACCTACCTATACAACTCCTAATATCACCACCACAATGAAACAAGTTAGTAACTTGATTCCTTCGTTGACTATTTCTGCTAGCATCCCTCATTCCTATGTGGCATTGCATGTTCTATCTTCTTCTACAATACCATCTATAATAATTCCATTCACTTTCCCTACCACTACATACAACCCATCACCACTTTCTCTTCCACCTCATACCACTTACACTAACCCTCTCATAACATAACTTTTCCAAACCGTCTCATCCATGCAATAAAAAATATCTACCATCAACCAAAATCAGAATGACCCACCCACATATTATGTTCACTGCATCTCATTTTCCTTGGAAATATTGTGAACACCGATTCCACAAGGGGTAGAGATGTGTAGATTTGATAAATATGGAGGGAAGGGAGATCCTTCTAACCATGTTAATGCCTAAACTACTTTATTTAGTGACTTTGTCCTTGATGATAAACTATTATCAAACCTATTTCCTAGGACTTTAAAGGACACTGCCTTGAAATGGTTTTCTTCTTTACCAAAAAATTCAATTCATTCATTTAATGAACTTGTTGATGCATTTATCAATCATTTCCAAGTGCATATGACTCCCAAGAAGACCTTGGATAATTTAATGCAATGCAAGCAAAATAATGATGAAAAGATAACTGATTTTATCTAATGATATCAATCGCTTTATTCCTAAATCAATCTCAAGATCCCTAACCCACATCTCCAAAAGATGTTTATAGAAAACTTGCAAACTCGGCTTCGGGATAAACTCACTATGATGAAATTCCCCTCTTTCATGCATTTATGCACAACCCTTTGTGATTATCACAATTTGATTAGTAGTCCAGATACAAGGTCCACTTCTAGTCAAAATGAGAAATCTGAACATGCAAACCAAATCAATTCCCAACCATTTAGAAAGAAAAACAAAGGGTTCTTACAATTTAACCCCCCTCAACAACCAACTCAACCCATCAAAAATCAAGTAACGGCTATTAAAACCGCAGTGACTTTTACTTATGGAGATCCAAAAAGACAATTCACACCTTTACTAGATACCCTTCATAACATCATGTCTCAACTTTTACAACAACAAATGATTACCTTACATGTTGTTCATGCACCTGACCCTACTAAGCCTTTACCCCTGAAATTTAAATCCAATTCTTATTGCCATTATCATAGACAACATGGACATGACACAAAACAGTGTAAGCATCTTAAGCATCTAGTTCAAGACTTCATTGATTCTAGTCATCTATCCATTGTTGGTGTTAATGATCAAGGCAATAAGTCTATTTCCCTCCAAATCAAAACTTGCTGATTTTCACTGATCCAATGTCCAAACATAATATTTCATTTGTCAAAGCTAGTGAAACTACAAAGAATGATGTGATGAATATTGATACAAATGATGAACATTTTGATCCTATCACACATGCTACTCATATTAATCTTATGGATGAAATGGTAGGTGTGATAGACGTTATCCCTCGTAAGTTCCAACCTTAGAAATATCTTGATATTACTTTCTTCTCTCAGGACATACTTAAAAATCTCCCTGATGGTCCTCTTTATATAGCCGGTCATATCTATGACAAGCCCACTAATTGGATATTAATAGATCCCGCCTCTAGAGAGAATGTGATCACCAAGGAATTTTTGGTATTACATGATCTTTATCAAGATGACTATGAAGAACCGAAAGCATGGATCAAAACACACAATGGTTTTGCTTGCCCTATGATAGGATCGATCTACTTTCCATTACAAATAGGATCAAAAACATTATATGTCACATTCTCCATCATCCCATAGTCGGACCAATTTCGTTTAAGGCTAGGCCATCCATGGCTTCACTCATTAAAAGTGCTCCCTTTGATTATTCACAAATGCCTAAAGTTTCCATTTGAAAATGACATATTCATTGTCCACCATAGCGTCTTTAAAACCTTGTCTTCCAAAGGAAACTTTTCCTTAGAATCCTTTTGGCCCGAACCCATGGAGCCCACACACCTCAAAAATATTTCTTTTTCATTGCTTACCAAAAATTTAAAGCCCAGAAAATAGTCAAATTGGCTCTCTGCAACATGTCCCCATCCACATCGAACACTCCCATATTAGATAAAACCATGCTCCAACCTAAACAAGAACCACACAACCAAGCTCAACCAACACCTGACACTTCCTCGACATCGTCTAAAAGACCACGATATTGTGAAAGTAACTTTGTCTTGCCTCCTCGCATAAAACAAGTTTACAAAGCAAAGGATAAAGTGGATGAACAACCTTCCATTGTTCCTTTTGTTCCTCCCCATAGGGAAGAAAATCAAACCATGGTTGATCAACCCTCTCCTTCACAAACATAATTCGACAACAGAATCAAAAGAAACAGAGGTGCTAGGGAGCGTAGGTGTAGACATTGTGCCCTTGCTCACAAGTTGCATGAGGAAGAAAATAAAGACAATCACAATCCACACTTGATAGAAGCAATGCATGATGATCTTACTCCCTAACCACAACAAATCAATCCTATACCACAATAACAACCAGAGTTACATTTTTCAACAAACATCATCAGTCATCCTCCTATTGTGATTAATCTGGATGATGCTGATGATGAGATTGCTAATGTGAACCCCAATCCTTATACCTACACGAACATGAGAAACAAACACATTATTAGATTGAAATACAAGTAAGAAAAGGTATTCCCTATGAAATTCATCTACAATGCTCAGAATAGGAAGAAAACAAAGAACAAAACAAGAAAAGAAATTAAATCCTATTTAAGCATGCAAACTCTTGATCCCATGGGGAAGTTGGTGGCAATTTGTGTGTAGGAAATGGCCCTTTCCCAACTCCTTTGTGTGATTGTTGATGAGTGATCCACTTTGATGAAGATTCAATCAAGCTCCATGATGAAAAACTTGCATAACCTAGCTAAGAACTTGATAAAATGGATGAAAGTATATATGCTTGAGGATGAAGTTGAGTATAGTAAGTCTACTCAATTTGTAGATGATCAAATAAGGAGAAGAGCTCTCTTATTTATAGATTTTAAAATGGAAGAATGAGCAAGATTGAGCAATGTGCGATTATTCAACATCTAATGGCCAAACACCACTTGTCAAGATGTGAATGGAGGAAGCTTGAGCATATTTTGGTGATTGTGCACAATAAATGATATTAGATTCAAATTTGAAATTTGAATGTGACATGCTAGAGGGAGAAGGAAATGGAGTTAATGTCACTTGGCTCAAGGCCAAGGACATGTAAGAGGCATTAAATGCCTTATCGGAAGTACCCATCTATTTTGGAGGGATTTTTGAATTGGAAGAATATTCCACAAAAGATGCTCTTTTGAATGAAAATTGATGAATTAATAAATCAAATAAATTGATTTATTGTGCAAGTTGCAAAATATATAGGATTGGAGTGATTAGGATTAACATTAATCAGGATTTGATTAATTAAAAGGGGGATTAGCTGATTTGACCATTTTGACTTGGATTTCAAGATTTAAATAAATCAAAATGAGAGGAATAATGATTTTAGACTTAATTAAAAAAAGTTTGGTTTATTTAATTAAAGAGAATGGTGTTAGTTTTAAATCAAATAAAGATAAATTTATTTAATTTAAATGAGATGACTTTAGAGATTAATTAAATAAAATGAATTATTTAATTAAAAGAGGGACTATAGGATTAATTAAACAAACTAATTTATTTAATTAATAGGAGATGATGACTTAATCAGTAAAAGGGGATTTATTTAATTAAAAGATGAAATTTGATGAATTTAATCAAATAAAGATTATTCAATTAAATTAATTAGTAAAGGGGATGATTCAGGAAGAAACGATGTTAGTAAGATCAGGATCAGGTGTGTAGGATCAACTTCTATATTTTTCGTGTCTACATTTTTCCCCTCTTTGAAGCAATGCACTTGTTGTATTGGTTCAAAGAATAAACTGTTCTAATCAAAATTCAAAAAAAATCTAATTTTTTCAGATGCTCCACTATTTCCCTAGCGAGAAGGATTACACTGGTATACTGCCCCCTTGAGAGATCGAGTGGAAATGTTCGATTTTTCGATCGAGATTGCAATAAAATGCTAGAGGAGTGGTTTTGTTGATCGGAGGACGAAAGATAATTATTTAGAAAGATCAGATATTTGATATAGACAATTTGATGATGTATAGACAGTCATCGGCCATGGGCAGCCTCGTGTATATTTTGATACAACACACCGATTTTGGATAGAAATGTTAGTAAAGATAGAATAATTAGAGGAATAAGATGATGAAAGGAGGATCCACAAGCCTACATTATTAATGATGATGATGATGATTTGCTTACCAGGAGTCGGTATTTTGAAAGGGCCAATTACTTTATGTTTGATAACACACGTAGGTACAATGCATCAAGGTATTAAGAACTAGGATGGCATTGTACCTAGTGTGATGGACTTTGACTCGACAAACAGATATGAGTATTCCTGTTCACACTTGACATACGGAAACCTTGCTAGGATGCACCTAACAAAGAAAGTATTCACCAAGTTATCTTACAAGAACATCCAACAAGCACAGCAGATAAAAAAGATAATGATTGTTTCCCCACTCCTTTCTCTCTAAACCTGTTGATTAGGCATCATCGAGAGGTCCTTGGAATGAGCACAAAATAAGATAAGTCAAAAAGACCAAGAAAAAGTAAACAAACAAGCTAATGTTCTTTGTACCACTAGCCAAGACTAAACTATGGTGATGCCTAATGTTGATGTCCATCTTAGGAAGGTCGCATTCCTAGGACATTTTGTGATCAGGTGATAATGAGATTTTGATTGGATGATAAGCTATTGATATTTTGAGTTGATCAACTTGTTGACTTTCTCACCTGGACTTGAGACTTTGACAATTAGGTGTTCACTTTTGAACCTACTAGACTTGCTTCTGACTGACTCACCAAAGGATGAAGATGATGATTGATTTATTATGAATGGTGATTATTGTGAGTGAAAGCGAGATGAGCTGGATGCACCATTTTGGGTTTTTCCAGATATTTGGATGTTTTTGATGTTTTGAAATGTTTTTGAGGCTGGTTTTTGGAATTTTGAGATGTTTTACAAATAAAATTGGTATTTTTGAGATTTATGACCAAGAGACTAACTTAAAGACCTATCCTAGGGGTCTCAAGAGTTGATCAATAGATTAGCCTTGCCTACGTTATACACGCAAAGACCACGTAGTTCGACTGACGTAAACCTGATTGATGAGATAGATGGGCAAACGGATTGCCATTGTGACAGATGCCTAAAGGACTGACCTAAATGTCTTGGGGGATGATCAAAGATTAACCTTTCCTACATTCAAGCTCAAAGATGACGTAGTTCGGTTGGATGACTCTACTGACCTGATTTTTTTATTTTCAAAATTTTGACCTATTTTGGATTTTGACATGATTTGGATGTTTTTTGGATTTTCGCATGATTTTGATGATTTGGATATGGATATGTGATGATATCAGTGCTCTTTTTTTGGATTTTGTTGAAAACCAAGCTAGGATTGATGGATTGATGATGATAACATTGTTGAGAATACACAATAATGCAAGGATAGTGTTAAGCAACATGGGGATGATGATGAATTCATGATGATAACATTGTTGAGGATAAACAACAATGCAAGGATAGTGTTAAGCAACACAAGGATGGGAAGGAAATCCCGAGATGATGATGGATTGATTGGATTTGATTGATCAGGATTTTGAAGCTTGATTTGGAACAAAAATGTTTTGATGATTTGATGTGATGCTGATGTGAAAATTAGATGCCACTAATATTGATTGTTCGGATTGATATTCGATGAAAGATAAAACTTGATAAGGAACATCTTCTCATCAAAATATGCCTTGGGCTAGTGATTTGGATTTTTTTCTCACAAATGATTGACCAATTTGATTTCAAGTTTTCCAATGTTCGGATCACCACATAAGTTGGAGGATATAGATCAAGATTTATTCCTGAAGCAAGGTGTAAATATCTCCCCCTAGTGTCTAGCAATGTATGGAATTCCATGGGTGGACACTTGGATAGATGTTTGGATGGATGGATATGGTAAGCACGCAAAGGATTCCAAGGATTATCTTGTGATAAGATAAGGTGTTCAGATACTGGATGTTTATTTGGATAATGCTTCATGGCTTAGATAACATTGGGTAGGATTGGATCAATGAAAATGACCCATGTCAAGATGTTTACCGTAAACAAGCATAAAGTGTGCACCAAAATTTCATCAAGATTAAGATAACTTGGACTATGGATGCAGATGGGTGAAAATGGATTGGATAAATGGTTCATGGATGAATGGATTTATTATGGATAAGATGGATGGAATGTCATATTTATTATGGATGGGATAAGATGCTTCCAACTAAATTGGCGCATGTAGATGCTCAATTCTACACATGACACCTGTTTTCCAGGTTTTCATCATGGTACTTGTCCAAAGCGCCACTGAAGTGGTTTTCACTAGAGGACAATTTTTCTCTTTACTATTTTCAATCCTTTTTCAAATTTTTTGGATTTTTGTTTTTTTATTTTTTTTGGATTTTTTGCTAAAAGATTTTAGGCTGATTTTAAATCACCTGGTACTACTGACATTGATGTTTCAGTCATAATGTGCCATTGATATCCTGCTTGAAGAATATGCTTTGCCAAGATATGTGCACTTGAAAGCAACTTTCGAGATTTTTGATATGTTTTGTTGATACAGGAGTTAACTTTGTCTTTGTGCACACATCGCGATAGAGTGCCTTCTGAATCCTTATGATGAATGGTTTCTGCCAACACATGGTCAATGTGAGAATTGGATATTATGCATGGAGGCGTGTATGGAATGTGTTTAGGAATAAAATATGGATTGGTTTATAGTTTGGAACCTTTGACTCTCCAAACTTGGGAAGATGAGAAATAATGGGTGGATACGGAAGTGTGCATGGAATTAGGACCAACTGCTTGATACACTTTGTATGTCACTTGAGAAGCATGTTTTTTCCTTTGTGGACATCTTTGATGGATACTTTTCCCTTTTTTATTTTGCGTCATAGTTTCCTTGACTAATGGAGTTTGATAGGGATAATTATTCTTTGTATTCTTTGGTATCCATGTGTATTTGATTTTTCCATTAGCCTTCTTAGCTTCTTTTGATTTGATAACATTTTTTGTGCTTTGATTCAAATCCTTCTTTTGATGTTGGTCCCAATTTGTAGATGGGGTGATGGGTGGATGAAGATTCATGATGTGGCCAATTGTAGTATTGTCATTGGTTTCACCATGAGGATTCTTTGTGCCCCCTATATTGATGTTTTCTTGAGATGAAGTTGCCCCCAATATGGTGGTAGTAGTACCTTTATTCTTTGATTCTCCTTATTTTGAGATGTCTTGTTCATAATGTATTCTCTGATAAATGACCACTGCAGATGATGTTATTCCAATTTTTTGCTCTACTGACTCTCGAATATCTTGTTATGTTTGACATGTTTCCTTGAGTGGATAATGCTAGATATCTTTATATATGATGTCCTCAGTCTGAATTTTGGATATATTTGTTTCTGATGTTGACAACTTAGTTTGACTATAGGAATCAATAACCTACTCTTTTTTTGTAGTACTGTCAGGAGTAAAGGAATCATGTTCTGAATGACGATCATCTACGTGTCCATCCACGGGAAGCATCTCACGGGTAGATGGAGGAGTATTTTCTATGCGGATGTGATCATCTCGTATAGATAGGAGAGTGTCCATTATATCATTGTAGTAGCTTGGAGATACAAATTCTTGATCTCGAATGATTTCAAAATTAGTTTCGACATGCTTTAGATCAAGTTCTTGACATGGTTCAATTTCAAAGAATGGATTTCTTATAAAGGGTTCTTGGATATCTTTATTAGGAATAGGAAGCTGCTCAAATTTCATGAGGTCAAAGGATGTCCATATTTTTTGGAAAGGATCAGTGCTAGACCTTGGTGAAAGATGTTGATCATGCTTTGGAATAAATTCTTTAGATATGTCCTCTAACTCATTAGGTGATGTAGAGACATTTTCAAAATGATCATTGGTCAAAGGATCTTGATCATCATTTTCAATTATTTTGGTGGGAGTTTGTTGCAAGCTCTATTGTACGAGTAAGGCTTGCTGATATGCTTGCATTTGCTTTTTGTTGGTCTTTTTATTGTTGTGCCAACAAAGCTTTTTGTTGGGCTAGTAATTGGGTTGCTTCCTATTGTGCTTGATACTGTAGTAGGCCTTTTTGAAATGCCTATTGTAATTGTGCTTTGTATTGAGCTTGCGCTTGCGCTTGCTGAGCTTGGTGTTGGGCTTCAGCTTGAGCCTGTGCTTGTTGGGTTGCTTGTGCGGCCTGGGCAGCTTGTTGATTTTGCTGAAGTGTTCTTTGATATGTGGATTGTTGAGTTGCTTGCAACACGGTATTGAATGAGTTTGTCATGTTGTTTTTTGGTGGTGGTGGTGGTAGATTAGGAATAGTATTCACTGTTGTGATGAGAGGATTTGTTGTATTGATGATTGGGATTTTTGTTGTGGAGGGTGTGATTGATATTCTTGGTTCCTGGGAGACCACGCTTTGAGATATTTGGGGAGTGGTAGATGATGTATTTATTGTTGGGATTGCTTGAATGGTTGTTACCTATTGTTGTGATATCAATGGCAAGACGAGAGGATTTGGTATGATGTTTTTATTTATGATTGGAGTGTTTCTCAGATTTGGTTGATTGATGGTTGGTAAAGGCGGAAGAATCATGCCTTGATTGTTTGGTTAATAGATTTGTAAGTTTTGACTTTGATTTAAATCTACCATAGGAAAATATGTTCCAAAATTTAGATTGGGAAAACTCACATTTTTTGTTCCATTGAGGTTTGTAGGAGATAATGATCCCATGTATGGTTTGTACAAATGCAAGTTTTTCAAATCAATTGGCATCATAAGGCTTGGATAGTTTGATTGAATTGGATTACTCATGATGGATGAATCAAGTTTATATTCCATGTTCCTCTTGTTTTTTAACCTTGTTGACCTCTGAGGGGTTTAGGACCAATGATGAGATGAAGGATGAAAGGGGTGAATGATATGGGTGTTTAAACTTTTAGGAACTTTGGATCAATGCTAGACTTTAGGACTTGTTTTGATTTGATTTGGATTGAGGATTTGGATAATGAACTTGTAAACTCTAGGAGATTGTGTTGTCCTAGAGTGAACTCATACACAAGAGGATAGTTTTGACTAAGTGTGTTAAGTCAAACAAAGTGATTTTGGATAATGAACTCCTAGACCCCAAGATGTTGGATTTTATCAAGAGGTAAACTTGTTCATAAGGATTGATGATTTGACTAAGTGTATTAAGTCAAGTAAGATTATTTTGATTTTGCCTAGAATTCTAGCATGAATGATGTTTTCAAAGTTTCCAAGATTTTGTTAATGAGATGATATTTGATTGATGTTTAAGATGGATGAAATGATTGGCTTTGATCCTAAATGACCCTAAAAGGGACTTTGTTTACTAGACCAAGATATTCAATAACATTCTTTTCCCTAAGAGTACTGCAAACTAAAATATCGTAAGACAAAAGATAAACCAACACATGTGTGGGTTCAATTGATTTTATCTTGGTTAATGACTTGATTTTTACCACATCCACTTCTTGATTATATTTTCAAACTAAATTTCTATGTCTCAATTCCTTTTCATTCCATGAGGTCCATTATGTGAAAATAAAGGTTTCAAGAGCATAGTTTCTTAGGTTGACTTTAGAGAGAGAAACTTGTGATTAAGTCCAAATACTTAGAAGCCTCTAAGGATGAAATCCCTAGGACAAGCATGAGCACTTTGAATTCGTCAAAGGTATTTTCCTCCCTAAAAGGTTTGAAATTTTGAAGACCTTTGTGAATGTTTGTTTTCAAATGTTTTCATATTCAAGCAAAGTGTTTTGTTTCCAAGAGCATGTACAATTCTAGGATGAAGAGACAATATTTCGTTGGGTTCCCACTTGGATAAATCTAGCTGCACATATTCAGTGTTGATGATTAGATTCTTGACCACACTGGCTCCCCTCCACGGCACAGACTTCTCGAGTCAGCCAAGCATCTGTACCCATGAATCTCCCATGGCATACTTTTCATCTCTACAATAGAACTGCATGTATATGTGGGGCGGCTTCAAAAGACATGACCTTTTTCACCAACAAAATAGTTAAGAATTTTGGCCTTTGCTAAACAAGGGTTTTAATGCAAGCATTCCATTCATGGGGGACTATCCATGCGGTGAGAAACCATTATTTCCCTTCTCGTCAAAATAATCCTTGTGATATTGGCCTTTGTTCCAATATCCACACTTATATCCTGAGTGGAAGTCGCTTGGATTTAGTGTGTTCCAATTGGGTTGTTCCCTTGAGTGATTACTTTTTCCCACAAGGCAGGCCCACTAAGATAAACAAAAGAGAGCAAGCATATCTCGTAGTTCAATCGACCTTTGTTTTTCAACAAAGGGAGAACACTCACAATATGCCATGCTCACACTTGCAAGATTAGTTCAGTTTTAAGTACCCAAATTGAAATGTGGAGGCAATATTTTATGCAACCTAATATCACCAAAAAATACTTTTGATTCTCAAGATCGTCGTGAAGTGTGAGAAAAGCGCATACGCCTTTTTAAATGAAATTACTTTGTAAAAAATATTACAAGACACAAAAGTACATGTTCATTTTAAGTCCATAGAGCAATGATTTGATTCTTTTTAGTGCACCAAAAGGAAAGATGAAAGTTGTTTTGTTCAATTGTTTACCTTAAACAAAATCTAGTAAGTTTGCCTAAGTTATTTTTAACCCTTTGTTTGTAAAAAAAATAATTGAAGATTTGTAATGTTCTTTTTAGGTCCCAAATAAAATTTTGTTTGTCCTAAAAGCATGAAGGGATAAAATCCTTAAACATGGAAATACAATTGCTTCGAAGAGTGTCTAAAGACACTTGATACAATAGAGAAATTATGTCATAAGAAGCTTTTCTTTTGTTTCCTCATCCCATTTTTGATTTCCTAACCTGCAAAAGTGCTCAAAATGTTAGATGAGATAAAGAAACAAGAAGATATAAGGGTTAGATGAATCATTAAGCATAAAAACCCTAAAACTTAGACCAAGTTTCATTGTGATTTGACATTAGGTGAAATTTTGAAAACTTTACCTCTATCAAAGTTAAGAAACACCTACACCATTGCATAGCTTGTGAAATTCTACCCTATTTCAAAAAACAAAGCTTTGAAAAAGACCTTCGTATGACCAAGATATGGTCATTTTAAGATTGACTATAAAAGTGTTAAAACAGAGAGAATATGAGCTAAAACAGTGAATGTATGAGCTAAAATATGACCCAAATACGCCAAAAAAATATTTGTATGCGCTAAAACAGTGACTATATGCACTAAAATAGTGACTGTATGTGCTAAAAATGATTGTATGCGCTAAAACAATGACTGTATGCACTAAAACAATGATTGTATGCGCTAAAACAGTGACTGTATGGGCTAAAAAAGTGACTATATGCGTTAAAACAGTGACTGTATGCACTAAAATAGATTCAATGCCCAGAAAGAGATGGTGAATGCATTGGAAAGGAGGTAAATGTGCTATTTCAGGCTATGGATGTGCTAAAATAGTGCTCGGATACACTAAAAGTCACCACCAATACGTTGAAACGGACAGTGGATGCGCTACCTCATGATTTCCGAGCGGACCTGTTGATGAAACTTGCAAAAAACGTTAAAAATGGGGTCTTGCCCCATGGTGGGCACCAAAATGTTAACCCCAATCCTTATACCTACACCAACATGAGAAACAAACACATTATTAGATTGAAATGCAAGTAAGAACAAGGATTCCCCATGAAATTCATCTACAATGCTCGGAATAGGAAGAAAACAAAGAACAAAACAAGAAAAGAAATTAAATCCTATTTAAGCATGCAAACTCTTGATCCCATGGGGGATTTGGTGCCAATTTGTGTATAGGAAATGGCTCTTTCCCAACTCCTTTTTGTGATTGTTGATGAGTGATCCACTTCGATGAAGATTCAATCAAGCTCCATGATGAAAAACCTGCATAACCTAGCTAAGAACTTGATAAAATGGATGAAAGTATATATGCTTGAGGATGAAGTTGAGTATAGTAAGTTTACTCAATTAGTGGATGATTAAATAAGGAGAAGAGCTCTCTTATTTATAGATTTCAAAATGGAAGAATGAACAAGATTGAGCAATGTGGGATTATTCAACATCCAATGGCAAAACGCCACTTGTCAAGATGTGAATGGAGGAAGCTTGAGCACATTTTGGTGATTGTGCACAATAAATGATATTAGATTCAAATTTGAATGTGACATGTTGGAGGGAGAAGGAAATGGAGTTAATGTCACTTGGCTCAAGGCCAAGGACATGTAAGAGGCATTAAATGCCTTCTTGGAAGTGCCCATCTCTTTTGGAGGGATTTTTGAATTGGAAGGATATTCCACAAAAGATGCTCTTCTGAATGAAAATTGATTTATTGTGAAAGTTGCAAAATCTAGAGGATTGGAGTGATTAGGATTATCATTAATCGGGATTTGATCAATTAAGAGGGGGATTAGCTGATTTGACCATTTTGACTTGGATTTCAAGATTTAAATAAATCAAAATGAGAGGAATAATGATTTTAGACTTAATTAAATAAAGTTTGATTTATTTAATTAAAGAGAATGGTGCTAGTTTTAAATCAAATAAAGATAAATTTATTTAATTTAAATGAGATGACTTTAGAGATTAATTAAATAAAATGAATTATTTAATTAAAAGAGGGACTATAGGATTAATTAAACAAACTGATTTATTTAATTAATAGGAGATGATGACTTAATCAGATAAAAGGGGATTTATTTAATTAAGAGATGAAATGTGATGAATTTAATCAAATAAATATTATTCAATTAAATTAATTAGTAAAGGGGATGATTCAGGAAGAAATGATGTTAGTAAGATCAGGATCAGGTGTGTAGGATCAACTTGTATATTTTTCGTGTCTACAGCTAAAATCGATGAAGAGGTACATAATGATTTGAACACATTATTTTCCTCTTTCATGAGCTTGCATGACAATTCTCCTAGGACGAGTATTGACCTTGATACTAGTTCTGCAATTGTTATTGTCCCTCTAGCTAGTCACCCACCCTCACTATATACTAAACCAAATTGAGAGGCAAATGACTTGCTCGACGGTTGACTTGCATTTTCCTTACTAGTCTTTTGCATTTTCTTTTGTTTGTTTGCATGTGTGTAACATGTTCTCCCATGATTTTTTGTTTGATGTTCTCTCTCTTTGTGTCATTCCTCTATTTTTACCTTCATTCTTCTATATGTCATGCATTTCTTTCACTTTTTCTCTTTTCTCTTTTGTTTTTCCTTCCTTTTGGGGATGACGCAAGGCATTGAGACCGACATGTCTCTTTCATGTTGACCCAAAAGGATCCTTTTCTTTTTCTTTTTCTTTTTCTTTTTCATTTGCTTGTGTTTTCCTTTTGGGGATGACACAAGACATTGAGACTGACATGTCTCTTTCATGTTGACCCAAAAGGCTCCTTTTCTTTTTCTTTGCCTTTTTCTTTTGCTTGTGTTTTCCTTTTGGGGATGACACAAGGCATTGAGACTGAAATTTCTCTTTCATGTTGACCCAAACGGTCCCTTTTTATTTTTTTCTTTTTCTTGTGTTTTCCTTTTGGGGATGATACAAGGCATTGAAACATTCTATGTATCTTTTATGTTGACCCAAACGGTCCCTTTTTCTTTTTTTATTTTTCTTGTGTTTTCCTTTTGGGGATGACACAAGGCATTGAAACAATCCATGTCTCTTTCATGTTGACCCAAAATCTTTTCATATTTTTTTCACCTTTTTCCTTTCTCTTTTGGCTTTTGTTTTCCTTTTGGGTACGATGGAAAGAATCAAGACACCCTATGCATCTTCCATGTTGAACCAAAAGGATCTTTCCATTTCATTGTTTTTGCTCTTCTTGTGTCATTCTTCCAGTTCTATGTATTTGGGGGATGATGATAGTTTTGAGCTCTCTATAAAAACATTACAACAACAAACATACTGACCCCAAATCCATAGATCCCTTATGTGTTTGGTGTTTTTGTTTTGGGGGAAACCCCTTCCCTCTCTTTTCTTTTTCTCGCATGACGTAGCTCTACTCAGAAACATATGACTTGGCATAGGGGCTTTCCAAGTTGGCTCTCATGTCTTTTCCTTTATTTTATTTTCATTTTTAATTTTTCCTTTAAATTAATTGCTCACAAGTATGGTGTTTAGCAATTTCTTTAAAGTGGATACATTGGCATTATTCATTTTCATTCTTTTTCATTTCTCTTGGTTCTTAGTTCAGCCTTGTTATTTCATACGATGTGTTTTTAAATTTATGGATGACATTGGGTGTAATATCTTCCATGAGTATGATCTATCTTAGCATATTAGATTCCTCTTGGTGGCTTGATGCGATACATTGCATCCCCTAAGTCCCAAATCTTCTATTCTTTGATTGTTCCTCTCTTGGAGACATTAGGCACAATGTTCTCTAAGTTAAAGACCTCACATGAACTAAGCAAGACTCCTTTGAACATTCTTTTACATGTTACATTTTTCATTTGTTATATGGCCACCTTGCATAACATAGCTTGCATGCCTATGGTGCCATCTTGTTTGTTCATGAGCTCCAAGCATACAAAGTTTTTCTTTCCTCGTGAAGCTCAAAATGTCATTTTCTTTTGTGGTGCCTTATTAAAGTTATCAGGAGGTATAACTTTGGTATGGTTGAGCAGGAAGCCCATTCCAAGGCATAACTTTCCCCATAGCCGCCTATATGTGTGTGAGTGTATACCAGACATGAGTGTATGTTTCTCACCTTTTTGGGCCTTCTCACCTGATGGACAACCATGAGTTTCGTCGCCTCAAAATGAGTATGTGTTTTCAGGAAAAATAGCCTAGATCTGATCCACAATAATTTGGACAAATGATCGAAGCTTGATCCGACTTTCTCTTTTCATTTTCCCTTCCATTCTCTTACATCACTTTCTTGTGTGTTCCTTTGTGCTAATGTTTGGTTTTCCATGGGATCTTGATCCTGGGGGATTGATCATCCCTCTTGATTATTGTTGTCTCATCTTGCCAACATGGGTGCATGTGGATCCCTCTTGATATGCATGTTGGGCTACTTTAGTGTGAGTTTGAAGCAAGTTCATCCTCTCACTAAAGTGGGGGCTAAATGTGTCACAAAAAAATGTATCCTTGGACATTTTTACACTCATTTGGACCTTTCTTATGCATTTTGGTCTAATTTTGCCTAGATTTAATGTTGTAAGGTGGCCAACACATTCACATTAGGTCTTGAACTCTTATAAATTAATAAAAACTTTATGATATCTTATAAAGGTGTTGTGAAGTGTTGTAACACACTTTCACACTTTTATAGGACCTTTCTAATATTTTTCACTTAAATAACCTCTTTTTATCACTTACCAAGCCTTATTTCAAAGTGTTGTAAGGAGTTGTAACAAACTCTCACACTTTTCTAGGCTTGTCATGAATAATTTGACCCTTTCTTATGTTTAAATGGACCCTTTATGCACTTGCAGGCCTTACTTAAGTGTGTTTCAAAGAATAATCTCATTAAACATCATTAAATACACTTTAACTCCTAACACCTAATAAAAATTTCCTGGTGGGACCAAGTCGCCACTTGGGGCGACTTAGTCCCATCTGGCTTAAAAATAAAAATTATTTTATAATTCTGGCAGGATATTATTCTCTACACCTTGAGTTCAGCCTGTGATGAGGTATTTTTGGGAATTAAGGCACAATCAAGCTTTTGAAGTGTGTTGAGGATGATTTAAAGCATGCCTTTGGAGAAAATATTGGGAAAACTTCTTTTGATCTTGAATTGGGACCATATGATTTGGCATCCACTCAAATTGTAGAAGGTAGTAAAAGAAGCAACTTGAGGAGGTATAAGCATAGGTGATCGTTATCCTAGATTTTTCATTTGCAAGAACTGAGCCAGCTATTGTAAGCTTCCATATTCTTTTGCGGATCTCTAGAGTGTCCCAACCTATCAAAGGAAAATATGTGATCTAAAAAAGAGAGGAGAGGAATAATTTGAAGTATAAATAGTGAGTGGTGGTGGTGGTCAAGTCAGGTGAAGCTTGATCTAGCATCTTGAGAGGTAATGATTTGGAGAAATCCATAGAAATATAACACTGGCATATAATTATATGGCCGATGTGGAGGACTCTAAAACTCATGACCATCTACAAAGGAGTAGCCCCGATCGCAAGGCCAATCCAATAGGTCTAAAACAATATTGAATCTACTCAAGACTACTGCAATGGTGCATATCTATAATGACTTCCTTCCCTTTTTTCAATATCATAAAGAGTCAAAATAGAGATTCCATAGTATGTCATATTTGGATTCTAAATAATGATGTTCATATTTACATAAGTTTTCTTGACATATTTTTTTACCTCTCTTAGGATATAAAATAATTGCTATACATTATTTTCTCTCTTTTCTATATATTTAAAAGGGGGTTTTATATCTTATATTTTATAAGATTCAAATATAGTAGTGTAAGAAAATCAAAATCAAGGGTGCATTATCGGTGGAATCTGAAACCTTCAATATTATTTAGATTATGGGGGGTCAAATAGTATTTCCTTTAATGGAGAAAAAAACACATTGATAGAAAAATTGAAGTTTCAAAAATTCCACACGTGGTAAATCAAGTTACAATTGATCCTTATTGAAAAGGATCTATGGGATGTGGTAAGTGGAGCAAAAACAAGGCCAGATGATGTTGATGGAAGTACCAAATGGACTACAAATGATTGAAGAGAAATATCTTTGATTGGTCTTGGACTTTTAGATGCATACATCCACCATATTGATTTATCAAAGACCTCAAAGCAAGAATGGGATGATCTCAATTATTTGTTTGGATCAAAAGCATTGAGTGCAAAGATGGGATTAAAGAAAAAAAAATCAAGCTAAAAATGATGGAAGGTGACAACATTTTTCAACATATCAATAAGTTTCGTTCCCTATTGAATCAACTAGCTAGGATAAATGCTAAAGTAGATGATCATGATGATGAAAAAGCTATTTTGTTAAATAGCATGCCTCCTAGCTATGGTAGCATTGTTTTTACATTAAACAAAGTAGATGCTAGCCTAGAAGATACAATATATACTTTAATTGATGAAGGAGCTATGAAAATGGACTTAGCTATAGAGTAAACTACAATGTTTCAAAAAAAACAAGCCTGGCCATTTCTTTAAATCTAGTTCTTCAACATCTAAGGGAAACCATTATTTCAAGGATAGAATTTTGTGCTACTATTGCAAGAAAAAGGACCACATTATCATGAATTATATTCAACATTCCAAGGATCTACTTGAAGGAAATTTAAATACATATAAGGCATTGGTTATAGATGATGATGAAGAATACTTTTTTGAAGTGGCTATTGATGACCCTCCACACAAAAAAATGAGGAATATATTTTTTAAATCAAATGAAAAAGTTTCTATTTGTGATTGGATGTGTTTGTCCCCAATCACAATTATTGATTATTTTTGAATGGATGTGTTTTTCCCCATTCACAATATGGTGTATGTGATTGGAAGTGCTTGTCCCTAGTCATAGGAGTCGGTAATTATGATTGGATGTGTTTTTCCTCAATCATAATTGTTGTGAGCAAATGTGTGTGTCCCTATTCATAACATTGATGTTGGAAAGATGTGTTTGTCCCTTTCCAAACTTGTTATAAGACCTTGGATAGATGTGTTAGTCCCTATCCTTGGTTCCATGGGTGGATGTGTTTGTCCCTATCCTTGGATGAAAGTACAATTAGTGTGGTGAGGATAGTTCTACCATTTCTCTTCATGAGTATATGTGTATGTCCCTACTCATACCTTATGATAAACTAATATACATGCTCATCAAGTATTGTTCCTTCACTATCCCCATTTGGAAAATAATAGAATATGGGGGTGTTAGGAATATTGCATCATATAATTCATATAATAATAATGTTTGTTATAGTTTTCTATATAGTTTATTGTATTAGTGGTACGAATGTGTTGAGTTTATAAAACAACTCAATATATGTGGGAAAGTTATTTACAGAGTTTCCTATAATTTGGGATATTAAACTCCTATATAAGTGTTATGTATTTGAATGGAAAAGATGAAGAAATATGTTAAACCACCAAAAAAAAAGACACAAGAAGGGAAAGAGGATTCCCCAATGATCCTCTAGGGATTTTCACTTTAGAAGTTAACTCTTGAGTGAATGGACTCTCTTTCCACTTTAGTGGTCTTTGGGGTTTTTGGGTGTTCATTCAAAGAAGGAAGGGGGTTGAGATTTTTGATGTGTGTGTAATGTGTATCTAAATGCTATAAACTGAAAATAGAAGCTAACTATGAATGTAAAACCTATGAAATGTAAAGCGTTGGAAAACACGTTGAGATATATAAATATATACAAGATAACCTAATAAATATGCACTAAAGTAAAATAGAAGGTTAGAGATGAGAGGGGTATGCACCTAGAACCTTGTAGAAGCTAGAAATGCTGGTGGATTTGATGTTGAGACCGAAAGGGACACTTGTGCCAAGCTGGGCAATCTAGTCCTTTTCTAGCAAATTCTTGAAAGCTGGTCCGGAGCCTGTTTTTGCCAAATGGGTATCCAAAAATTTCAAAATCATAAAAGGGCCTATCCAGAGGGACTAGGTCGCCATTCTTGGTGACTTAGTCCTCTTTAGGATTTTGGAGTTTCCAAAGAGGAAACGAAAGCCCTAGGTTTGCACCCTGGTTCTTCACAGTTTCTCGCTTCTAAATCTTTGATATTCGAACCTAAGATATTTTTGGTGGATGATTTGACCTTGCAAGCAAGGAGAGGTCTTCAACAAGTCTTCAATTTCTTCAATGATCTTCAAAGTACCTGAACCTGCAATCACACAAGAAGAGAAGGAGAAAGATGTTGATTGTTAGGGATTAGGGGTTTGCCTTGGTCAAACCCCTTTTAGGTAACTATACCAAAATGAAATAGAAATGTAAAGAATGAATATGAACAATGGAATAATGGAGTAGATTACCTTGTCTTGATGAGAGATCTTGTGTTGCTGTAGAAATCAGACCTTGAATGCTTCAAAAATGGTGTCTTGTTGACTTGGAAGGACCAAACCCTAGCTGGCTTGAGAGGAAGAAGAGAAGAGAGATTGAGAGGAGAAGTGAAAATGGATGGTGCATAATGAGGGTACCTCATGAGAAATTAGGTTTTTGGAGGTTATTTATACAATTTATGCCCTAATTTTCCCGAAATAACATCATACTAACCGACCTTAGGGTTTTAGAAACCAAAATCCCAAAAGATATTAAGTTTAAAATGAAATTTATGCCACATGGGACTAGGTCGCCCAAGGTGGCGACCTAGTCCACCTAGGCATTTTTTATTGATTTTTGGTAATTAAAATGTTATTATTTATGTTCTTCGGGATTGTCTCACTAAAACACACTAAGATAGGATTTGTATGAGGATTAAGGGGTCATTTTGGCATTATAATGTATAGATTAAGTGATGACAAGCCTAGGAGAGTGTGAAAATGTCTTGCAACACCTTTCAACACTTCGTCAAAAGGCTTGGAAAGCTGTAAAAATAGATTGAAAATGGTCCAAAGTCCATAGGAAAAGGTCCAAATGAGTGAAAAGTGACAAAGTCCTCACTTTTTGGCAACACATTTAGCCCCCACTTTAGTGAGAGGATGAACTTTATTCAAACTCACACTAAAGTAGCCCAATGGAGATGGAAAAGAATGACGAAGAAGAAGAATGAGATAGAAGAAGAAGGAGGTGGTCAAGCCCCCAAGGATTCGAGATTCCAAGTCAATTCGACATCAATTCAAAAGACATCCAAGGGTGAGTGCATTACAACTAGATAAGATACATGATCATGCAATGACAAGGTTTAGTGTGAAGAGAATAAAGAGATAAAGTGCTCACTCTGGGGCCACAGAACATTGGTCGTCTGTGGGGTGAGGAGACTGAAAGGTGAGAAATATACACATGATTGGTATGTACTCACAAAGGTGGCTATGGGGAAATTCGTGTCCCTTGTTGGGCTTCCCGCTTAACCATACCAAAGTTATACCTCGTGATAACTTTGATAAGGCACCACAAAAGGAAGTGATGTTTGAAATGATTTTGTTTCAAAGGTATTTTTCTTTGTTCATGTGATGTCTCATATTAAGGAACATTATGCACAATGTTACCAAGAGAGGAAAAGTGCAAGTGTACTCATCTTGTATGCAATAGAGGCAAGAGCTCATCTTGTATGCAAAAGAGGAAAAATGCAAATGTCTCAATCTTGAATAATATTGTGTGTAATGTTTTCAAGAGAAGGAATCGTAAGAAAAAGTAAATCACGCAATGAAATGTGAGTAGTGATGTATTCCCCCACTTTAAAGGAATTGTGAATCACCGTACTATGAACAATTACTTTAAAGTAGAAGAAGAAGAAAGGGACATGAGAGCTTGTTCGGAAAGCCCTATGTTGATTCATATGGTTCTGAAAAGCTATGTCATGAGGAAAGAGGTGTATGTCACATGCAATTCAATCTTAAGACATTTCATCCACATCCCAAGCTTGCTCTTATATGTTCATGAAAGGTTAATGAAAATTCCAAAGAGACAACGTCAATTGACATACAAGGGAAGAAGGCTAACTAACCACTTGCCCCCATTGAGTGTAGGACAAGAGTGAGCCGAAAGTTAGTGAAGGGATGAAAGGGAGGGTTAATTTGTATCAATTAGAGAAGTGAGGTTCCCCCACATGAGGGAGAGTACCAAGCTCCTTAAGATGGTTGATTTTGGAACTCAAGGCCTTACACTGATTAGTGTGATGACTGTGAACTCGATGGAAGGCACAAAAGAAACGTTTGTTAGACCATTTCTTTCTAGTTCTAGGAGGAAGGGAGATCAAGTGATCTTGGAGGAGGCTCGACAAGATACCCTCTTGATCAAGGGGAGAAGTGGATCCTTTGGTTTAGGACAAGGAAGGGTCTTGCTTAGTAAGGGATGGCATACCTATGCAAGGCTCTATAGATTGTGAGATATTATACAATCTCTTAGAGGAGTGTGTAACATTTGAATCCAGAGGAGGGTGTGGGATGACATTGTCATTAAGCGAAGATTCATTTGTTGGTGTCAAAGGATCACTTGTGAAGGTTGGGTTAGAAGGGTGACTTGGGATAGAGTGGGTGTGAGGGGAAGGTTTGACGATTTTGATGAAAGGGAAAAATCCAAGACCATGATGTGTTGATTGCATGTTAGGCTCTATAGGGTTGTGGATTCCTTTTTCATTAGCACCACAACCTTTTCCACTATATCCAAGTCGTTTCATGATCTCATAACCTTTTTCCGTAAATATTTTTTAGCTTCTTTGGATCAGGTGAGGGTTCATTGTTTGCACTGGTGGCTATAGGAGTTGAGGTGGATGCTATCAAAGGATCAGTTGAGTCTTGTGTTAACAAGACTACATTACCCTTTGGAGAGTCTTTGTTGCTGGTCTTGGGTTCTCCTAGTAAAGGAGGGGAGAAGTCTAAGGAACCCAAAACATCGTCTAAGGACGTGGGTTTTATGGGTTCCACTAGTTTGGTTGGTGTGGTGGTGAAGGGTTTGGATTTGTTTTGCTCAAGTTGTAAGACAGTGTAAGGTTCAGGATCAACATCAATGGTGTACACTTTGTTGTTGTGGATGTACTTCATCTTTCGATGAAGTGTGGAAGGCACACCATTCATTTTATGAATCCATGGCCTACACAAAATGAGGTTAGTTGAAACATCATTTGGCATAACATGGATCAATGTGTCTAATGTGGCCACTCCAATGGTAAGAGGTAAAGTGATCACACCAAGAGGCTTTTTTCTAATACTGTCAAATCCAGTAAGGGACATGGAGGAAGGTTGAATGGTCGATCTATCAATATGGAGCCTATCCAAGAGATTGACACTACACACATTGACAGCAAAGCCATTATCCACAAGGGTTCACTTGATCCCTATGCTTTTTTTTTGAGATATGATCATCAAGGATTCATTTTTATCTTGCACTTCCAAAGGAGGGAGCTCACTTTGGTGAAAAACAATGTCAGCGTTCAATCCTTGAATCATAGTTGCAATATCATTTTTTGTGCATTAGAAGGGACAAGAATTTGTTGTAAGGCATCATGCATCATGTTGTGATAGTGAGGGGAGGTTTGGATAAGGTCCCATAAAGATATTTTTGCGGGAGTATTCCTTAGTTGATCAACAAGGTCATACTCCCTAAGGAAGGAATTGAAGTGAGGGGCAGCAGGAAGAATGGGAGGGGATGAAGGTAAAGGTGTAGAAGTTGATGGTTGGGAATGCGGATTATTGTGGGTGTAATGTGTATGAGCAATGGTATTAGGACTCAATTGCTCCAATACATTAGGTTTAGGTGGGGAGAGAATGAATTTAGGTTTAGAAGGTGGAGAAAGGATAAGTTGAGGTTGAATAATATTAGCATCTCCTTGGGGAGGAGATTCAATGTTATCCTTGGCTTGCATCATGATATCCAACCTAGGAGGAGAGAGTTTAGAAGAACTACAAGCTTCATGTGCTTGACATTGAAGGAGTGGTTCTTCAAAAAATATCTGCATCACTAGTAGGGGAATGATCAATGATGGGATAGGGAGGAGGGTGATGGGTAAGAGGGGAGTCTATTTGATTTTCAAAGGTCTCATTCTCTCATACCATACCATCTACCCTAGTAGGAGAGCATAGATAAGGTTCATCACATGCTTCAACACAAGGGAGGGAGGCATCAAGAAATATCCTCTATGATTGTCAAATAGATTACCCCAAAGGGGAGGAGCATGAGGGAAGGGGGGGTCAATAGTCTCATGACCCTTGGGCAAGGTATCTTCTAATGCAAAACTATCCTCTTTACATTAAGAAGAGGTATTAGAAGAGGGGAAAAATTGATCATTATAGTTAAGGAGACTAGGTAAGGTATTATTTAAGAATGTTTTTATAATGTCATGTTCTTGTGTAAAACTATCTTCCCAAAGGGAATGAGGAAAAGAACAAACAAGACCGTCATGATGCTCTACAATTGTCCCTTCCTTTAACAAGATACCTTCATCACTAGAAGGAGAGGTATCAAGAGGGAAAAAATTATGATCATCATGATTATCTAAGTTTGTATGTGCTTCTAACACATCATCCTCACAAAGAGGAGAGATAGTAGGTTGCATATGTTTAGGACAATTATAAACATTTTTATTTGCTAGACTCACATAACTAGGGAATGTATTGAAAGAATCTTTAACATGTTTAAAGAGTTTATAAAAAATATAAAGAGAAAAGAAATATATGAATATGTTTAAAGAATTTACAATGCAAGATAAAGAAAATTCCATTTTTAGATTGCAAAAGAAGGCAATTAACTAATTACACTATCAATGATCTGGAAATGAAACTTTGTAAATACAAAATTGGAAATGAACAATATAGGAAATGAGATAATTTATGCTAATTTTAATAAAATACATGTAATAGAAACACAACCTATTGATATAGGTATGTAATGGCGCCAAACAAAAGCTAGAAAACAGGCTTTTCAGCTCTGTAAAGGGCAGTTTCAAAACCCTGAAGGGACTAGGTCGTCCAGAATGGCAACCTAATCCTCTTGGTGATTTTTTGAAAATTTCCAGGAGTTTTGGGTTGGTACAAGTGGTTTATGTGTTGGGAATGCAGACCTAACATAAAAATGCAGAATTTACAGAAAGATCTAATGTTCTAAAATGCAAATATGCAACCTAAATGCACTTTTCACTAATGCAAATTTTGAAACCCTAGGATGCACTTTCACTAATCCAAGATGCAATGTAAGCTAATCCTAGGAGGAAGAAGGTCAGATCAGAAAAGAAGGTCTAAGAAGGTCAGGTTCACCAAAATGAACCACCAAAAACAAAGACACAATAAGGGTAGAGGATTCCCCAATGAGCCTCTAGGGTTTTTCACCCTAGAAGCTAGCTCTTGAGTGAATGGACTCTCTTTCCACTTTAGTGGTCTTTGGGGTTTTTGGGTGTTCATTCAAAGAAGGAAGGGGGTTGAGATTTTTTATGTGTGTTTAATGTGTATCTAAATGCTAGAAACTGAAAATAGAAGCTAACTATGAATGTAAAACGTATGAAATGTAAAGCGTTGGAAAACACATTGAGATATACAAATATATACAAGATAACCTAATAAATATGCACTAAAGTAAAATAGAAGGTTAGAAATGAGAGGGGTATGCACCTAGAACCTTGTAGAAGCTAGAAATGTTGTTGTATTTGATGTTGAGGCCGAAAGGGACACTTGTGCCAAGCTGGGCGATCTAGTCCTTTTTCTGGAAAATTCCTAAAAGTTGGTCTGGAGCCTGTTTCTGCCAAATGGGTATCCAAAAATGTCAAAATCACAAAAGGGCCTATCCAGAGGGACTAGGTCACCATTCTTGGTGACTTAGTCCTCTTTAGGATTTTTGGAGTTTTCGAAGAGGAAACGGAAGCCCTAGGTTTGCACGCTGGTTCTTCACAGTTTCCTGCTTCTAAAACTTTGATATTCGGGCCTAAGAGTGATTTTTGGTGGATGATTTGACCTTGAAAGCAAGGAGAGGTCTTCAAAAAGTCTTCAAATTCTTCAATGATCTTCAAAGTACCTGAACCTGCAATCACACAAGAAGAGAAGGAGAAAGATGTTGATTGTTAGGGATTAGGGGTTTGCCTTGGTCAAACCCCTTTTAGGTAACTAAACCAAAATGAAATAGAAATGTAAAGAATGAATATGAACAATGGAATAATGGAGTAGATTACCTTGTCTTGATGAGAGATCTTGTGTTGTTGCAGCAATCAGCCCTTGAATGCTTCAGAAATGGTGTCTTGTTGACTTGGAAGGACCAAACCCTAGTTGGCTTGAGAGGAAGAAGAGAAGAGAGATTGAGAGGAGAAGTGAAAATGGATGGTGCATAATGAGGGTACCTCATGAGAAATTAGGGATTTGGAGGTTATTTATACAAGTTATGCCCTAATTTTCCCAAAATAACATCATATTGACCGACCTTAGGGTTTTAGAGACCAAAATCCTAAAAGATATTAAGTTTAAAATGACATTTATGCCACATGGGACTAGGTCGCCCAAGGTGGCGACCTAGTCCACTTGGAATTTTTTATTGATTTTTGGTAATTAAAATGTTATTATTTATGTTCTTCGGGATTTGTATGAGGATTAAGGGGTCATTTTGGCATAATAATGTATAGATTAAATGATGACAAGCCTAGGAGAGTGTGAAAATGTCTTGCAACACCTTACAACACTTCATCAAAAGGCTTGCAAAGGTGTAAAAATAGACTGAAAATGGTCCAAAGTCCATAGGAAAAGGTCCAAATGAGTGAAAAGTGAAAAAGTCCTCACTTTTTGGCAACACAGATATTATTTGTTTAAAATATATGTATGCTTCTAGATTCTGCCCAAAAAATTTGATACATTGTATCTTGGTCCCTAGAATTATATATGTCTATTTATTTATCATTTGTATCAAGGTTGGTTGGGAAAATTAGAATTAGAGCTACTTATGTATAATTCCTTGTTACTCTAGTGGGGAGAATCTTTCTTTCAATCTAAATTCTATTATCCAAGGAGTGTGACTATTACAACTTACATGAGTCTATTATCTTTAAAAAACACCAAGTGTTTAATAAATATTTGTGAGCTAGTTAATGTTATCTACAATATATGTATGTACATGGTAATTTATTCCTTTATTTCCTTTCAAAAATCTAAATATTTATTTATGTCTACTTTTCTCAATACCAAAATTTTATCTATGCATGAAGCTATGGTGAATATTTTCATTTTTGAAAGATTCATTTATTTAAAAGTTTTAATATTTCATAAATTCATGTTGTGTTATATATTCTTAGAGAAGACTTAGAATCTAATGGTTTTCATTATGGTTAACAAAATCACCTTTTTGATCCCTCCCTTTTTCCTATCTCTTGATATTTTAATCTTTGTTTTCCCTTGGTTAGTCTAAGGGTAGTTTAGACTTAGCTTAGTTTTAGTTTTAGTATTTTTGAATATCTATTGATAGGATAATTAAGAATTACCACCAAGATACTTGTATTTTTAATTTAAGGATGGTTAGACTTATATAAGGGAAGGGGATATTAAATTACAATTCAATTAAAAAATTGACTAGTAACTAGAATCTCTCCTATGAGTTGACTTATGGCTCACCCAAGTAATTTTTTCTTGAAACATGTAAAAAAATGGTAATATAAACATTGTAGAGATTTATCTCATTCTATGAGAAAAGGTGCCAACAACAAATTTTGGACTTGATGTGCTTCATTTAGCCCACCAACAAGGTCATTCAAATGCCTCATTATATTCATATGAAATAAATGTAAATTTAATGTATGCATTATGGGAGAAGCACTCACCAAATTTTAAAACTTTATATTTGTGTAAGTACAAGATAATGGGTTTAGTGTTTTATTATGAAAATCAAACTTTCTCATAGTTGGAGTAAAAATTTGAAGCACTTACACATAGAATATTAACAAGGTTCAAGAATATGAAATGTAGGATTTTGTGTCTAGTTTTTAAATATTTAGTTTATTCTAATACCAAGATGATAAAGGTTGATTTTGAGTAGTGTGTAAAAAAATATTTTTTAAAATCCTTTATTTTGAGCCAAAACATGCATGTGTATGAGGTCAACATGATTTGACTTAAACAAAATATTTTTCTAACTCCTTTTTGGTAAAGATGTGCATTATTATGAAGTTTGATCAAGATATTTTATTTTTTATTTTTCTATTTTTTTAATTATTTTTTATTGGCCCTAATCACTATTTTTGAAAACCCCTCATGTACAACCAACATAATGTAAGATAAAATAATAATAAATTTACTTTTTCATTTTATAAAGAATGATTTCTAGATTGGTCATTTTTTTTCAAAAATTTTAAAAACTAAAATTTAATTACATATTTGAAAACTAGAATTCCTCATCTATAATGGGTTTTAATTCATCATAAAATTATGAAAAAAAATTCATCAACCATATTGCTAAAGTCCATTTTTCTCTTTTTTTTTCATGGCATTGTACTTATAGGTCCAAGGCTAAGGGTTGAGCTTTCAATCCTAAAATAAAATCAAAATTATTGGTTTCAAATTTGAAATTTTATGAAACATGTATCCACTCCAAAATATATACTTGTTCTAAAACTTAACGAGTATATGATGTAAATAGAAATGGATACCCATTTCATTTTTAAATTAATATCAATTTTAAGATGGTACCCATCTAAAATATAAATGGTTACCTATTTTGTAGAGGTAAGAGTTTAGGTTCAGGAGCTTGATCCTAAATAAGTACCCATGCTTTATGAAACAAATGCTCATTCTCGTTGGGATTTTTTCTACTAATGAAACTTCTACTAAAAGTGGACATATTATCTTGAAATTACACATTTTATATTCCTATCCATTTGATATCCACTATATCACCAATAGTTAGAATGATCATATCTTTAACTGATCGTTTTGTCAATAAACAATCATTGATATCTTGTACTAATGTAGCCTTATCACAAGAAGGCATAGTCCCCCCAAAATAATATTGATAATTTAAGGCATAAAGAATCATTTATCATGAAGATGGAAAATCAAATTAATTTTTGAAGTTCCCTACTAAGGACTTGTTATTGAGAAAGAATCACATAAGTAGGATAATATACTAAATCTAGATAAATCATAAAATGGGAAAATCCTCCATAAGGGATACCATAAAAATTTAAGAATCCTTTGACTCATGCTAGTTTTATAATGATATAGTACATGTGGAGGAATATATCATAATCCTTATATAGACATATACACAAAGATGGGAGACCAAAAAGTGGCCAAAGACACTATTGTGCAGTTTTTTGCACACACGCCCCACTGAAAGTAGGGACCCTCTTTGCTTGCTCTTTTTGGGTTTCTCCTTGGTCCTTGGTGCTTTGATTGTGAAATTTGGTCATCTTGGAATGTTCCTAAATTCTTATCTTTCTTGTAAAGTGCCCCTAATGAAATAACACTTTGAAAATTATGAGTCTTGGGGCCAATTTCGAGTTTTTCCCTAGTTTTGGGAATTTCCTCTCTGGGTGGAATTCCCTGATTACCTCGAAAACCCGATGGAGGCGTGTTTTGCACTATTTTCGAAGATTTTAACTCCTCAGGGAATTTCTCCTTCCACGGATTTTACCGAAGTTCCCTCATCGCCTCGGATTCCCGAACTTATCATGGATTGTCTTGTCATCGCATTTATCCCTCCTGTACGGACTTTGTGGATTATATTTAATAAGGTTTGGGGGTTTTTATGCTTCAAATTGATTTCTTTTGTCTTGCTTGAGTTTGAGGAATCTTGGTTCTAATTGTTGTATACAAATTTGGCGTGTCGAGCTTTGGATCATTTTCTTTGGAGGTGCTTGTTTGGTGATTTTTGGCATTTGCTTGAGGATTCGGATTGTTTCCTGTTGCTGCCATTTCGATTTTCCCTTCATCCATGGTATGTTTACGAAGCCTCTGTTTTCATTTGATAAATGTTAATGACTTTGAGGTGTCATGAGTGTGCTTTGGATTTGGATTTCGGTGTCATGGTGGTTTGTGGTTAAATTAGGGTTTCTCCCTTTGTTTTTTGATGCCTCCCCTGAAATCGATGTGGTTGTCCTGCTGATTTTATGGTTCGATTACGCCTTGCATTGTTATTTTTCACCTCCTCCTCAAATTCAATCTTGTGCATGATTGTGTTTTGACTATAGGTTGACCTTGGATCCCCTTGCATTCGATGGGACTGATAATTGTGTGTGGATTTTAGTGTTTGATTTCCATTCATTTTGAAACAGTTCCCTTTCCCTGAAGATTATGAGATATTTGCCATGGTTTACTAGGGCGGGCGAGTGGATTGAAACTGTAACTGTGTGTTTATCATGGTACCCTAGGGTTCAATCTCGAATTTATTATTATCACCCTTGGAGGAGTTAGAAAACTAGATTTATCGATGAATAATCTGAAATAGATGGAGTCTGAGCTTGAATTCCCAAATTTGTGATCGTTCAATCAATTTGGGAAATCTTGGCGAAGTCAAAGATTTCGGGTTTTCGATGACTTCAGTAATTTCCTTTTCCTTAGGATTTCCTCAAATTTCCTTCACCTTGTCGTTTCCCCAAAAGTATGCGCAAAACATGAAAATAGGACTAACTTCATGAAAATTTGTTGTCCTGGGAAATCACTAAGGAAATGCATGAGTTAATTGCTAATGATTTTGCATTACATGTTTGATTTGGATGATTTAAGGAAATGAGCAAATATTTATTGAGTTTTGGATGATGATTGAGTAACGTTTGGATGTTTATTGACCTCCACCATCAAATTCCGTCAGGCTCAAAATTCCCTTCCGCCCCAAATTTTGCAAACGGATGAAAATCCCGAACTTTGAAGGAGGGGGACTTTAATGATATTTTAAGGGGATTTTGATTATTGTTGTACGGATGAATGTGGTATTTATGATGGACTAACCTGGACTCTCATGCTATATTGGATATTTATTGTGGTCCCTTTTGAATGCAGGTTGAATCAAGCAAAGCTATTACTGGCAGAGCTAAAGGCAAGGTGGTGGATCCTAGTGATGAAGGAGTTTTTGTCTCAGAGGCTGAGAGAATCAAGATGGCTATGAAAAGTAGGGTCCATAAAAGAATGTTGGCTTCCATTTGGTCAAGAGTAACAGATACCAATGTGGGGAAATGGGATTACGAGGAGTTTAAAGCCAGGATGGAAGTGCAAGGTTCCTCCCACTTGGCTAGCAGATTGGTGGGCTCTGGGTTGGTTCATGTGGTTGGTTTCCCACCTATAGTACAATTTTATGAGTTAGTTCTAGAATGTTCCAGGCATTATGATCCAGATACATAGAGGATAATTGGCCCACAAGGTAGGGTACTTGCCAACTTCTCTCTTGTCTTTGTGGCTCAAACATTTGATATGCCTGATAGACCCCATGTGGTAAGCTTTGATATGGACATAGCCAAGAAGTATTATGCAGATGATACCAATAAAGACCTACTAGTTATCGACTCTTGGTTGGAAAATCCCAAGCCACACATCTCCAAGTTTCCAAAATAGCTATTTAGAGAAAAGTTTAAAACAAAATACTATGATGCCATCACACTCCTTAGAAGAGTTGTAGGTTTGAAGACTGCAGGGGTCTTTGAAAACTAGATGTTCTACATCATAGTGAGAATGGAACATAATGTGGATTACCACTATTCAGGTGTCATTAGCACCATGATCCATGAACAACTATGCCATGAGTTGTAGACTAAGAGTTTTATAATGACATCTTATCTTGTCTATGCCCTGGCTAGATTTCATCCATATAAGGGATTAAGTACACGAGGGGTCTTTGGCCAGGATGGCATCTACGAGGTTTACCCACAACTGCATTTGGATGGTTCAAGTTACAGGAGGGTGAATGATGCATTCACCATGTATATCACAAGACTATTGCAAGGGGCAAAGCATGTAAGGATCTTTGATGTAGCTAAAGAGCTGATACAAAAGTATGGAGGGTGGTTTATTCAGTTTCCTACCTTCTCATATATCAGAATTGATGGTTGTCAAAGGGCTCCTTATAGATTGCCAAGGTACCCAATAGACCACATTATACTTCTAGAGGTTACTAGATAGATTTAAGCCTTTGATGACATCTTAAAGAAGGACATGCATAAAACTGTCTTAGGGAATGACTTCCCATTGAGGATAGGAGTTAATGAGGTCTTCCCTTCTTTGATATCAACACACTCCTCAGACGAAGAGATGGGAACTTTAGGTTTGGCATTCCACTACAAGAGACCTAGGTTTGATAGGACAGGGGAAGCTCAAAAGAAAGAAAGTAGGGATTTCAGGCATAAGGATGACATTGAAGATTATTGGGTGAATTGCAAAGATGAACTTGAGGTCCTGAAGAAGAAATACTCAAGATTGCCTGCCCACTTAATCAGGTTATATAGCATCAAGGTCATTCTTGATCAGCTAGATGATGATGGAGAATTGATACAGAATCATGACTATGAGTCCATCAAAGATAAGCCAATGGGAGAAATCAACTGGTTGGAAGAAGAGAAAACTGAATTGGAGCAAAATAATGCTCATGTGATCAAATATACCAAGTTATGGGTTAAACACAAGATATGGGAATTGGATAATGAACGGAAGGAGTATATATATGATATAATGGGAAATCTAGAGTCCCAATCTACTTTTGAAGAGGATGAGAAAGATTCAAAAGGAAAAGAGAAGGTGGAGTCTCCCTTCAAAATCAAAATTAAGGGTATCCCAGCAGAATTTGAGGTAGAAAAGAAAAGGAAACCAATTGCCAAAAAGAGGAAGAATGTTCCTAAGAAAGATAAATCTACTGCAGAGGAGGAACCAGATGAAGAAGGTGGGAAGGACGGTGCCCCTGTGCCTAAGAAAAGAATATTGGTTAAGATTTCAAAGAAAAAGAATGAGCCTTCCAATGAAGAAGGAAATACATGTCCGTAGGTGGTAGAGGTGGAGAGCTTTGGAGAATAGACACAAGTCTACACTAGAAGATCAAGGACTCCTTCTCCAAAGGGTAGTGTAATGAAAGAGGATGTTTCCATAACTGCTCCTGTTGTGGAACAACAAAAAGATGCCTCTCCCCTTCATGAGTCACAAGAAGTATAGCATGATCCCAAGGATGCAAGGGTTGGTGATCACCAAGATGAGGAGACAGAATAATTCCATGATGAGTATCTCTATAATGCAGAGGCAAAAATTGGTAACACCAAGTGCATTCATCCCTAGTATCCTATGATGATTCACCTGTTAGGGATGAAGAGGAGAAATCTGTGGAGGAGGAAAATGTACATGATAGGACTCCCTCTCCTGTTCAGGTCATGACCGAAGAAGGTAAAAGGTCAGAGGATAAGGAGGAAGGTAAGGGCAAGGGAAAAATTGAGGAGACCCCTTTAGAGCAGAATGTAAATGATGGGCCCTCCATGGAAAAAATTGAAAAGGGAACACAGAATGAACAACAACCTGATGCCTCTACCCCTAGTTGGCTTAGTGAAAGATTGAAGAATAAATAGGTGGTTGTAGAGGACATTCATCCCAATTGGGATGAGCTACTGTCCAACATAGGCAAAGGGAAAATGAAGAAGAAGGCCAAGGTGATTTCAAAGATCACCAGAGATGAATCTGATAATAGAATTATCCACATTTCCACTCCTGCAGTGAACAAAGACAAAAGGGATATTGCTCCTCAAGATTACACTGTTCAAACCTTGAACTTGGGACCCACAAGAAAAGATCAAGAAAAGGAGGAGTTCTAAGAATCTTCTCAGGCTATCCTAAGAAGGTTAGACAAGGAAACCACAGAGAAGGAGAGATTGCACAAACAATTAAGTGATGTATACAAATATGTGCAGCACTTGATGAAGCCTCTGCAATAGGTGGGAAATGAAGGAGTATCCCTCGAGGATTTGTTGCCTAAGGAGGCATTTACTGAGCTTGAGAAAATGAAGGCTTCCACGTAGGCTAGTCATGAATGGTTGTAAGAAGTAAGGCACTAAGGAGATACAATGATCAAATATATTATATCCACCTGTGGTGATGCACATAGATCCTTTAAGTGGCTGCAAAATGTGTTGGGACAAGATAAAACTGATACAGACCTCCTCCTGCAAAAGTTAAAGATAATCATGGATTATACAGAGGAGAAGCTGGTGAGCGATGAGATCTTTCCCTCTTCAAATATTTCAGAACCCTGGGAATGGTATGAATTGTTGCAAATCAATTAAAAGGTTCTGAAGAAGATTCACAAATAGGGGCAGTAGGTAGGGAATACATTGAAGGATATTTCTAGCAAGTGTATTCCATTTTTTGAGATCATGACTAGGAGAAAGAAGTTTACACCGAAGCACCTGAACCTTGAGCAACTGAATAAATGGTGGTATGAGGTTTATGCTCCACTGGATGATGGTCTAATCACAGTTCACCACCTAGATGATGCCTCCACCTACAATGTTGTTATAGAAAATTATCAAGATCTTAAGGTGGAATGGGATAGGGTTTTCAAAGAGTCAAGGGAAGAGATTAAATCCCTTGATAGAAGATTCAAAGTATTAAGTACTCTACCTTTGGCCGACCTAGAGGGGATTTTCATTAAGGTACAGGATAAAATGGATCAAGGAAAAGATAGAGGGTCAGCCAATGAATGAATGATTCAAAATTTTTGCTTCCCCATTATTCCTTCTCTGGCCTTCACATGCATTGGATCGAGTTATACTAGAGATTCTAGGCCAACCTGGAAAGGAGCCTCAAGCATTTAATGCAATATTATATTTTGTTTTAGGATTTTTCTTTTCTTTGGTCGACCTATTTTTGTGGCCGGCCTTCCTTGTAACCCTAATTGGGATGACATTCTCAATAAGTATGGCATTTGGCCTCATTTGTCGAGTTAGTTAGAAGATTGGACTTAGAAGCAGGCAAAGTGATAAAATAGAAGCTAGGTTTAGGAGTTAGTTTTCTGAAGCAAATATTGTAACACTGAATACTGGAATTGTTGCTACTGTTGGATAAACTTAATACAATTGAAGACATTGTGCTTTGGTGGCCTCTCTTGGATTGATTTATCTTGCATGGTTCTTGTTATTCTATCTTTCCAAATTGCTTTTGAAATATTGAATGAATGTTAGATTTAGGGTTAATTGATTCAGTGATATTTGTGGTTAGATGCTTGAAGTGTTGTAGTGATCCCTGGTCCATACTTTTAGCAACTTATTGATTGTGGGTTGTTGTGCAAAGTTAGCCTGGACCTTATATTTATGTGCTTAGTTCAATTGTGGGTATTTATTCATTTCAATTGCAAATAAGGGTTGAGTTGAATGAATGCTCATGATCTAAAAATCTTTAATTCCTTAGAAGATTGCACTGTTTTTGTAAGATTGCAAGTTAAATATATGGGTCAAACCGAAATTATTTTTGAGGGATTGGTATGTTTCAAGTATCTTGTCATTCGTATTGTTGATCTTAGGAGTAATCTTGATCTTAGGATTTCTGCAAACCCTTATCTTTTGCTATTTCTTTTATTATCTGGGTTAGATTTAGGAATTTTAAGTATCAACATATTACAAAATCTGATAAGTTTTGAAGATCCAGTATTTGTTTGTAAGGTCCCCTTTGTGATTACCAGCAATTTTCACATTATCTCTGAGTTATTTTGTTGCATTGTCAAGACCTGAAATTAGATACCTTGGGGTTATCTCTTTTCTGATAGAGATCTGCCTTTCAAGAGAGATAGGATATCATATTATGTATGAGTTGTTGTTGTGCAGAAAACACCATCAACAAACACTTTTTGGTCATTTTTGTATAAATGAAAGGGCATTATAACATGAGTGTGTGCATTATAGTTCACTCACATTTTTCTTCCATGAGAGAAAAAATAACAACTTCCACACATAAATAAATGCATTAGCATTATAATGTGCTAATGTCATAGCTTGATTTGGAAACTACCAACCCTTAGGTCTTGATTTGCCTTGGTGTTAATAACTCCCTAACATATGACAATGTGAATTCAAGAATTTACCTCACTCATCTTTATAATTAGCATTGATCTTGGATGAAGTAGGGTCATCTTTACTATTGATCTTGTTTCTTTTTATGTTGGTTTCATGGAAGACCTATAATCGGGGCTTCAAATTTTAAAAAAAATTGAAGTGACCTTCATCAAAATTGATAATATATATGTATTTTTCTTGTTAAAAATCATACTAATTTTATAATAATATAGTACATGTGGAGGGATATATCATAATCCTTATATAGGTCATTTTTGCATAAATTCAAGTGCATTATAACATGAGTGTGTGTGTGTGTGTGTGTTATAGTTCATTCATATTTTTCTTCCATAAAAGAAAATATAACAACTTCCACATAGAAATAAATGCACTAGCATTATAATGTGCTAATAGTATAGCTTGATTTGGAAACAACCAAACCTTAGACTTGGATTTGCCTTGGTATTAAATAACTCCCTAACATATGACAATGTGAATTCAAGAACTTACCTCAATCATCTTTATAATTAGCATTGATATTGGATGAAGTACACTCCTCTTTAATATTGAGCTTGTTTCTTTTTATGTTTGCTTCATGGAAGACCTATAATAGGGGATTCAAAATTTGAAAATAAATTGAAGTGACCTTCATCAAAATTGATGATATAATTATTTTTTCTTGTTAAAAACAACTAAATACTAGTGAAGAGTAGAAGGTGTCACTTGCATATCATTGACCCATTGATGCCTCAAAATAAAATTATGCATGCTAATTTAAGAGGAAAGTTCATAGTACCAAATGATTTCTTCCCCAAAATGTTAAAACCTTTAACTGTAACTTCAATTTTTGTCAAGTTAGGTGTATCAACCTCAACCTTGTGTAAAAATTATTTTCTACATGTGTTCAACCCAAAGTTCTTGTCTGCTAAGGAATGTTTAATGGTTGTATTTTAATGCTCGTGAATGATGAAAGGGTTATATTTTTAAAAAAATTCAAATAACTATATCATTATTAGACTATTATATTTTCCACTCTTTTTTAAGATATCAAATTCTTTATATGTATGAATTTGTAAGATAAAAAATATATATATACTTATAAATTTCCTTTGTTATTTTATTCATCGTGTCACATTTTTTGCCCATTTTTCGGACCTATTTTTTTATTTTTTTATTTATATTAAGTATTTTCTTTTGTCTTTTTGTCCTAGATGTTTTTCCTCCTTTCACGAGCTCTCTCTCCTCTTCCCTTTCCACCTTTTAATCTATTTGTTAAAATTATTTAATGAGGTCATATGTCTTAAACCTAGTATAATAACCACCTTTTCCTTCCTATAATATCACTCTTCCAACCTCTTCATTATTAAGGATCACCAACCTTGGGTGTAAAATATTTCTTTTCATTTATCGTCAAAAATTGAATCTCCACAATTAGGATGTGTTGGCCCCTACCTATATAGATGGGATCTCTCCATAACAAAATCTATTTCTATAACTAAAGTGATACCAACCACTCTACCTCTCATCTATGGTGTGTGTGATAGATTTGTTATTATTGGTGGGAGGATATAATTGGTGGAAGACCTCATCTATCTCCTCTCATGCAAACCAAATTTATTTCCTCCCACTTGGGTAAGGGAAATTATGGGATATTTCCTACCTCTACTCCTTTTAGAATAAAGAAAAATCATCCTCTCCTTTCTCAATGTTCCTATAAGAAGAGTGTTCTCTATAGAAGAAAGTTTAGTGGGTAGTGAGGAATTTTTTATTCTTAGAGGGAGTAGGTGAACACTTGACCTAGATATGGGGTTGGGTGAACCAATATAGAGAAGGAAGTGTATAGTACAACAATGGATTATAAAGGGTGGTTACTAATTGGGAAGTGTGAGTTATATCAATAAGGGGTGGACCCACATGAAGAAATTAGGTGTGGAAACCTCCTTATCATCCAATGAAGCTCATATTTTTATACCAAAGTTATTTAACTATGAAAAACAAGGAAAATAAATTTCAATCTTGAATTCACTCTAATATTTTACTAAGCATCCCTCTTAATCTCATTTTTCACATAGAAATAACAAACTTTTGTATTAAGAAAAAAAAATTGAGATATATTTTTTTTGTAAGAGAGAACAAATATTTTTGTGATTAGAGAATTTATAAAATGAACTAGATTTCATCCAAGTTATTTTAAAGGATTTTTGGATTAATTTAGCAACATTTATCTAAACAATCAACTATAGTATCCAATTTTTATGCTTTTTCACTAGAGAATCTAGGTTTTTCATTGTGTTAGTTGGATGTAAAATTTATTTTAGTCTTTAATCTATATACCATCACCATTTATCCATCCTCCTCTTCCATTTCCATAAAATTCAATGTCTATTTTTTTCATCTTTTCCTTTCCCCATTCTCTCTTAGCTCAATTTGAAGCCCTAGTTTCATCCTTGTCTTATTTTTTGCTTGTATTGTTCACTCTAGATCCTTAATTTACCTCACCAAATATGTATTTTCAGTCCTCATTTTAATCCTCATTATTTTTTCAGTGTTTTTTTATTTGACCCCTTTTTTCCATTGCCCATCACCCATCACCCCCTCTCTCCTTCAAACCCTATAATACTTAGTGTTATTTTTCTTATGTTTTATTGCTGGAACCCATTTTCCATAATCCAAACTAAGTTTTCCTCCTTCCCACTTTACATATATTTCCAAATAAACCACCTTTATTTATTTTTTATCATTTCCCTACTTGTCACCATTCCCTAAGCCTCATTTCGGCCAACTTTTCTTGCATTACCTCAAGTAGATATTTTTGATTAGTTTTTCTTTTCATTACCTCCTATATTTTTAGCCTAAACAAACATATTGTATTTCTCCCCACCCTTAGGTGCACCCTTGGGTGCACAAATTCTAATTGTTCAAGTCCTTAACTCAAATTTAATGAAATTTAGTTTGAAAGCTCCTATACAACTATATTTGTGAATTTGGTGGTCCTCATCCCTATTAAAAATTTTATCTCTCTATAGTTTTTATTATTTTATCTATATTTTCTATTTCACTCCATGTTCTATTCATTTCCATGATATGTTTCTATATTGAGTATTGATCAAGAAGTGATTATGAACAAACCCAAGAAGATTGGAGCTTTTGTGAACTAAAATGGTTCAAATTGACCCTAAACTTTTCCCACTTCTAGGTGAATCCTTCCATATGACCAAGTATCCAAGTTAGAATTACATAAAATTTTGTTTGAAGTCTCTCTGCATAGTCTTAAGCTTTATTCTAGTAATCCCCAAGTTGTATAGATGTATTTATTCTAATTTATTTATTATTTAGTGTGTTGTAGTATAGAACATGAGTGTTCCTATTTCCCATTTTGTATTTATGTGTCTCTAGCCAAGTATTAGACTCAACTCTCATTGTTAGGTGTTAGTGTAGAAAAATACTTAATTTACTTAATTCACATTAACATCGTCACTTAACAACACACATTTTAAAATAAATAAAATATGCTATTTTATATCTTACAATATTAAGTCTCATAAATATATCTTATCTTGAGTATTTTGTAACATATCAATTTTTTTATTCTTTTTAGTAGAAATATTAGGAGTAAGAGGTCAATCAAGTTTTGGTGGTTGTAAAGGTTATGGATTTGGAACATGGTTTTAACTCCTATACAATCTCTACTATGTATGGGCCACCTAATGATAATTATTTTGAGCTTCTTGGAGTACTAAAGGATTTTTTACAATAGAATTGAGTACTCCATAACCACGGATGTCACAACATAGGCAATATCATGGTATGTTAAGGTTCATAATAAGGTATTTAATATTGAAAAAATGAATATATCACTAGTATGAAGGGAAGAGAGGGTAATTGTATTATTTTTTAAGCAGGTATTCCAAATTGGGTCTAAGAGATAAGAAATTGGGTAAAAGAATGCAAATGTTATTCTATTTTTGTAATGATTACATACATTTTTTAAATATATTTTGGTATTGGATAATAGATACCTTATTTAAAGGATTACAACATGATAACAATAAATAATAAAATTAGTTTTGATAGGTAGATACAAAATAGGATTAATTTATTTTCTATATCCAAACATGTAAAGGAAGTCAATAATGACTATGTAATCACATTAAATATTTACTCTTGTTTTTTCAATTGTATTTTCCATTAATATTAATTTAATTATAGTATAAAAATATTTTACAAGAATTTCATTTTTATAATCTCCCATCAAAACTTATTCAAGGATTTTCATTTGGAGCTACATGTGATCTAGTGGTGGAAATTAAATTTTCAACAAAAAATGTGAGAGGTCTAGATTTAAGGGTAAGAAAATTCAAGATATAGAGGTAGAAATGAAAACTAAGGGTATTGTTCAAGTTCCCATGATCAAAGATGGTAGAGGATAATTTTACTAAGTGAATCCTCTAGGAATTCATACAATACGGGAGATTTAAAGGAAGTAGTTTAATTTGAAGTGTGATTAGAAAATTCATCTTGAAGAACTAATGATCAAAAGGATGTACATTTTGAAGGTGCCTTTTGAGAATAGAAACTTGTAAGACCAAGGGTTAAGATTTAGAAGAATATATATAGAAATGTTTAACTCTAGACTTCTTACAGATATTAATGTATGTAGAAAGATCATGCACTACTTGCCTTATCACTTGAGACATACAAAATTAAGAAGTGGAAGATTAAAATGGGCATCTTTAAAATATGTATACCAAGCAAGCATGGGACCGTCCAATCTAGTTTCTAAGATATAAAATGATGCCACTAGACGATGAAAGATATAAAATGTGAAACAAACACGCTTAAACTATTAAATGAAACCATGTTTATAAACATCTTATAAGTTATGAAATAAGAAACAATAATCATTGAAAATATACTATACATTGTGAAATCAAGTGTCTATGAAATAAATTAAACCTTAAGCTAACACTACATGCACACAAATAAGATGTTTTGATTAGCAAATGTGCATGTGTGAACATCATCCAACAAACCATAGTCAGAATATTATAAAATGCATATCATCATTAAATCAATTCGTGCATCCATCATACATATCATCATTAAATCATTTTGTGCATCCATCATGGGTGGAAACAGAGAGGTGCACGGAAATTTGAAATTTAATTTCAAAATGAATAAATTTAGAATATTATATATGGAAAAAAAAAGTTAAATTAAATTTTAAGATAGAGAGTTAATATATTTTGAATGTTTGGATTCACCTAAAAATAAGAAAATAAATACCCTATCCTAATTTAAATCTAATAAATTAAATATAAAATAATAAATGTAATCAAACCTAGATTATTGAATTAAGACTAATAAACATAAATGGTTAAAAAGGAGGGTTAGGATGGACTTAACTTGTTTTGTGCTCAGGTAATCGACGGATTGGTTTTTTGACAAGGTATGTGATCAACGCTATTGAAGATCAGCAGTGTCTACATTCAACTCGGTCAGATTTCCTGTTCACCATATTTGGATTTAACTTTTAAGATCAGCACTATCTACATTCAACTAACTTTTGAAATTAAAGGGAAAATAGAAAATGCCAAACCTTTTGTATAATTTGGTGAGAATTTTCTGATTACCTTTCTTTCCAAGCTTTTAAAGTCTTCCAATTTAGTTGTTTTAGCTAACTCCACTTCATTTGAATTGGTTATTGAAATGAAATGATTATTGTATTATACCTTAAGAGGTAATAACTAGAACCAGGAGTGAATTGGCAGATTTGCTCGACAAGTGAGCTTATTCAAATATGAAGTGGGTTGCAACTGTCAATGCTTGTGTGCTTGTGGCCAAGAATTAGCTTTCAAAAATGTTTGAGTTGATATTAAAGAGCGAAAGAGACATGAAAGAATAAATGTATAAACAAAGATATCATTTTATATGGCTTCAGACAAATTCACCGTCAACAATTCACCTTCAACAGTTCATCATCATGACAAATTCATTTCTAGAAAAATTCACCGCCAGCAATTCATCTCTGTGGATAATTCATCACATATACAATTAAGAAATATATCACAGTCATGAATTGTTGACAATGAATAGTTCATTGTCATGGATAGTTCATCGTCGTGATATATTTCCTAATTGTTTATGCGATGAATTATCTACGTCGATGAATTGTTGGTGGTAAATTTTCCTAGAGATGAATTTGTCATGACGATGAATTGTTGACAATGAATTGTTGATGATGAATTGTTGATGATGAATTGTTGAAGAGGAATTGTTGATGACGGTGAATTGTTGATGGTGAATTTTCCAAAAATGACCTTATATATACTTCAATAAGGCATACAACTTTATCCCAACATGGAACCTCTAAAATGTAGAGTAGACACAGCTTCACCATAAGCCCAATGGGGGGCTTTGAACCCAATACTATTAGCACATAGGTTAAAGGACTGTTATTACTTCATCTGAACTACATCATTCTATAGTTCATGATAAAGCTAGGGTTTCTAAATTATTGAAATAATAAATGAGCATTTCCAAACCCATCTGATCAGAAAAATGAAAACGATAATTGACTTTTAAGAAAAAATAAGCATTGCATAAGTTAATTAGATGTACAATTCTTTTGTAATATAGATCTTCATTGTTGGCCCAGAATTGAAAATAAAATTGAAAGTTGCAAACTGTAAGTGATTTTATTTATTTCATTTGAATGAAAAACCTCTTGTTCCACAGCTCTCACTAGCAATAAAGAAGCATGACATAAATATAAGAACCACAAACAGATAACAGTTATAAACAATTATAAAACCCGTTTTACCCTTTTATCAAAAACAGTTATAAACGATTATACAAACTGCCCAAACAGAAAATTAACAAAAACAAATACAGCAAAACTAATACATTAGAACCCAGAAATAAAACTAATACGGGAACACCAAAACTAATACGAGAACACCCAAAATATTAGACATTAACATCCCCCTTGTAATCTGAAGGGATTAATCCAAGCAGTCCTCGGAACTTCTCAAACTTTTCTCTGCCCAATGCCTTGGTAAGAATATCGGTGGGTTGATCTGCAGTAGGACAATATTTGAGTTGTACAAGACCAGCTTTCACATGATGCTGAATCAAATGAAACTTTGTATTAATGTGTTTGGTACGATCATGAAAGACTGGATTTTTTTCCATTTTAATAGAAAATTGATTGTCAAGAAAGAGTGGTGTTGAAGAAACTTGTGGTGCCTACAAGTCTTCAAGAATTTTGTGAAGCCATAAAATTTCCCGAGTTGCTTCAGAAGCTGCCATATATTCAGCTTTAGAAGAAGAGAGGGCTAGGAATGGTTTCTTTTTAGATTTCCATGAAATGACAGCAGACCCAAGATGCATTAAAAAACCAGATGTAGATTTACCATCTTCCAAAGAAAATTGTTTAGTCCTGTAGTAGTGGAGCCCATAGTTTTGAGTACCTTGGAGATATTGAAGAACCCACTTGGTTGCCAACCAATGAGGTTCTCTAGGTTGTTGCATGAATCTGGAAATAACTCCAACAGCAAATGAAATATCTGGATGAGTAGTGGTAGCATAAATCAAGCTACCAACAAGTTTCCTATAGGTAGTTGCATCAACCAATGTTGAAGAATCATCTAATGTGAGTTTAAGATTTTTCTCCATAGGAGTACTAAGAGGTTTGCAATCAGCCATGCCAAACTTATTTAAAATTTCACCAATATATTGTTTTTGGGTGATGAAGATAGAATGGGGTTGTTGAATCACCTCAATACCCAAATAGTAATGAAGATGGCCCAAATCAATCATATCAAATCTTTGTTTCAATTGTTTTTTGACATCTTGAATATTATCCTCTTTAGTATCAGTGATAAACAAATCATCCACATAAATAACAAGATAGACAACCATGTTGTCAACCATAGTAACAAAAAGAGTTGCATCATCAAATTCAAAATGTTTGAAATTCAGTTGTAGGAGATGCTCGGTAAGTTTTTCATACCAAGCTCGGGGGGCTTGTTTAAACCATACAAAGATTTGACAAGTTTACATACCTGATGTTCTTTACCATTGACGACATAGCCTTCAGGTCTATTCATATACACTATTTCTTTGAAATCACCATTTAAGAATGCAGTCTTAACATCCATTTGATGAACTCTCCACCCATTTTGGGCTGCAAGAGCCAACAAAGCACGAATGGTAGTCCATTTAGTTGTAGGTGCAAAGGTTTCATCATAGTCTACTCCCTCTTTTTGAGCATATCCTTTGGCAAAAAGTAAGGCTTTATGTTTTTCAAGTGAACCATCTACTTTATATTTATTTCTATAAACCCACTTGCAACCAATAGGTTTACAACCAAGTGGAGAATCAACCAACTCCCATGTGCCATTTTTCAAAAGTGCATCATACTCATTTTGCATTGCTTTCCTCCATACTGAAATATTCTTAGCTTCATTATAGGAAGTCGGTTTTGAATCTATCATGAAATTGAGTTCATCAATGGACTCTAAGCTATCTACAATATTGGATTGAGCCTGCAACCTTTCTCTGTAAGAGCTTCTTGTACCTGTTTTACCTATTTCATCAAGTCTTAAATCTTTCAAAGTTTGTTGTACTTGTTTGGCCCACCTATGTGAAGATTTGGGTTGCACAAAAGATGTTTCCATTTGTTGATTAAATGGTTCATTAAAGTGACTAATGCATCTACAATTTCAAGCTCATCATTATAAGAGTAGGTTTTTTCTTGCACATTTATAGATGGAGTATCTTGAGTTGGGACGGCTTGGGATATAGATTCTACATGTGAATATATTAAAGGTGTGTCTAAATGAGTTGGCTTCTCCTCACAAAGATTTTCTATCCAAGGAGAAAATCTTGCACATTTATCAAGTTGTTTTGATTGACATTCAACATTTGCATCACTTTTGGAAGATTCACAAAATACAACATCACATGTAATGAAGAATTTCTTGTTAGCTTCATCATACAACCTATAGGCTTTGGATGAGTCAGAATAAACAAGAAAAATGCACTTATAACTGTGATTATGCAACTTTCTTCTTTTGTCCTTAGGAATTAAAGCATAGCAAGTAGACCCAAAAATCTGAAAATGTCGAATGGATGGAGGATACCCAAACCAAACTTCATATGGAATGGCATTTTGAAGTGCAGATGATGGAGATCTATTACGAAGATAGACTGCAATTCTTGCTGCTTCAACCCAAAAAATGTAACTTGATTCCTTTGAAATATAGCAATGCTCAAACCATGTTCATGATGGTTATATTCATTCTTTCAACCACACCGTTTTGTTGAGGAGTACCTGGAATAGTGAGATGATGTTGTATCCCATTTTGATGAAGATAATCCTCAAAAACTAGAGAAGTAAATTCTCCACCATTGTCTGTTTGAAGAGTACCAATTTGAGATTGGGTTTGATTTTCAATCATAACATGAAACCTTTTAAAAATTTCAAAAGCTTTTGATTTTTTTTGCAAGAAATAAATCCAGGTCATGCGACTGTAATCATCAATGAACAACATAAAATACTTAGATCCTCCAATAGAATTTACTAGTAAAGGCCCACATAAATCAGAATGAATGAGTTGCAATTTTCTATGTGATCTCCAAGTTGAGCGTGGGAATGGATTTCTATGTTGTTTGGCAAGAATACATGCTTCACATTTTTCAATTGTTTTAGGAAGAATAGGAAAACCATCAACACCATTCTTTTGCATGATATGAATTCTATCATAACTAATATGTCCAAATCTTGCATGCCACAAAAGACTAGGAGATAGACTAGCTTCTTCAGTAAGATATGAAAAACTTCTAGAAAGAGTAGAAGTACCATTGAGTTTTAATAATCTTGCATTTTCATAACCAATAAATGCAACTTGATTATTTGATATTTTTCTAACAACAACTTGTCCATCTTATAACAAAATAGAGTAGCCTTGTTGTTGAGTCAATACTAGTGATAACAAATTACGTTGCAACTGAGGAAGAAACAACACATCATGAAGCACAAAGTCTGGGAGATTAGGCAACTTAAGTCTAACAGTTCATTTTCCAATAGGCTTGAGACTTGATTTATCTGCAAAGTAAATTGGACCACAGTCATCTTCATGAAATTCTTCAAAGTAATCACGCCGAAATGTCATATGTTGTCTTGCTCCAGTATCTAGAACCCAAGAATCATGCCATGAGGAATTAGATGCAAAGTCTGAAACAGTAAGCACATATTGATCACTATCATTGTCACAAGAAAATTGGGCTGCTCCTGAAATTTTATCATCATTGTGAGTTTTTCTTTGGGCTACTCCTAAAATTTTATCATCATTGTATATTTTTGTTTAATCTTTTTGTTTAAAAGAATTTTCTTTAAAACTTTCTATCTTATCCCATGAGAGCTTGCACTCATGTGCTTCATGACTACCTTTTCTACCACATCTTTTACAATATAAATGTTGCCTATCATTTTGATTATCATTTTGTCTCAATTGGCCTCTACCTTTTCCTTTATCACTATAACCACCTCTTGAAGAATTTTTGTTTAGGGGTTTTTCTTTTTGATAAGCAAGACAAACATTTTCACTAATTATCTATTTTCCTTCCAAAAAAATTTTCACATTTTGCTAACTTTTCAACCAATTGATCAAAGGTAATGGTTTTCAATTGATTGATTGCTTGAAGGGACTCTAGATAAATGGAATGTGTTGGAAGAAGTGCCTTAATAAAGGCTGTGAGATAGATATCAACTTTCCCACCAACAGCATCAACATCTTGTTTTATGGCTCTGATTTCTGAAGCCAAACTCATAACATCACCATTATGCAACCCAAGATTAAATAATTTTAATTGTAACTGAATAAATTCTAATTCAGAATGAGAATCAAACAAATCTTTTAATTTATGAAGGGCTTCCCAAGCATATGTGCATCCTTGTATATGTCGATACACATCTCCATTAACAGAAGCTCTTATTAAAGCCAAAGCTTTTGAATTTTTATATTGCCAAATTTTTTTTTCTTTAGCATCAGTTGGTTCTGTAGGTTGCGTATTTCCATCACAAATTTTACACCATAAATCATTAAAAATTAGTGTATTTTCTACTTTTCTATGCCATTCCAGCCAAGTATCTTTTCCAGTTAAAGTTTCCCCAATCATTGAAACAATAGATTGCATTGTGAATCAAGAAGAAATATACACACTGCAGATTTTTAAAAAAAACTGCTCAATTTTCTTGCTCAAATTTAGAGATATGAAACCCTTGTAAAAATAAATTGATTGATTTCACCTGAATCAATTTACTGTTTTTTTAGAGCGCTCCAATCTTCAAAAGCTTCACATATAAAAGTAAACTTGTGCTTGATACCACTGTTGGTCCAGAATTGAAAATAAAATTGAAAGTGACAAACTGTGAGTGATTTTATTTATTTCATTTGAATGAAAAACCTCCTGTTCCACAGCTCTCACCAGCAATAAAAAGAACCACAAACAGATAACAGTTATAAACTGTTATACAAACTGCCCAAACAGAAAATTAACAAAAACAAATATAACAAAACTAATACGTTAGAACCCGGAAATAAAACTAATACGGAAACACCAAAACTAATACAGGAACACCCAGAAGATTAGACATTAACACTTCATATAATGTCTCATAAGTTTTTGAACCTTGTAAAATCTACACTTCAAGCCTTCGAACAACTCAACTACCATGGAACTAGATCCATAAAAGCACTGTTCAATAAAATTTGTAATACAAAAGGCTTTTATCTACGATGATTAGAATCTCCCCTTCTGTAGTGCATATGTTCCAATTTTCTTTTTGGTAACTGGAGCATCTGTCTTCTTTTCTTCAAACAGTCGGTTTGGATTTGGGTACCACCATAAGCATGAACAGATACATGTGTAGTGCCTGAATAGTTTTTCATACAAGTTTAGATTATCAGTACATTGATATTGAAGGCAGGTAAACAATATAGATTAAAATATCACTATCCATATAGCTTATAATTTTGATAAATTTCGAGGGAGGGAAATGGTGTGTGGGTTTTAAGGGAAATTATTGTCTAGAACGGATGGGTTACAAAAGGTTTCAGGCCCTTGCAAAATTTGGTCTTTTGATTTGTTGTTTGTTTTTGGTCAGTTGTTTTTACTGTGATGTTTTGTTGTATCTGATTGTTGTCTTGCTGATGTTTTATTATAAATGGGTTTTAAGATCCTCTGAAACCTTTTTAACCTTTTAAGAAAAAATTATGATAAATTTCACATATATGCCATGGTTGTACCCCTATAAAGTGTAGTAGCTAGTTTAATGGGATTTATGTAAGCTTACCATTCTTATACAAAGAAACTGCTTGAAAAGGAAAACTGAGACTCTTAAAAGCGACCTATGAAGTTGGCTCCTTTGTTCCAGGACACTGAATTTCTTCCTCAGCATACTTGCTTTGCATTCAACACCAAAACTCACCAAACTAAAAAGGGCAGGAAATCATTTTCTCAAGAATCTATCAACGATATAAGAGAATATAATATAAACAATTCCACACATATAAAAAAATACCCATATTATCTGCAGGGAGCCAGTTTGAACAACAAAGTATACAAGAAAAAATGTCAGAAAAACAATTTCATATGTGATTATAAATTTAAACTTGGAAATATTTTGTTAAAATCTAATAGTAATCCAAAGATAATAAATAATGAGATTAACCAAGCTCTTACTTTAGATATATGAATATCAGAAAAAATGTCAGAAAAATAAATTCATATATGATATATAAATTTAAACTTGGAAATATTTTTGTTAAAATCTAATAGTAATCCGAAGATAATAAATATTGAGATTAACCAAGCTCTTACTCTGGATATATGAATATCAGAGGCCCTGAAGAAATATAAGTAGCACATACTTCTTTATTATTGCTAGCTAAGATGGAGATCTGAGGCAAATTACATCTCCATACTGTGTAATGATTGGTAACAACTATTTGGGTTTTCACCCAGGCAATTTGGTTATTATCATCAGTATTCCTGAGGCAGGAAAAAACCATGAGAATATAAACCAAGGTGCTGCAGGCCATCATGAGTTCTATTTGGAATAATATTATTAAGAATGGTATACATTAGCGAACAAGGAAATCAGTTGCTTGTATATTCAAGTAAGATAGTTCTTAATTGAATTTTGTATTAAATCTTAGATTACTTTTTAAATAAGTTTTGTGTTGTATAAATGATTAGTTATATTTATCATATGAATTTGTAGTTAAATGATAGTAATATATTATGTTGTTATCTGTTTATAGTTAATTATTAGCATTTTGTCTGATTTTAGAATCAAAATATATTTGACCTGCAAACCTACTGATAACTATGTTCATTGTATATTCATGCATGTGAACTCCAAACCGCCTCTTAATGATGCAGATTCTTTTGTCGATTAGGGCTGTAATACATCATTACATATGAAGAAGTTTCAAAACATGTCTAAATCAATGACTAAGCTGTTAATTCAATCATCCATCAACTCTAACCACCTTGGACAAGTCTTTTCTGATTTCTTCCTTATTAAGGAATAAGATTGTACGTATGGATAAAATTTATCGTTTTGAGTATTTTGGTATAGAAACTTTAGGAAAAAAGAATATTGTACTCCTTTTATTCTTATTGTTGATAGCTCCTTAATGCCCCATCTAAATCATGCATGGCGCAATACCTTTATTTTACTGTAAATGTTTTAAATACTATAGATCTTGATTAGAAATAAATGAATTATATATTCTAATAAAAGAGAGTGAAGGTATAAGGTAAGCAAATGATCCACCTTGGATTACAATTACACCTATATGCATGCACAGGAATATATTATATACATTTGAATGCATATGTTTCAAGTTTTATTTAATGGAAAAGAGTTTAGTACTGAGTGGTGAAGGTATATGTCTATTTGACAAGTTTTTTTATCTAATAGATTAGGTAGTTTTATATATGTTATATAAAATTTTAAATTCAAAAATGCATAGCATTTAGTCATTTTAGTTTTAAAAAGATGTTAATTAGTCCTTGTCATAATGTTTTTATATTTTGATAATATTTTGTATTGAAAAATTATGTAGCATAAATATAAGATCTTTTTATCAATTCAAATCTAAGTTGCGTAATTTAAATTTCATATGAGGGAAAGGAATTGGCTTTCAAACCCTTATTATGAGGGAGCCAATTCAGATTATGGGTACCTTTGTTGCCAAAACTATTTGGCGAGCCTGGGAAGTTGTCAAGCCTTGGCTCCACTAGATTGGGACTGGAATTCGTAATAGGCTCTCATTCAATCAGTAGAATATTTGGTGGTCTCCTCTTTTTGCCAATGCAAGTTGACCGTTAGCCAAGCTTCCTTGGCTTAAGGCCCTCAGATTCCGTAAGAAGGGTATTCAAACCCTTCAAGATTTATTCCATAGATCCACCATGAGTATTTTTTCTTGGGAAGCTTTTTGTGCTTAGTTTGGCTTACAGAACTATGACTGTGAAACTTTCGACAGCCTGGTGAGTGCCATTCCAGCTTATATGCTTCATAAAGTGGATATCCGCTCCACTAAGCCTTGGTGGAAAGACTGGAAATGGTATCCAGACACCTCTTTCAAAAATTACAAACCTCAGCTTGGCTATTAATGGATTTCGCCTCATTTTTCGATGATTGACAACCTAAACCAGAGATGGTACCTGCAATCCTCAGTTTCAGTTTGGCGCAAAAGATTTTATACTATGTGGTTTGTCATTATTTAGCCCAAGCTCGCCCACTTTGCTTGGTGTATTCTTTCCCAAGGCTTACCGGTGGGGTCTCAACTTTCTCATTTGGAGTTCGGCCAAGACCCTTGTTGCCCTTTTTGTGGGCAGGTCGAGTCATTTAAAAATCTCTTCGAGTTTTGCACCAAAGCTTAGTAGCTATGGAATTGGATCCATGATTTATTTCGGCCATTTCGACTGGAGCCTTTCTCTTAGCATATGGTTTTGTTGGAGGACTCTCCCAAGCTCCCTTGTAAGTATGCCCATACTTGGCACACTTTCAAGGTGGAAATCTTCTTCAATATTTGGAATGATATAAATGCTTGCATTTTTTCTCATAGCCAGATTGATAAATTTGTTTCTTTATATTCTAAAGCCATTATTCGCTCTAATGTTCTTTTGCAAATTCAAGTACAAACAAAGTTGTGCTTGAATTTGCTCACCTTCAAGAGCTTTTGGACCACTGGGGGTAATTCCCCTTACACTATGGCTCATGTGGCTCCCTCTCCCACTTCCTCCTGGAGTTGGTTTCCTTCACGGGGTTGGCGACAAAGTGGCTCTGCCAAGGATTTTCACCCCCATTCTCAAGCTCCTCCTTGTCACGGCTCTTGCCTTCGTAGGCAATCATCCTCTCCTCCTCTGCGGGCTAACCTGTGGCGGCCTTCTGGAGGACCGGCAGGGAGTGGAAGCAGATCTTATGGGTAGCCTTCTGGTGATGCTCCTAGAGGTGGTTCTGGTTGGCCTACTAATACCTCTAAGTGGCTCTCACGTTTGGATCTAGCAATTTCACCTTGCCATGAAGATAAAGAAAGAGAACGAGAAAGATGACGATGGTTGGGCTCCCCCTAACGTCACTTTGAACCTCGCTATTGTATGGGGAAAACTGGATGATAAGGACCTACCACCCTCTGGTGGCACTACTATGACCGCTTAATGGTCTTTTAAAAAAAAAATTATTGTAATATTTTTTTGATTTTTGGGCATGATCAAGACTCTTTGATACTTTGGGCTCTACCCATGTGACTCTCAGGGTGTGCCTTCTTACCACCCACCTTTTTTTTGTGAATATGTGTATTTCTATCTTTTATTAATATAGACATAGACGCTTATTCATCAAAAAAAAATATATGTAGTTGATAAAAATTAAATATATAGCTAATGTTTTTGAAACTTTCAATTTTCAGTTCAAAATTATCCATTTTTTTATTTTTCTATTTTTTGAGGCTTATTTCATGGTTGAATTTTCTATTTCTAATTTGTAAAATGGAATGAAAAGAAAGTTTTAGGCCAAAAAAAAAACTAGTTTGAAATATTAGCAATGAGTAAAAGCAAGAAGCTGGAATCCACATATAGGGGAAGTGACAAACAAAAAATAAAATTCCAACAAAATCGGGTACCCATTTAGAAACAAGTACCCATTATGGTTCGGGATCTTGTCCTTAATGGGTACCTATTTTGTAAAAACAATCAATGATTGTGGGCTCATTTTACCCCAGCAACAACAAAATAATGGATAAATTAGAATATGTACCCACTTTAAAAGGGGTACCTATTCTATTAAAACAGGTACCCATTTTAAAGTGGGTACTCATTCCTAATTTATCCATTAGAATAGAACAAGTATCCATTTTAAAGCAGGTACCCATTTGTAAAATAGAATGGGTGTCTATTTTAAAGCGAGTACTTATTCTAAAAAAAATGAAATATCGACCCACTTTTTTATTTGGTTTTAGACTCAAGAAAGGAATGGTAACCTAACCCTTAGCTTTGGAACTACAAGTACAAGGTCACATGGCAATGCCAAAAGAAAAAACTGAATTTGGAAATATGGTTGACAACTTTTTTTCAAATATTTTTTTATGAAATTAAAATCCATTATAGATGATGATGTATAGTTTTAAAATATGCAATTTTTTATGATTTGATTGTTTTTATATTTTTTAGTTAATTTCTGAGAAAATTGGTCCATAAACTTGAAATGTCAAGTTTTCATATTATTTTTTAAATAACTTTATTTTTTTTAAGTTTCTTGTACAAAAATTATATGACATCAATCTACAAACAATTCTTTACACAATTAAAAAATTAAAAAAATGATTAGTTTAGCTCAAATTGTGATGGTCGTACACAGGGGGTTTTTAAAAATATCAATTAGGGCCAATAAAAAATTAATTAAAAAAATATTTTAATAAATTATAAAAATATATCCTAATCAATATTTAGCATAATACATGTATCTTTTCCCAAAAGTAATTAAAAAAATAATTTAATTTAGGTCAAATCATGGTGGTCGTGCATGTGCCTAGTATGGTCCTAACAAGGTGACTTTTAAAAAGTGGTTTTTATACATGCCCATTAAAAATTAATTTGTACCATCTAGTAGAATAAATTACATATTTGAAAACTAGACTCAAAATACTACATTTCATATTGATAGAATTTTTTAAGTTTCTATGTGTAAGTGTTTCAAATCCAACTATGACAAATTTTAAAAATCAGGAAAAACAATTCCATCTTTTGAACATTTTATGGACCCAACTTATTGCACATACCCCAATGTGGTGTCAAAAAAATAGTAGGTGTATGTTAGAAACTTATATTTGCATATCAAATGCATTATCTAGAAACATTCATCTCATTCCATGACACATGTTCTTGAATTCCCATCATAAAATACTCTTAAAAATTTAATGGAAGTAGATGTAACATATAATTGCAACACCAACTAGGGGGTTGTAGACAAAGCCACACTAGGTCCTTTTGGGCTACTTTTTCTAGTTGAGAAGGATTGAATGGAACAAGCAAGTTTCTATTTTTAATTGTTAAAGCCTTTGATCCAGATAGTTCAAAATTTATTTTGGTCATGTTGAGATTAGGTGACTAGCTGATTGACAACTTACAAATATTTCTTGTCTTCAACCATGATTCTAGTATATTTATTATCAAATATGTTGAGGCTCAAAGTTCAAATATATAAGAATTTTTATGTTTTAACAACCTTGATGTTTATGTCAATTGTAGGCCATCACATGCATCTAATATCATCTTGCTCGAAATTCTAGAAGCTTTGTACCCATCATATTAAAGGAAAAAAATATCTCTCTAAATGCTTGTAAGTTAAGTGTTGAATGAACAAAACAAATGAGAAAGGGTGTGAATCAGTTGTAGCAATTTAAAATATCAAAAGCCTCAACAATAATCAGATCCACATGCATTCATTAAATCCTATTTCGTTAAGTGATTAAACATGAAATACAAATAATAGAAATTGAAATAACAACACCATACATAGGAGAACACCATATTTACATGGAAAAATCAATTAGGGAAAAAACACGGTGAGGATTAGCTCACAATAAAAGTAATCACAAAACTGGTACAATGGCTCACTACCAGAATAGGACACATTATCCAAAAAGGCACATAACCATGGCCCATTGCCATAGAAAGAACACAAGAAGATAAAAGAGAAATGTTATATAGAGAACAACTTCTCAATGCAACAAAGAATCCATTACAAATGCTCCAACACTTTTGCAGCCTTGTATGAAAGATTTTGGACACCTTCGGCTCACTACCTTCAAGAATCCAACACTATGAATTTTGTACTACTTTGCTCAAATTTGTATCTATACTTCTGCAATTCGCATCACTCACATAACTCGCATCAATCTTGCATCTATCTTGTCTTTATCTTGCATCTCACAACAACATTACTCTCATTTATATCAACCTCAACCTTAAAAACCTTCTCCAAGGTCGGAAACTATATGTTACATTTAAAAATTCAAATTAGGTTAGGACCTAAACATTCTCGCGGTGGATAGGAATGAAGGCAACCCATATAAATCCTTAATTAGGACCCAATTAATCCTAACACATCTCAACATGCTTTCACAAGCCTCGCATGAAGTGCTAACACAAGGTCGGCCAATACTCGTGCTAAACGCTATAAACATTAAGTACTTGCTTCCTTAAATTAGTCTGTAACTTTCGAACAACAAAATTCACTTGAACATGATCTATAATAAACCTCAAACCACCCGAGATCCAACAAAGACTTCATCCAAACTTGCAAACATAAAAATACTTCAACCCAAAACATTTGGTAAACCTTATTCGCACATTGGCGCATGAAACACACATTGTACTACACCAAATCAAATCAAACCTTGATTTTTGAAAGATAAAAAAATTATAAGCAACTTCCCAAATCTATACAACCTAAAGCCATACTGCAGAGAAACGTGGAGCAAATATATTTCTCCCAAGTCATAGAAAACATCACCGAAAAACTAGTTCACACACCGATGAAAATATCTCACTTTGTATAATGATCAAGAAACCCAAATTCTGAATATAGCAACCTCTAACATTCTCGAACAACATCTCAAATCTACATAGGAATAGCATCAACACAAAAGAAATGTGGAGCACATTTTGAACACTTGCACAACACTTTTTTCTCTATTTATCGAATTTTATCAAAAGCACTTGGAAACCAAGTACCAAAGACATCATCTTAGCTCATTACTTCATTCCAACTCATCTCCAGACACTGCAACAAAAGGATAGCTCTGTGTACTCACAACACTTCCTCAATATCTCAACTACACATGCACAACCTACAACAACTTGTTTTCCTCTTTTTCACAATTTTATTAATATCCTCAACATTTTCATCATTCAACAAACTTCCTTAACACATAGTTGACATCAATGACAACACTAGCCTGTAGATTTCATGTTGACATCAATTACAATAGCTTCATACTTGCAACATTAAGTTTCAAGATATCTAAATCATTCTAATATCAAAAGTAACCTCATTTTATGAAGCTAAGCACATTTTTAAGATCTATTAATCTCTCAACTTACCAAAGATATTAATAAATACCCCACATCATACAAAACATGACCTACTACCTTTTTCTTTTTTCATTATGTTTACCACTCGGGTATGTGCATGCGGGATCATGATGGGCCAAAAAGTGGCGATATGTAAGTGATATGATGGTCGATGTGATTGACAACTTTTTTTTTACCCAAAATTGATGAAATGAAAAGGGTTTTTAAAGGAGATTCTCAGCTTTCCACCAATATAAATTATGCTTTACTTTGAATTCAATAAATAATTATTATTCATTTTCTATTTGAATTACAACTAAAGTCTTGATTGATAGGTTGATTGAAAAACATCTATAAGTTTCAAACGGTATCACATTTTTTGAATCCGAAACATGTGTCACATTCTATGCTTTGCATACTATAGGATTAAAAAAAAAATGAATTTCATGAAGTTTTAACCAAGTTAAGGTGGTCAGACATACGATTTTTTATATTTTTAAAAACTTGTAATAAAAAATTCATAATTAATTATTTACTTGGAAAAAAATTACAAAAAAGTATGCATCACAGCAGGACATGAGTCCTCTACTTATATCTAAAACAGTATAAAAAAATATTATCATTTTATTGTCATTAGGGTGGTCAAACAGGCACCTACTTCTTATTTTTTCTCTGAAATTTAAGTACTACTGCATTGAAATTTCAAATTTTCACCAAATAGATTTTTTTTTAAATAAACCTAGTAGTTTAGAAACTACATTCAATTTTCTACAGATTATATTCTTACATATTTTTGAAATAATATAGATAACTTATTCAAATTTTTGCATCAAGTTGCCTAACTCTGATTTTCTGAATTTCCATCGCCACTTAAGGGCCTGTTTTTCCATGATGATCCTGCACATACCCACTCAATTGTTAAAATATATTCCCAAGGTGGATTAATATGCATTACATTGAAGATGTCTCCAACTGTGGTCATTGATAGTGTTGCCAAGTTTTTCTTGTTCAATAATTTTACTACAACTTTCAAAGTAAAGAGACTTAATGTGTGGAAAATATAGTTAGTTTTAGAATAATTTGTTGGTGTAAGCTATAATTTTTCATGGGTTGGATGTTTAGAAAAAACACTTAAATTAAAAATAATCATTTGGTAAAAGTACATAAGTGTCTCACTTATGAAAATGTCAAAAATGAACATGCTCAAAATTGTATAAGTTTGATCAAACTATACACTCCAAAAATGACTCACCACTATTGTGCATGAATCACAAATGGGTATGTATAGATGTATTTCTTACACTTGTTTAATTTTTTGAAGGATCATTGGTGTTCACACACATAAAATAAAATGGAGCAATGTAAAATTTTGAGGACCACTATCTTCACATGAAAGAATTGCCCTATGAGTGGTAATTTAATGATTATTTCATTTCTACCACTTCAATGGGGATGTTCTCTTCATTAGGGAAAAGTACCAAGAAAATACTTTCTTGGGGTGTAATTTTTGTGTTAAGTGTCGTGACTTCTATTTATATGGTGTAAAGCTCTTCACGAGCATTTTTAAGGGTGATTTTTAATTGAATTACTTTAAGTTCTCAAAGACCTTATTAAATTTTCAATTCCATGGCTATCATATATTTATTTTCTTATTTTACAATTCATGAGGTTGTCTCCTAATCAAAGGCTTATGTTGATGTGAGTGTTAATATAATTTATTCTCTTAAATCACTTAGAGTGGTATCAAACCATACTATTCTTATTCCTAGAGACACAGACTTAAAATAATTGAATATAAATGAGATTAAAGTTGGATTAATTAAAATCTCTCTAGTGATTTAAGCATATATAAAAACTTGATCTTGATAGCAAGTTGGTGTGATATTTTCTTATTTGAATTGTATTACTTTATTTATTTTTCTTATTTTCTATTTTAAATAATGTTTAGGAATACATACCTTGGCTGAAATGCAAAAGGACCTAATATTTTTTTCCTACCCTTTTCTATGATTTTTAATTTTTTGTTGATTTTATTATTTGTTAACGTTCTTTTGGTTTTAAAGTGTATGAGCATGTTAAGATGAAACTTAATAACTATACTAAAATGCATCCAAGGAAAAGTATAAAAAATAATGGATTGAAAAAAAAAATTGATTCTTTCCTTGTAGATTAAATGTGATAAAATCTAAGAAAATGAAACTAAACATGTATGCAATTAAAAAGGGACTAGAAAGTGTTTTTGATAAGGTAAGCAACATTTACAGGGTGTTGTACCCTTAACACAATGAGCCTCATAGGCCAAAAAGATCAAGTCCAAGTAACATAAAAACTAGCCAAAAAATAGAACTAGCCCAAAAACAATACACTGACCACGGACTAACAACAGAATGAGAGATGAGAGAAAAGGGACTAGAAAGTGTTATCTTTTTGTGCTTTTGGAATAAAATTCTTCTAACTAAAATGCAAGAAAAGAGAGATGAGATACTATCTTTGTTTATTTTCTTTGAGTTTTAAATATATGTGAAACATAGAAAAAGGTAAACTTTAGGATTTGACCCTAGGGTTTATGTAATTTTTCTAAATGTTTCATTAAATATTTCAATGTTAGTGGGGGTTTGATGGATTTGAACAAGGTATGAGAATTAATTACAACCTTAAAGGTGAGTCAACCTAACCTTGACCAAATTTGGAAATGCCCTAAAGATGAAATCCAATTATTCAATTGGCCTAATTATGCAAATTATTATTCTAATTCAAATACAGAAGATCCAATAAATCACAAACATAATTGGATGTAACAAAAATAGAAAGGATAGGACATTGTGCACCTGTGGTTTGAATTTGAGGCCAAAAATGGAGGACATAGACACTCGGGGCACCATTTTTCTAGTAGGGATTTTTCAAATATATTTTCGTATTCCTTTGATATTGGATCTACACTTTTGTTTCCCATCTACAAACTTGTTAGATCACTATCGGATATTTTTGTAACTAAGTTTTCATTGGCTATCAAGGTGTAGGGTTTCCAATGCAACAATGAATAAAATACCTTCAAGCTTCCTTTCAATCCTCTTCAACCTGAGATCTACATATTCACAAAGAGAGAAAATGTTGGGCCATTTAGGGGCTTGCCTCAGTCAAACCCATGTTAGTGTTTCCACTTCCACAATGGAAATGTCAATGATAAAATAATAATGGATAGGAAGGAATGATGAATTCATAAAGTTCTACAACTCATCACCCTTCAATGGCTTCCTTTAAGGATTGAAGTCATGTACATCACTTCAAGGTCTTAGATCTTGCTTGCTTGATTTCTTGAATGACTTGAATTGCTTTGGAGACCTACAAAAGGGGTTAGCCTTCACAAAAAATATGAAAACATAAACATGAACATGCTCACATACACTTTGACATGATGCTTGGATCTTTAATTGTTGCAATAAATCCTTTAATGGTTTCTCTTGACTTGTTGAATAATTCTCTTGATAATAATCCTCCAGGTCTTGATTCTCAATCTTTCCACTTAATGTTTAAATGATGCAATAACTAGGTATTTATACGTTGTTATTCTAATTTCCTAAAAATTAAATCTTGATGGTTGACTTTAGATATTTGAGTTTCAAATAATAAAATGTCACAACCAATATATTTGAATTTGAAGCCAAAATAGGGGGACATATGTTCCCTAGGCGTCAATGTCCCAGCCCTATTTTGGGGAGTTTAAAAATTCAAGGGAAAAGTATTAAATGAGAGCATTTATTTTATTCTTGTAAATTGCTAGAAACTATTTTAAAGTGGGCCACAAAATACATGATTTAGGAAATTAGGAGTTTACTTAGGTCCAATAAATTAAGGGGGGCGAAACATAGAGTGAGATTATCAAGGGTACCTAATAATTTAATATGGTACATTTAGCCCCCACTTTAGTGAGAGTATGAACTTATGCTCAGACTCAGACTAAACTAGAAGATACATGTCAAGAGGGGTTTGATTGTACAAACGTTGAAGATATAGAATGACTAAGGATCAAGGGAGATGTGCAAGCCCTCAAGACCCAAGATCCCATGGTAAACCAACATAAGCACAAATAACATGCATGTGTATGAAATGCAAGAAGACAACATTCACAAACATACATGTCAGAAAATATGAAGCATACATGATGAAAACATATGGCATGATGGAACATAAAGATGATGATAAAATGAAAAGAAACACGATGTAAACATGAAGAAGACACAAAAAGATACATAACAAAACACAAGGTTCATACTAAAAGATTTGATTTAGTAAGACAAAGAGACCTCAGTCTTAAATTGTCTCAAAAACCAAATGTCATCCATCGAATATGTTGTCTAAGAAAATGATTCTCTCACAAGGATATAAAATTGCTTATAAAATACACGGCTCCACTGGCAAGCAAGTTGTGTTATGCTAGGTGGTCATGTTAAGGGCATTCATGACTCACACCATAGCAAACCAATATTTATTAGGTGAATCACAAACAAGAAGGCACACGGGCTAGTGAAGTCTAATATTCACTAGGTGGGCCCCCAAGACAAGGTAGTATAATGAGAAACATACTAGGTCTAGTGATAACTGCTTTTCACTAGGTATGTACCCATAACCATACCAAGAGTTATACTCCCTGATAACCTTGATAAGATGCTACAAAAATGATCAAGATGGTGTGTCTATGCCACACTAAGTTCAACTCCTATGAACAAAGTGCAATAAAAATGCCAAATTAACCTAAGGAGGTGCAAAAACTCGCCTAAGGAGGTGCATAATGATGACAAGATAAGACCAAAACCTCAAGGGGTGTTGTAATAACACCAAGCACAAAAGGTGATTTACATAAAAATAAAGGGGCTTTGCTCAATATATGAAAGGTCACACCTTAGGGAATATCACACATGACATCACTACCAAGAGAGGAATAGTCGTGGAAAAATAAATTCAAGCCTTAGGGAATACTATTTGTATCATTACCACCAAGGGGAACATCATATTCCAAGAAAGGTCACACTCTTAAGAGATATCAAGCCTAATATCACCACCAAAGAAACACTAAAATAGATCGAGAATTCCACACTTTGATTGACAGGGTCATGCTTCCTTGGAGATGTACTCTCTCATCACTAAAAAGGGACTATTCCTATACAAACAATGAGTAGGGGATTATATTCCCCCCCTTAAAATTTTAATACTTGCTATGTTGGTATTTTAAGAAGAAAGAGGGGAAGAGGTGATTCTTGAAAAGAATGCATGCCTCCAAAAACTATTTATCCTTGCCCCCCAAGCATAGAGACAGAGACAACCATACCAAGGACTATCGTGTTGTTTCCATGAAAAATATGGTTACACTTAAGATTGTGCGACCATGAATGGTAATGAGCAAAACACACATAAAGCTAAAAATTCCACATAGTGATGAAAAACATGATAGGATGAAGATCATTATTTGTTAGAGGAATTAGGTACATCAATACATGGAAGATAACTACAATCCTTAAGTTGTATTTTATTACTCAAGGCCTAACATTCATTGGTAGAATGACCATGCACTCAATGATATGCACAAAATGAGCTTTTGTTGTAGAATTTCATTTTCTTGAAGGAAGAGTAATAAAGAAGGCTTTGAGAAGCCTTGACAAGATATTATCTCAGATCAATAGTAAATTATATTCCTTTCTCTTGTGAAAAAGAGCTTTCTTTCTTACTACAAGATGTCATACATACACAAGACTCTTTGGGTTTAGATTCTGAGATTTTGTACTCTCCCATAAAGGAGGGTGTTAAATCTAATGAACCCTAATCATCACTAAAACATGTGTTTGAAGATGAAGCAATATCATGACCATTATTTGTATCTATCTTAAGAGTGTTTTGTGTGATGACATTGACATTAAGCAAAGGTTTCTTCAATGCTTTCATTTCTTTCGAAGGACAATAACCAAGACCTCTTGTTGTTTCTTGTGTGTTAGGCTCTATGGTGACATGGATACCTTGTTCTTTAACACCACATCCTTTTCCATTATATCCAAGTTGTTTCAAAAGTTCATAACCTCTTCCATAAATTATATGTATTTCTTTGAACGATGAAGTTTTGAAGGCACTCCTTTCATCTCATGAATCCATGGTCTACCCAAGACAATATTATATGAAAGATCATGAGGCATGATATGGATGGGAGCTTGCAAAATACCTTACCAACTTTAATAGGTAACATTATCACACCAAGTGGTTGTGTTTCCATGTTATCAAACCCTTTGATTGGAAAATCAACTAGTTGAATTAAATTTTTGTCCACTCCAATTTTATCCAAAATATTTACACTACAAACATTAATCCCTAAACCATTGTCAATAAGGATACGTCTAATCCCAACCCTGTTAATAATAGCCATTATCATCAAAGCATCATTTTGTTTTTTTCATTTCCAAAGGAGGTAATTCATTTTGATGAAAGACATTATCCAAATTAGGTGAATTCATATTCTCAATCAAAGTTGCCACATCATTTGGTTACACACTAGGAGGTATCACAACTTTTTACAAAGAATTTTGAAGCATGGTATGGTAAGCAGGTGATGTTTGAATCAAATCCCACAAAGATGTCTTAGTACATGAGTGTTACAAATTTCCTCAACAATATCAAATTCTTTACCACTACACTGCAAAATGTTAGGTGTGGGTGGGAGGTATGGTTGAGGAAATGGAATGGATGTTTTGGTTTCTTTTTTTTCTAGTTTTATATGTGTGAGCTACATTATGATAACTTGGTTTCTATGACACATGATTACTAGTGAGTTGTTTTGCAAAGGTTAAGATAGAACCTAGAGGTTTAGGAGGTCCTATAATGAGAGGTGGCTTAGGAGGTCCAATAATTAGAGGACTTTTAGGAGGTCCAAAATGTGTTTTAGGAGGTCTAATAATCAAAGGAGGTCTAATAGTCAATTGTGTGTTCATAACCTCAATGGATTTGGCTTCTTGTTGATGATCTTCTATCGAGGGGGGTCTAATGTCACCTTAGCATCTTCATCTATGAAATCCATATTACTATCTTAAGAAATAAATTTATCAATGATTTCATCCTCTTGTCCAACAATATCTTCCCAAATGAGAGAAGTATTGGGAGGGAAACAAAAAATATTCTCATAACGCTCAATAATTGGATTCTCTAACACCAAGATACCTTCTTCACAAGTAGGAGAGCTATCATGAGAAGAAAAAATATGATTGTCCATGATTGCATCCTCTTACACCAAAACATTCTCACAAGTGGGAGAGATATCAAAAGATGAATGAAGATTAGGCAAAGTTATATTAAGAAATTTTTCAATGATTTTATTCTCTTGCACCAAGATACTCTCACAATGACTAACATGCTTGTAAATTTTTCATTTTATTTCCTTAAATTATACTCATAAGTAGGGACACTATAGTCATACAAGCCATGTGTTTATGAATGAAATTGTAATTTGAATCTAGAAGCTATAATGACTTAAATTAGCCCTATTCCAACCTATGATGCAATATGATATGCATTTTTTTTATTTTTATACTTTTTATTATGTAAAAATGAATTCCTAAATAAAAAATTCAAAAAAAATCAATGCAAAACCTAGATCTAGGATGCAATGCTTCATATTTCAGAAGGTATATAATGTTAACATGTGTTAGATTTGGTTATCTAGATACCAAAGATATAGAGCCCAAATTGAAAGCACAAAGAGATCAATATGCAATGCTCAATATTGCAATGGAATTGATTATCCCAAAAAGTTGAATTGCAAATGAGAACCCCTTAGTTATATAGCCAAGGTGAGACATAGGATTAGACAAGATCATGAAAACTGTCTTAATCCTATGACATGAGACAACTATCTTGACTACCTAGAACACATGTGTTAAAATTCAAAATATAATATAAGATCTAATGACAACTAACACCTTCTAGAAATATTCCCTCCTAGGACCTAAGTAAATTTAACATGTAAATGAGTCCCATAAATCCCCTAGTAATGAATTAACTGGGTACAAGACTATATTTACACAAACACCCCCTCCTTAAGTGCAACTTAGGGAGAAGATTATCATGAAAATTATGCAAAGATACAAGGATGGGTCCCGAATACTAGGCCATGTTAGGTACCCATGTACATATGAAAATGAAATCTCTCACAAATGGAGAAAAGGAGAAAACTCGGTGGAACAAAACTCCTCTCCAAAAGAGAGATGAAATACAAAATACTCTCAATGGAAAATTAGAAGGACAAAATCTGATGTGATGTGAGGAAAAATACCCCCCATAAGATAGAAGAAGAAGAAATAACATGCAACCCCCCTCAATGGTGAGTCTCTTGCAATGATAGAATCTCGACATTGAATGTTGAAGATGATCCAATGTCACCGAACAACATTCCTCCCCTTAGGAAGAAAAAAAACCATGAATGTATGTAGGGTGTCTTCCCATTCCTAAAAGGAAGATGTGGGAAGAAGAATGATATGTGATGTCTATGAACTATGCTTAAGTGTCTCCATGTCGATGCCAAAAATTGGCATACTCCAAACAAGTGTTCTAGGCCGCACAGCTGAAGATGTCAATCTAGAATCTCCTAGAGACAGATGTAGAACACACTCCAAAGAAAATATGCCTTCTCTAAAGAGAAAGAAGCCTCCTCCAAATTTTGTCCAAAAGTATGCACACTCATGTCAAACTATGAAGAATGATCATGTAGAGAGTGAACAAGAGGGTCAAAGTATTCCCTCGCAACAACTAAAGAAGAATCATCTTCATCAAAGAGAAGATGTATGCAATCAATGGTGTCTCCAAAATCTAAAATGTGTGACTCAAAAAACAACCCACCAATTTCTGTCAAGTATGCATCTCAAGTAGATGTGGTTGGAATACTATAAAGATCTTGTTGCACTGAATCACAAGAAGCCATAGATATCTATAGCAACACAAGTATCATCCCATGTAACAATAGATAGAAGATATTAAATTAAAGGCTCAAGGACGAGATCCAATGTTATAAAACCCAAGTTCAAGTATCCAAAATTCTCCTCAAAATGGTTCACACTAGAAGTGTGATCAATAGTTGAAGGAACAATTTCATCATCAGAAGCAGAATTTGCAAAGGTGTACAACCATGATGAATGATCAACCATCCCAATAGCAATAATATCTCTACTCTCCAAGTCTCTAATGATAATTGAATCAGGAGTGAATTTCATAGTCTTCCCATCTCCACCATGTATAATTTGATATATGGAGAAAATATTGTTTGATAAATGAGGTACACACAAAAAATCATTGAAAGTGCCCTCCCAATATTAATAGATCCCTTCCCATTACACTCATGTATGTATTGTTTCCCACAAAAATAAGATACATAACACAAGGCTCAAAAGAAGAGAATTTAGATTGTGAAGATGTCATATGATGAGATGCTCCTAAATCTAGAAGCCATCTCCTTGATCCAAGACCTATAGTAGCACAAAGAGCTTTCCCTTTATTTATTGGTGTAGAAGCCAAACTAGCATGAACTTTTTCCTTTTTAGACTATTTTGAAGAAGAATAAGAAAGTGACTCATACATTCTAGAAGGAAAATAAATTTGATTCTTTTTAGATATTTCAACTCATCAATATCCTTCTTATAACAAGAATTTTCATCATTTCCAAGCTTCTTGCAATATGAACAAGTTGTCTTCTCCTTCTTAGATGATTTCTCTATGGAAGAGGATCTATTCTTTGCTTGATTTGAATGTGGATTATTCTTTCCTTTCTTCTATTTATTATCTTATTCTTTTACTTGACTAACCAACAATGCCTAAGATTTTGAAGTCTTGATGAGACCCATTGATATAAGCTTTTTTTGCTCATGTATTAACATCTCTGAAAATGATAAAAATGGTGTAGTATATGTAGACCCCATAGTCAATCTATGAGTATGAAAGCTAGAAACAAAAGAACCATAATCAAAACCAAGCTTGTTCAATTTATTGTAGACCAGTTGAATGTCCTTATCAATTCCACATGCTTTAGATTGCTCTCTTAGATCATTAACCTTAGTGATGTAGTCTTGGATGTTGTCAAAGTTCTTAGCATCAAGGCTCATCAATTCATTATCTATTTGATAGCCTCTTACTTCATATATAGTACCATACAAAGTTTTCAATTTGTTCCAAGCTTCATGAGAATTCTGACATGATTCAATCTGAAACAACAAATCTTGAGAAACTAGGCTACAAAGACATCAAAGAGATTTGGTATGTTCAATCATCCATTTTATCTTTTTATCTACATTTGTAAGTTTAGGTAACTTATTTTCAATATATAGATGTCATGTTGAATAATTATATGATGTGAGCAAAGGAACCTTAGAATGATCCATGGAAAAGAAGAGCACAAGAAAATAGATCAAAATAATACACCAAGAGACCCCCCCCCCTAAATCACTCAGTCAAGAATACCCCCCAGCAATGTATGATTTGGAACTTTATATTTAGTGTGTTTATAGATGCTACATGCCAAAAATAGCAAACTATACTTGATCTTAGTGCTTACAGATGCAAAATTGGCATAAGCTCAAAGTAATTTTTTACATAGAATGAGATCAATCTGATCACACCACTAGCAAGTACATGAAAAATTATGTTCTTTCAAAAAAAATCACCAAAAATGTTATTATAAGAGCAAGAACGAAGCTCTGAAAGTTCCCAAAATAAGAATGATGTAGCATCACCTTGAGAATCTATAATTTTTAGAAAAACCATGCACCAAAATCAAAAATTGATTGCGCCACTCTAAAGAGAATGAAAAATTAGCCCAAATCAAAAAAAAATTCTCACAAAAAGGAGGTCGAATGATTGAGTTATGAGACTTCAAAGTTGGATTGCAAAATCAAAATCTCCATCCATGAGGGGGCCAAAAAAATTCAAAAAATGTGTTGACACCCTGCTAACGTCAACAATCCATCGAGATAAATTTGATGGATTCATGGCCGTCACATCAAAATATTTAGTCAGCCAGTCAGAATATAGTTTGGAATATTCTCTCTTTAGTGATAGATTTTGTCGACGAAACCTTTGATTTACAATCAAAATATTCTTGCCGATTTTTCTTATTGCACTGAGAAATTTAAAAAGTTCTCATTTTAAATTTTTTCAGCCACCTATTGATAATCATTGGTGGTTTAAATTATAGTCGTTGGTTTTAGGAAAGTCGGCCTCCTGTCGAACTAGTGGGGTTGTGTCATGTGGCAAGTGGGGGTTGTGCCACGTGGCCCCCCGTGCCATCTACGTGGTATGTAGGTACCCTGTAGATCTATGCAGGGTATGACCTACTTGCACAAGTGTGTAGAAATGTTATTTTTGTTTTTATTCCTTTTTTTTTATTTAAAATTTTCACAAAATAAAAACTTTAGGAAAAATAAAAATTTCACCTCCCATTTATTTTCTACAACCCATACAAATTTTTTGATTGCTATTGTGCATTAATGGCAACCTTGGGGGCCATATGCCTCCTTGGGAAAAAAAAATATTGCCTCAACGACTCCCAAATCAGAATATAGGTGAATCTTATGTCGAATTCATCTCCTCAACAACCTGAACGCAATGGCAGTATCCTTTTTGACTTAAAGTGCTTTGAAGTAGTAGCTACCTGTTAGATCTGGCAACCACCTTCAATCTTCAAACCCTTGCATATTTGGCCTCCAATGTCCAATTGGGACAAAACAAAAGTTAGATTTGACTTTCTTAGGCACTTTGGATAAATGGTGAGCTCAAATATGATGCAACAAGCTCCCAAAATGAGGAACCCCCACAAAATCTGGTATTTCTATCAAGTTTTTGTGATTCTCTAAATCATCATACGATGCAAGAGAAGAGCATACTCAACCTTTAAATATCCACCAAGATCTCTCCAAAAATACTATCCAATGGAACCCAACCCACTCTAATACCATGTTAGAGTTGGCTATGTAGATACCCAAGATCTATATGCCAAATTAAAATCACAAAGAGATCAATATGTAATGCTCAAGATTGCAATGGAATTGATTATCCCAAAAAGTTGAATTATAAATGAGAACTCCTTGATTAAATAGCCAAGGTGATACATAGGATTATACAATATCATGGCAAGTGTCTTAATCCTATGACATGAGACAACTATCTTGACTACCTAGGACACATGTGTTAAAAGTCAAAAGATAAGATAAGATCTAATGACAACTAACACCTTCTAAAAATATTCCCTCCTAGGAACTTAGTAAACTTAACATCTAAATAATTCCCCTAAGTCTCCTAGTAATGAATTAACTAGGTACAAGACTTTATTTACACCAACATGTTGGTTTCACGAAAATGAAACATAGAAAAAGGTAAACTCTAGGATTTGACCCTAGGGTTTATGCACTTTTTCTAAATGTTTCATTAAATATTTTGAATCGTAGTGGGTGTTTGATGGATTTGAACAAAGTATGAGATTGACTTACAACCTAAAAGGTGAGTCAACCTACCCTTGACCAAATCTAGAAATTTCATAAAGATGAGATGCAATGATTCAATTTACCTAATGATGAAAATTACTATTCTAATACAAATACATTAGATGTAATAAATCACAAACAAGATCAAATAGTAGAAATAGAAAGGACATGACACTGTGTGCCTATGGTTCTAATTTGAGGCCAAAAATGGAGGACATAGGCGCTCAGGGCCCACTGTCCTAGTAGGACTTTTTCATATCTATTTTCATAGTCCTTTGATTTCAGATCTATACTTTTATTTCTTGTTTGCAAACTTGTTGGATCACTGTTAGATATTTCTATAAGTGAGTTTCCATTGTTTGTCAAGGTGTATTTTTTTGAATTCAACAATGAATAAAATGTCTTCAAGCTTCCTTTCAATCCTCTTCAACCTAAGATCTACACATTCACAAAGAGAGGAAATGTTGGGACATTTTAGGGTTTTGCCTAAGTCAACCCCTATGTTAGTGTTTCTACTTCCACAATGGAAATTTCAAAGATAAAAAGATAATGGATAGGAAGGAATGATTAAATCACAAAGTGTTGCAACTCACCACCCTTCAATGGCTTCCTTGAAGGACTGAATTCATGCACATTGAACTTTGAGGTCTTAAATCTTGCTTGCTTGATTGCTTTAATGACTTGAATTCTTTGGAGACCTACAAAATGGGTTAGCATTCACAAAATAATATGAAAACATAAACATGAACATGCTCACATAAACTTTGACATGGTGCTTGGATCTTGAACTGCTGCAATAAATCCTTTAATGGCTACTCTCGACTTGTTCAATAATGCTCTTGATAATAATCCTTGCTCTTGATTCTCAATCTTTCCACTTAATGTTCAAATGATGCAATAACTAGGTATTTATATGATATTATTCTAATTTCCCAAAAATTAAATCCCAATGGCCAAATTTAGATATTTAAATTTCAAATAATAAAGTGCCACAATCAACATATTTGAATTTTGAGCCAAAATAGGGGGACATAGGTACCCTAGGCATTAGTGTCCCAACCCTATTTTGGGGAGTTCAAAAAGTTGGGGGCAAATTATTAAATGAGAGCATTTTTTTTATGCTTGAAATTTATCAGAAATTTTTTTAAATTGGGCCACAAAATGTATAATTTAGGAAATTAGGAGCTTAATTAGGTCCAATAAATAAAGGAGGAAAAACATAGAGTGAAATTATCAAGGGTGATAATTTACGATGGTACAATATGTTGGCATATGGTTGGGGAGATTTTTGGCATATGGCTTGTAAGTGTTGTCATTGATGGCAACCCAAGTCATGGAACTTAAGTCTTGCATCTGAATGTGCAGTATAATTTTGGTTCCTACCTGCAGAACAGAATAAAGAACAGGGCATCCAGTTAGAGGCGTAAAATTTGATCTAAACATCCTACCGGACAGATATTTTGGGTTGTGGATCTCTGAGGAAGGTCTATTGATGTTTTTAGTATCTTGGTTTTGATGTACACTCACTGGTACGTGATCTAGAAGATACGGTGCACTAATTTGTTGATTATATATGCTAGAAGGCCAACCCAAAAAGGATAGTAATTGTGGATGTATAAGATATAATTAATTATAAGTCTTCATGCTCGATTAAGTTTTATTTGGGTCCTCTCTTTGTCTTAACCAACTTTGGAGGATGCGCATAAAGATTTAGTGGTGGATCTAGCCGACAAGATAAAAGTAGCTTAATATTTTATAAAGCCGGCTGATGGATGAATAAATCCTTGATTGCGGATATATATAAGAGGTTGTTTTTATCATTTTTGGGAAGAAAATAAGTGTGTGTGTTTAGAAGTGTGAATTGCGAGATCCAGCAATGCAGTAGTGCAAGTTTGATCATAAGTGATGTGAAGAGAAGAAAAGAGCATAATAGGGTAGAGGAAAGTAGAGAGTCAGAAAGCATATCCAGAATCAAATATATGAGCTTCACCAGAACTGTCACCTGGCATAAGTAGATGCTACTATCTCAGTTCACCCTTCAGATGGTTTTAATCTAAATTTGGTAAGGCAGTAAGCCTTTCTCTTTGAGCAATGAGCTCTAAGCAGTGTGCCTGAATTCAAGTGCATTCCTTTTGGAAACAATTATATTTGAGTACTCAAATTGTGGATTAACCTCCACCGTGGTTTTTCCCCTAACAAGGTTTCCACCCAAAAAAATCTATGTGTCATGGTGTTATGAATGTTTACTCTAAATGCATACATCTTTTCTTTAATGCAATGATGAAATGGTTTCAAGTTTTGGATCGATGGAATTTAAGTATTGTTGAACACTGATTCACCCCCCCTCTCAGTGTTCCCTTGAGTCCAACACAATATACAATTATTTAAATTCCAAAATCAATAGATAATGTTTCTTTTCCATTTTTAAAGGAAGTAGAGGTGTAAAATATACTTCCTACACTAATCTATGAGAGGAGATATGCGAAAAAATAAAATTGATCATACAACCATAAGGAACTAAACACAAAGGATATATCATGGTGATTTATGTGAGGATAACCCTTTTAGGAGAAAAACCCCACTCTAAAGCAGCTCAATATATTATTTTGTAACCATTTATTACAATACACTTGTAAATTATAAGCCTTTACAATAGTATCACAAACAAGAGATCTAAAACAACTATGGTAGCATAATTATTTACTTATAAAATTCAATATGAATCCATCTCAAGAACCTAATAAATAGGAGAAGCAATACATGAAACCATCAAATGGATATTAAGATATCATCAGCTTAAACCACCCAAAAAATAATGCCCAAATCCTAAGTCAAAATCTAATGCCTAAATCTCAAGATGAGTCAAGAAGATAAAAATAGCATATTCCTTACAACTTTCATAATCTCATCATAATCCATACACTAACTTGGGCACTATATTTTCACTCCATTATCTCAATTCAAATATACCTTATGATACATCATAAGTTGGTCAATAGGTGAAACTCCCTCTTAGGGTTCTCTTAAGGGTAATTCCATAATATTGTGTCCCACATATTATCCAAAGTGATTTTTTTTGGAAAAAGGCCAGAGCCTATATATATATTATATTATAAATAGTAATTACATGTAAAGCCAAAATTATAGTACTAGCCCAACTAAAAAGCCAAAAATTTATAGTTTAGAGCATACATCCTAGAGCCTAGGAAGCACTATTCAATAAAGCATTGATGATCATTTGAAGACTTATAAACATTACCAAGGTCAGACCAAAGAAAAAACTCATATTCATTCCTCCATGTCACCTTCATTTGCAGAAGTTTCACCTCGACCTCCATTAAGTTATACACCATTGTCTCCATGCCCTTCATTAAGGTCTATATTATTTTGCATCCTTGGAATAGGTCTTGAAATATTTATTCCTCCATGTCACCAAAGCGAGATATTGAAATAAGCATTTTAACCAAATTTTCACCTTCATCGCCTATAGAAATTAAAACATTAATCATTTGAAGATGATGTGAACTAGTGATTTTTTAGATTTTGTATGTAGATTCTAAATATTTTCTTTTTAAAAATATAAAGATTGTTCATGAAATAGTTTACATAATTTTTAATAACTTTAAATTAAGAAATACAAAAATAGATGGTTTTTCTATCATATCTTTATGATTTTGTAATTTTATTATATTAAAATTATGTTTGTTCCCTCATTTTCTATCCTAGTTTCTACTAATTACTTGTTAATCCAAAAAGTTAGGATGGATAGTTCATTCACTAATCACCAACCTATGAATTAAAGTTTGAGAACAATATAATGAGCACACACACTTATAATGAGAAGGGGGTGAATCAGTATAAGATAATATTTTTATAAGATAATATTTTTCTTATTAAAATTTTAATAGCCACAATAAAGTAATCACACAAGATTCCCACATATAATAAACACAATATTTTATATGGAAACACTTTCAAGAAAAAACCATGAAAAGTATAGCTTATATTCAACTTCTCTTACAAAATTCATAGGCACTAACCCACTGGAGACACCAATCCCCAAAACTGAGCACCAACCTAGCAAGAGACACCAATATCTTCTAATTAGAGGCACCAATCTCTTGATATCCTCAATTAGGAGGCACAAACCTCCAAATGATTATGGTGTGTATTGCTACTTCAGCATGCTTCACAAATCTGCCTTGATGTCTTCACAAAAATTAGTTATAATTTGACTCTCAATTTTTCTATATTTTTTCTCTTAGATCGCCTAAAAATATGCTATGATCTTCACAAAATCTTCCATAAAAATATTCTTCAAATCTGCTCATAACCTTCTTCAAATTTTCTTATAGATTTGATTTAGATATGCTCCTCAATCTACCTAAATAGGAAAGATATTCAATAATTTTATTCTCTCAAAAATACTCTAAAAACTCACCTTTATATCTTCTTAAAGGGGGGTGACTTCATGTAAGAATATGTATTTCTAACAAATGCAAGCCATGATTTTATACATGTCTTTTCATCTCCAATTTGGGTGCTCCAATAGGAGTCGACCCATCTAAATAATGAAATTATTTAATATTTAATTTTACAAGGTTCAATGGGTGTCACTATGAGAGGGTCGGCCCAGGGAATTAAAAATAATTTAATTTAATTTTTAAAGGCATTACCAAGGAGGGCGCAACATTAGAGAAGTTGGAACATACAAAAAATAATTTTATTTATTTCATTTAATTATTGTCTTGAGAGGATAAATCTTCCTTGGAATAATTGCAATGACATTAATGAATTTTTCATCATACACATTTGACATCAATGACAATAATTCTAACAATCTCCCCCTTTGTCATTGATGGAAATGTAGATTTGAACCACAAGAGGTTGCCAAGCTCTCACAACATTTTTGGCTAACGTACAAGGCCAAATGGTGGATTTGAACCTTCTTCTCTTCAAGCTCTGCTAGACCTAGGCGGGTAAACCTATATGAATAAAGCAGATTTGAATTGTGTGTTTCTCCCTTAAGAAATCTATCCACAATGGCAATTCGAGAGTGGAAAGATGTAAACTTATGCACAAATGCAGAATTCTGAAAATTGTTTAATGAATTTAAATGAATAAAAGTATGGGTGAGACCAGTGCCTTGTCCAGTATATGGATTCTAATGAAGATCCATAAAATACAACCCGTAGTGGTAATAATTCAAACTGTTTGGCACACTGATAAGGGTTTATAACTTGTATAAACGTGTGAATTAATAGTTGACAAAGTTTGCTTGAGATAAATTGCCAACCCTAATTATATGGTTCTTCTTATTCATCCAATTAACACTTCTAAGTTACTATAATTGACTAGAAGTATTTAATCTCTACTTGAAAGAACCAATTAATCACATCACATGAATACAGCAAATGTGCATCAACAAACAGAATATATACTTGATATACCAATTTCAATAACAGAGAAGCATTAAAATGGAGACAACCACACAATTGAATAATTACAACTAGCAGTCGATACCAAGATTAGGCTAAAAAATCAAATATCTTCATTGTCCTCTTCAAAGTTTATACATGCATGTTGGTCTACCCTCTAGAGAAAAAACCCCTGCCAAAATTATCACATATCCTCCTTTTTATATCTCCCTGAAAACCTCCTGTGCCTTTTGATCTGTGTCTTTTCGTATTCTAATCAGAGTTTTCCAACCTCATATCAACAGTCATGCCACTTGAAAATAAAACAGGAGATTAATAATATGCAACAAAAGTTGATGTAGAAAATTCGTTAATTTTCGAGCAAAGCTATAGAACTTTCCATTCACAGTTTATTTTTTCGCGGCTTCACCTTTAATTTTGATGTCACTTCATAACTCGTTCAGAGCTCTCCACGTGGTGTCTCGTCGGGACTTCCCCTCGACTTCTTTTCTTTCTTTCCTGTCGAGCTCCACCAGGTTAACACGTGGCATTCCATCGAAGCTTTCCTTTAGACAATACTTTTCTTTTTAGCCGAGCTCCACCAGATTGACACATGGCATTACGCAGTTGTTTGATTTATGTCTGGGTGGGGGCCACACCACAGTCGCTTTTTGTCAGGAGCCTCCCGTGTGGCACTCTACCAGGACTTCACTTAGGAACGCTCCTTCTTTTTTCGCCGGTCTCCGGCTGCTTGACATGTGGCGTGTCATCGGAGCTTTTCTTTGGATGCTGCTTTTTCTTTTCAGTCAGGCTATGCCTACTTACCGCGTGGCACATCGCAGTGGCCTATTTTTGTCTTAGCCACGGGATGTCTATCATAACTACTGCTAATCGAGATATCGTGAACCATTTTGCAAAGGGTCATGGTAAAGATATATGAGGTGCGGGCTATAAAGGGCGAATATTTAGGCAGCGGTATAGCGGTAAATGGAAATTATGGCTTTGCGGATGGCGAAAATGATTTTTCATGAAAAAGATGGCATGAATTTTGGGTTTAGATAGATAAAAGACTTTGGAATTTTATGGAAAATTCTGGTTCTAATAGGCACCAGATTAGGTAATTTGGAAGATACAAAAAATTATTTCATTTAATTCATTTAAATGTTGTCTTGAGAGGATAAATCTTCCTTGGAATAATTGCAATGACATTAATGAATTTTTCATCATACACATTTGACATCAATGACAATAATTCTAACAATCTCCCCCTTTGTCATTGATGGAAACCCTATAAAGAAATAATATGTGAGTGCAACAAGAATATACTTCTCTGCTTGACTGAAATACCCCCCCTTACTCTACTCATACCCTTTGGCATCAATGGAAAAGGATTTCTGGGACTAAATTATGAGGAAATGAATAGATCCCCTTAAACACATTCTTTTTCTCAAGAAGTTAGTGACTAGATGAGAGTGATCACTCCCAATTTTCTCCTAAGGTACTCAAAAGTCTCTTTAGGAAGGGGCTTTGTGAAAATTTCCACAATTAGCTCTTGTGTAGCAATATACTCCAACTTTACATGTTGATCAACCAACTTTAAATGTTGTGAGAAAATTGTTGACCACTTACTGTTACATTGCTCGTTTGTTATATTGAAGTTTGGGGATGGGCTTTTGAAAGATTGGATATTCTTTGGACCATGTGTAACGATATAAATTCTTTTATTTTGAGTTGGTGTGGGCCTTATATTCACCCCTTGCCTAGACAAATTTGGAATCGGGTCCCTGTTACCAATTTTCACTGCAGCTCGATTGGTAGAGCCGATTAGTTTTGTTTTATCTTAAGGTGGAAGTCAGTTATTTCCTGAATGTGCTTTAAGTGTTGTTTGCACTATATTTATCAAGTATTAGTTGTGCAAGTGCTTTCAGTAAACAGAGTTTTAGAAGTATTATCCATTTTTTTATAGAACAAATGAAGTACGGAATAGAATGTACAAATGATTAAGCATAATAGTGCTTTCATTTATTTCATGATGATTTTCAGATTACATATTTCATTTGATTTCAAGAATACAAATGATTATACAAATTTGCATTTTAATGCATTTCTCTTCAGAATGAAAAGCAGGAAGAGAATTTTAAAAGATCCAGACAAGCCATGGAGATAACTATCACAATGCATCACTAGGAGCATTGAGCATTCTACACTACTGAAGATGCAGGAAAAGGAAAACACATAAGTATGGACATAATCATCATTGCATGTTGTTGATGGCCAATGCAAAAGCGGTGCACCATTCTTCGTCCTCAAGATCCGATCGACCTGTAGGAGAAAAAGAGGGTTGTTAGAGCTTCGACTATGAACATACCTACATGAACCACCAACAATAATTGAAAATGTTGCTAACAATGCATTGAAACAATTGAGAGAAGCAGGAGGCAAACAGAAGCAAAGGAGGAAACATCATAATAATATATTTTTTTTGCTAACATTGTTTGTTTCTTGTGCAAGTATAGGAAAATTCATGTAGTTGATCATCTTATGAAGACATAAAAGCATGTGGGGTAAAATGGGCTCCCACAAGGGTAGAGCTCGACATGTTGCCCCTTAAACTCACAAGTGGGCCAAGTAAAAAAGTACAATTATCATGCTCATCTGAGCCTTTCATGAAGGAGTAAAATGGTTTCAGCCATCAAAGCATTAATTTTATTTTTCATTCATAACAATCAAGTCTAAGTAATGAAATGAAGATTATAGATGAACAATAAACTTAACGGATTCAATTCAGCTGAAATCCATCATTTTCATTCTAGAAAGTTAAATATTGTTGTCATATTAATTACATTTTGTTGTTGTGTGTTATGTTCACATTTATTCATGTTGTTTCATGATGTTTTTTCTAAATCAGAAAGTGTTTTGTGTCATAATGATGATAGTGAACAGGAATACATACACAATTCACGAAATCAAGCTGCAGAATTGGAGAATTGAAAGCTATTTACAATAGCTTCATTTGATCATAACATGTATGAGGAATGTTGAAGTACAAGTAAATTGGAATTGTTCAGTCATTTGAATGCAAGAGTGTCAAAGAAATTATGGGTGTGTTTAAGACCAGCTTGCATATACAAGATAGCATAGTGATCAAGTAAATGCAATATACAAATAGAGCATAGAAGCTAAATCTGAATATGATTAGAAGCATGGGAAGTAAATATTGCTTTATCTTATGAAGTTTTGAGCTAAGAATGCATGTTTTTTAAGCATTCAAGTATATGGAATGAGTGGAAGTAAGCATCAAAGTAATCATACAAGCAGGGTTATTCATAGTGGTGAGTGAAACAAAGGTCATCAAATTCTACCACTAATCATTGTTTGTTTGTTTTATGATGTTTGGATATTGCTACAGGAGTAGTATTATAAAGGAGATTAATGATGTTTCATTTAGTTCTACAACAGCAATAGAGTAGTTGGTCTTATTTTCCTGTCAGAAGTGTTACTATTTTGAAAACTTATCCGGAAGTGCAGAATGACAGTGATTTTTTCATTATTTACATCATATGTCAAATAATTTTAATTTGCTACAGGAAAATAGGGATTTTCTGAATGCTTCATACAGCATGAAGGTAAACCTGAATTTGTATATTATGGATGTGAAGGGAAGTTTCTTCATAAAAAAAAAAAAAGATTTTCAGAAGAATACATAGAGTTTTCAGCTCAAAATACAAATTTTATCTTCAAAATACAGAATACCCAGATGATGATTTTAATTCAAAATGCAAATTTCTCCATGTTACCATTTACCCATTGGAGGGTTTTGAAAAAAAAATATAAAATGCATGAAATTCTATCATGGGTCGAGCCCAAGCTTGGAGAAAATGCAAAGTAAACAACTTTCTTCAAAATACAAACACCCACATGGGGTTTTTAGCTGAGAATGACAGACATAATAGGCGCAGCCATAGAGTTCTATGAATTCATCAGAGAAATACAAAATACATGGATTCATGGTGGGTCAAACCAAATAAAGGTAAATTACAACACAAGATATAGAATGTATGCCAGGCCGCGCATGGAGAGCTTCTCTTCTTTGGGAAAAATGAATACCCATGTAAGGGTTTGAATTAAGAAATGTAAACACAGAAAAGGAAATCCATTTTGAATTTTGTTACAACATTTAAACTCATAAAAAAAAATGTAGATTGAGTCCATACATGGCACGGCCTGCACAGTGGGTCTATTTTTATTCTTGAGAATGAAAGCATAAGCTCTTAAAATCTTTTGTTTTATCAGGAAAAACAATGAAAAGAGGAGAACATACCATCTCATAATTGTAGGAGAACACACTAGCCGCGGCCAAGCTCTCGCAGAGCTCTCAATCATGGGTCAAGCTCACCCCAAAGGCGGCCAGCATGGATGGAAACAAAGCACAGATGAATGAAGACAAAAATCAGAGAAGAAGCAAGCTCAAGCCGCGGCCTTAATGACCATCTTTGTCTTCCAAAACATAGTGAAAAATCCATAATGATGTCATAAAATTGACTCACCATTTCCACAGAGAGGGGGTCAACCAAGTTGAACCCAAAATCTGAAGAATCATGGAGGCTCCAAGCTAAAAACCTAGCTCACATGGTGGCAGCGCATTTCCTCATGCAGAGCAAAACTCTTCAAAGTGACAAGGGAGAAATGATATGTGATTTAGGGTTTACTTTGAGTTTTGTTTTAGTTTTCCCTAATTCGACTTAGGGGACCTTTTGTTATTTTATGAATTCAAACTTGAATTAATTCCTTAATACTTTGCCTTGGCCGAATTCCTTCATGCCCTAGGTCGAAGTTTGGTGTTTTATAAGACTTAATAAGTCTAAACCTCATGTCTTAGGTTCTGATCTATTTTAAATTTCCAAATGCCTTAGGCTTTTAGTTTGATTGATTTTCTAGAAATCATTTTAAATCATATAAATGTTACCTTAGGTTTTTAATTGATTTTGAGAGAAATCAATTAAAATATGAATGTGAAATTACTTATGTCTTAGGCTTTGTTTTAAACTAATTTTGTGGAAATCGGATAAGTCTTGGAGAAATATTGCCTTAGTTTTATTTTTCAAACTGATTTTGAAGAAATCAATTAAATATAATAATGGAGATGGCCTTATTATTTTTATGATTTTTTTTAAGAAAAATCAAATTTGTAATTGGAGAGATAAGGTATTATTTTTTGCAAAGATTTTTAATCTTAGTTGCAAAAAATGATAAAATAAATCAAGTTGTAAAAACTGCATGTTTGTAAAGCAGAAGTTAAAACAATATCCTATGAATTATTTTTCTTTCTTGCTATTTTTAATAGTTTGTAAGCAAAGATAAGTTTGACTTTTCCTTGGTCGGATTTGAGCTGCATAGAGAAGAGATGAAGTGTTTTATTTGCTTTTAAAGCATATTTCATCTATTTTTAGGAGCCTTATGGTGTGCACATGCAAAAAGTGAGAGTTTTCCACTTCAGTTATTCATTTTGAGGCAGTTTTTGATGCTTTTCCTTGAGCTTTCTTCTTGAGCTCGGATTAGGGTTTTTGAGATATATCTTGAAGAAAAAATTAGAGTTTTTCTTAGCTCAGATTATTGATTCTTGCTCTCATGCTAAAACAGAGAGTTTGTAAGTAGAAATTTATACTCAGACTTTGATACTCCTTCAGTTAATAAAAAACAACATTCCTATTTCCCAATTTTTGTCTCTTGCAGTTTTAGTTTGATGTGATAGTGTGATTTTTATTTACAGGATCCTTGTTATGTCCTAAACTTGCAGTTTTGATGCATAAGGTTCATTAAATACAGGTTGCATGTTTTATTTAGAATCTAAATCTTCATACAAATCAATGATGTGTTAAGTGTTCATGAGAGATTGTGAAGTATTGTTGTTTTATGAGAACTGTTTGTGGGTAAAAACTAGAGTCATCTTTAAGTCCTAAAAATCACTTTAAGTCATAGGTTACATTTTAGTCATCTTTCTAACCTTTTCCCTTAGAAAATCATTTAGGATAGAATATATCATTCGAAGAACCAGCTCACTCTGGAGATTCCTTCTTCGATCAGATTACCCACATCTGAAGAAGGTTTCCATGTGTCAACAGATAGTTAAATTCTGCAAATTTAGCATAGGGTGCATATCTGATTGATAACAGTCCCTCCCATTATCTTTTAGTGTTTATGGAAGGAAGGAACAATAGGATATTCAGGAATACTGAGATGAGTTATAGGGAGGTCTTTGGCATTGGTGCCTACCTTATTGAGGAAAATATCTCCATCTTCAAAGGGAAAATTCTGGAGAAGCGACCCATTGAATGTGAAATAAGAATGGCGAAGGCTTGGCATCAAAAGTTGGATGCAAGCTCTTTTGACAACTCTAGATCCCTAGCTAGGAGTAATACCATTTGGGAACCTCCAAATAGAGGATGGTTTAAACTCAATTTTGATGGGGCTGCAAAAGGCAACCCAGGCAGAGCAAGTATAGGAGGTGTGATCATAGATTTCAGAGGTAATCTTGTGGTAGGTAATGCTGGGGGAATTGGTTTCCAATATTCTTTGACTGTGGAAGCATGTGCGTTGCTCAAGGGCCTTCAAATTGTTGTTTCTCTAGGGATAGAGAACCTTCACATTGAAGCTGACTCTAACTCCACTACCAATGTCGTGAACTTTGGCAGACTGATTGGATGGAGTACGAAGGATATTCTTCTGGATATAAGGCTCCTTTTATCTAAGCTAAGGTTAAGGAATATTACCCATATTTATAGAGAGGGTAATCAAGTGGTGGATGCCTTAGCTAACTTTGGCACCTTTTGGAATTGCTTTAAATGTTGGAGAACTATGGGGAACTTACCACCAAGAATTCAAGACCTAATCTTGAAAGAAAAAAACCTTCATTTGTTATGATGATTTCAAATTTCTTGATTATGGGGGTTGTATGGGGGATCCACATGGTTGTACTTTGGGCTTGGTGGACGGGCATAAAAGCTGAGGTGGCCTTTGAGTGGCAAAATTCAAATTTACGGGCCAATCTCGTGCTAAGTGAAGGTGGTTTTACAACAAAGTATGATGCGTACTTCATAATTATGAATCTGAAGGGTTGTACCTTATGCTATCTCCTTATGGGGATTGTGTTAAATTATCATTTCATCCTTAAGCCCATGGATTTAATTTTTGATGTGACAGCTCATTATAAGGGAAAGCTCCCTTTTGGCTCTTCTGCTTCCGCTATTTTAACTTAGCGTCCCAAACCCACTTACCTTGTTATTAATAAATTTGGCCTAACGGCCATTTTGCCTATCTTTTTGTGCAAAGACAACGTGGCTAATGAACCTCAATCTTCCATCATATCTTGCTTACCTAGCCGCAATCGCCACAAGATCCCCATTTACGATACTGCTAAACTTATGATGGATGATTTTTATTTTCATGCGTGTAACCTGTGCATTTCCTTGATTAACCAATGTAGCTTTATTAGCCCAAATATCCATTATGTGAAGAAATCCCTTCACTTAGCTAGTATCTCTAACATTGTGCTTTTACAAGTTCTCTAGTTTTTTTTGTGTAGGTTGAAATCATGGGTGGTGATCATGTGCGGACTGAGCCTGATAACTGCTGTGAATTCCAAAAAAATCTGTTGGTTTGGCACATCTATGTACAAGGTGGCTTATCTCCACTTATGGAGAATCTCGTGGGTCATGACCCTAACCTATCTGCGTAATTTTCCAATTCCTGGAAGGACCGAAGAGTGACGCTGGGTGGGATATATTTTGGAGTTAGCGAAGATGTGATTGCGCAGGCTACTGGGATGCAGAGCATAGGAAAAAAGTATCTGAAACACACTAGGACCCAGGACAATGATAGCATGAACACGTTCTTTGTAGGGAGTGAGGATTCGGTCCGCAACTAGTCGGGGTTCGAATGGGAGGCCCTTCCACAGCCCTAGGACCAAGTTTGTTTGGCCCTCATGAAATACGTGACACTTGAAGGTAGATTTAAAACCTAATTTTTCTACCACATCCATCTATTGAATCATCTTAGGAAAAAATTTCTTTTAAGTTTTCCATTCTTTCTACTTATGGATTTGGAGAATTCGGTGGAAATATGCAAGGAAACTGCTAGCCTTAACTCGGAAGATATCCCTCCTCTACCTCTCCACCAGGGGCTTATCATGAGACTCTATCATTTCCACCTCACTTTGTGCCCTCCTAAGCCCATTTATGTTGTTTGTGTGGAGGAATTTGAGCCCCTCGTTGTTGCTAACATCTCCCCTACTGAGTCTAAAATCCCCATCTGAAAACCCCATTTGAGTGCTATTGATAATCTTAAACCCAAGCATACTACTAAAAAACTCAAAGGTAATGCAGGTAATGCTCAGACGAGTGTTGCAGCCAATCTGTGTGAGCTCAAGGCTACTTCGGCCAAAATTGCTTACAAATCCACGCCGAAGAAAAAGGGAAAAGATGACAAAAAGGGCTTAATAGAGCCTATGGTGAAAGAGGGAAGAGGAAAAATGTTGTGGGGAAGGATTCCAAGGGTGACATGGTGGTGGAGACAATGATTATGACTGGTGTAGAGACCACTATTCGAAGGTCTGAGATATTGGCAAGAAATAACAAAAAAAGACAGGTGGTGGACTCGGAGAGGGAGCCGTCAGAAAGTAAAGACTACAAGGAGGAGGAGATGTTTGGGGAGGAAGAGAAGGAAAATGTGAAAGGACCCCACACCATCCCTGACAGTAGCAAAGAGTCGAAAGAGAACTTGACCTCTTAGTCTTCACACCCACTAGATGTTGAGCATGTTGAGGACCCGAAGGTCACTGACGAGGGAGAGGAGCATTGTGTGCTTGAAGAAAGAATGGACAAGTTAGATAAGAGGTTTAGGGGCCTGACCCACTTCACTGTGAAGCTGGTCCATTTCGTCACCAACACTTTTTCTACAGAGATTAAAGATGATTTGGAGGGAAAGAATGCAGATGAGAACCAAGAGTGGGTCGGGGATGATGTCGTGGACCTCCTATCTAAAAATTGGGACAATGCTAGTTAGCTACTATTTGGTCTGTGTTTTGGTGATTTTGTTGTTAGTCCATGGTCGGTGTACTATTTTTTGGTTGTTTCTATTTTTTGGCTAGTTTTTTTCTATTAACTTGGACTTGATATTTTTTGGCCCTTGGGGCTCATTGTGTAAAGGGTACAGCACCCTGTAAATGTTGCTTACCGTATCAAAAACCACCTGTTCTCTTAAGAAATGATATTTCATTGGAATTTTCTTCATTCTATAGTGTAGAAAAAAGTATCCCTTTTTAACACTTAATTTTCAAACAATTAATATTAAAATGAGCTAAATTATGCCCTGATTTAGTGTTGTAATATGTATTTGACATATTCACATTAAGTTTAGGGCCCTATTAAATAAAATGGACATAATTGTACCTTATTTTTGGTGTTGTAAAGTGTATCTTTACACTTTCACACACATCTAGGGCTTTATTAATTAATTGAGGTTAGTTTTCCTTAATTGGCCCCTTTAATTCAAATCCAAGCCTAATTAATTACAATTTCCAAAGAGTAAAACCCGACATTCATTAATGCCTTAACATAACACTTATCATTGAGCAATGTGGGTCATAAATTAAACCTAGGACCCTAATTTAAATTATGCTTTTGGTGGAACTTTAATGTTTTCAAATCTATATTTCAATGTCGGCTTGTAATATTTGAATTAAGGATAAATTACTATAAATGTAGGGTTATTTTATCAAATTAACATTAGATTTCAAGAGTACAACTGAGAAAAATTTCACAAGAGAAAATATTGTTGTCAAGAGCATTCAAGAGAAGATTTCTTCATCATTTGTTAGAGCAATCAAGATCCTAGCATTTTGTCAAAGTTATGTGGAGTCATGCATGTTTTTGGAGCTAATATTTTGATCTATGTTTCATGATTCAATCCAGCATTCAAAGTATCATTTCAAGCAAATATTAAAAGTCAAGATCCACATCTATTGAAGCCATTTCATGCAAATTGCAGACCTCCATTATCAAGGTTCATCCAAGGGTTTGGTGAGTTCTGACAATGTTTCTTTGTCCATTCATCATCCCTTTCATGCTATTTCATTTCATTTTATTTCAATGTTTAATTACCAAAATGGGGTTTGACCAAGGAAAACCCATATTCACTAAAAACAAACATTTTTCCCCTCTTTTTGTGTGTTGCAGATTTGGAGGTTGAAGAAAAGTTGAAGATCTTAAATTTGCAAAATTACAAAGTTGTCAAAGTTGTCACCGTTGTTTTCATTTCATGAAAACTCACCTACATGATTTATTTTTGGTTATCTAACTATGAAAATCAGGGATCTAGGAGTGTAAACACAAGAGAAAATAACCCAAAAACCATTTTTATAGATCCCTAGCTAGGACCCATTCGCCATAGGGCAAATGAGTCATCAATCAACTTTCGAAAACACCTTTTTGTGAGAGGTACGCAAGATTTATCTTTTCCAGATTCTCCAAAAAGTCTTAGGTTCCATCAGTATTATGCTAAATCTTTTGATTCCACTTTATAGATTTCAATTTGGAGTTGATTTTCTATTTTTAATCTTTCTCCCCAAAGTGGTGTTTGACCTAGACCCCTATCCTAACACAAAAAGGAAAATTGCAAGATTCCTCAAAGAATTCACTCACCTAATGGTTTAAAGTGGATTTTGACTTGGGGGATCTCATTTCCTAAATGAAATAGAAGAATAGGTGGGTTCATTATACTCATTTTGACCTTTCTATTTATAGTAAGTTTGGTGAAATATCCCAGATTTAGTATAAAACCCTATGTGTTTGAACCCCTAACCTCTTTTTTTATGTTTCAAATTTTTGAGTGCAAAATGGGATTCTTTGAGATGTTAATTGCACTTGTGTTATCCCATAATATGGAAATGGGATGATAAAAATCACCCTTTATGTCCCTCAATGTTTGTTTAATCCAAAGAACCTATGTGATAAATAGGAAAAGTGAAAAAACCATAGAGCTTCACTTTAGGATTTCATGGTTTATTTTCTACAATATCATTTAAATTAAATATTGACTAGGATATGAGATTGACTTGCAACCTGGAAGGTGAGCCAACCAATCCTAGGATCTGAATTTGAGGACTTTGGAATGAATTTTGTATGAAATGAAATAATGCAACTAAATAATCATGATAATGAACTACTTTAATGAAAAAACAACAAATCTGGAAAGTCGCGAGCAAATTTGGTTTACAAAAATAAACTAAGAAGAATTGTGTGTACCTATCACATAAATTTGGAGCTGATTTTGTAGGACTAAGTTGCCTAGGGAAACTATGTCCTAGTAACTAAATTTAACATGTGTCTTCACAATCCTTGGGAGTCTGATCAAAGTCTTCTTCCTTTCAAAGCTCACTATCAGATCTTTGTTGGATGTTGAGATAATTGAGTTTTTGTATCTTTTCAAGTTACAGGGTTTGAATGCAACAATGGATAAAGGATCTTCAATCTTCCTCCAATATTTTTCAGATCTAAACCTTCACATTCAAAGAAAGAGAAATGGTTATGCCATATAGGGACTTGCCTCAGTCAAACCTTGTGTTGGTGTTTCCACCTCCACAATGGAAAGATTGATAAAAGAGGGCTTATCCTTTTGAAGGAAAGAGGGTAAATGACAAATGAATGATGAACCAACAATGGATGTAACTCACCACTCAGATTCAATTCCTTGAAGGATTGAAGTCATGCAAATCTCCTCAAGGTTTGATTACAAATTGTCTTTATTTCTTGGAAGAACTACAAGGGTAAGTCATCACAAACAAAATGATGACATAAACATGAACAAAATCACATAAAACTTCGCATGATGCTTCAATATTGAAATGCAATAAATTTTCTCTAGACTATTCTTGAATGTTATTAACTTAATAATAATTGCTTGTAAAAGTGCTTGATCACCAATAATTTCTAGTTCTTCCTTGTTCATTTTAAAATGGTTAAATGACTGAGTATTTATACACAATAATTCTAATTTCCCAAAAATTAAATCTCGATAGCCAACATTTGACATTTGAAATTTGTTGATGCAAAAGTTTGCACGCAGTAGCCTTATGGGAAACTTAGTTATCGGGGGACTTATGCGCGTAGCTAAGTGACCTCCAGGGTTTTATCGAAGTCGGCTCTTCAATTTTTATGGGGGCAGGAAAAGGGGAAGAAGATGAACGTAAAATAAACAAACCTAAGCTAAGGCGATGCACCAGATCAGAAAGGAATTAATTAAGCACAATGCTAAGACAAAGGCTCGAATAGTAACTAGTGTTTATCAAATAGATGATTCCCAACACTACAAACATAAGAACATCAAACCATTTGCATAATATAACCCATACAGCATAAGCTAACACAAAAGAGTAGCAACATGATTTGTATTATATTAAGCTGCATAAATATTACAAAAGCTTGAAACAGACGTTCATATATTTCAGAAAATACAAGAACAATTTAATGTCCTATTAAATGCATGAAAACAGAAAGGTCGAATTGAATGGCACAGTTTGTGAGTTCAAGTTCAATAGCAAACACTACAGAGGCTAATTCCCAGTGCTCGAGAAAATTTTATCCATCTAACAACAACCAATAAAATGAAGAAAATACTGCTTAAATAAGCCAATCCACTGCTTGAGGACCCCAACAAGAAAGATGCTTCCCCGAAGCCATCAACGATCAAGATTTTCTTGAGTTGGCACCAACAGAAAGATCATCTAGCAGCACGCTAGCAGGAACATCTTGAAGAGACATGGACCATACAGCAATAGAAGAAGAGAACACGCGGCATCAAAATAGAGACTGATGCACAAGTGTCGAAATCGAGATAATAGATGCATGAACGAGCACCATGTGGAAAACCTCCCAATGAAGGAAAATGCAGTGTGGGCCCGACTCGGGAAGAAACAAGCAGAGGCCACATGTCAAACAAACAAAGCCCGGCAAAAGGAAGGCAAGACGACCCAAAAGAAAGCTTTGATAGGACACCATGTGGTGACTGCCGAGAAGCTACGAGCGATACCAAAATAAAAAGGTGAAGTCGCAAAATAAAGAGAAACCGTGAAGGAAAAAGTGGTGTGTGAATAAATATTCATAGTTTGGAGACTCACGGGGACATTTCACCCACGGAATGAAGAACCCTAGAATCTCTAGTATCGCAGACCAATCCAACTCCTTCACAATCGCTAATAGCCAAGAGAGGGTAGCCTGAAGGAACGTCCAGACTTCATTTGATGATGCAGAGAGAGTGCATAGATTTTCATGCACCATGTTTAGATAAATAACTGCCTTAAAAGGAAATCCACCAAATACCTTTGCCTCTAATTCAAGCTGGAAGAAGAGTTGTGCCAGCTGATGTACCATGTTTTCAATATTTGCGGCAGTCAGAGATTGATCAAAGGATTGGAAAACTGATAAATCCTACTTCTTCTCCTCAATCTTCTCAATGATGTGATCAATGCCTGCCACTGTTTGATCACTCACAAAGGGTGATAGAAGCCCTCGTTGAGTTAGGCAGGAAAATTTTGCCCGCATATCACAGGTAATCTGAGTTAGCCTTGCTTTGCACTCTCTAACATGTTGGATGGCCTCATGCATAGAGATGAGAATATTTACACCCATGGCCACCGTTGTTTGGTCCTCAATCCCCACACTGCTCAACACCTCATCGGAAGCTGTATACAATTTTCCTAACAACTGCCTAGCCTCTGAAACTTTATTAGAAGTCATTTCTTGCACCCGTTGCATCGTTTCACTCACAACTTCACATAGATTGGTAGCCTATGCCATAAATTTGAGAGTGGGTTGCAATGTAAGGCATAGTTTTTTAACCTTATCCCAGTATGATGCATGTAGCTCTTTGGCTATCTCCAGTGAGTTAATTTTGGATGTAGGAGGTTGAGGTCTCAAAAGGTAGAATTCAACAGCCTTGCTGCTCAAATCCGCCCTCAATTCCACAACGCTTCCCTCCAGGGCCGATAATTGATTCTTCAGAGTAGGAACCTCCTCCTTTTCCCCCAAGGCTAACTTGGCATGCCTTTGCTTTTTTGTTTCCTACTCCAATGTAGCATTCATTTCATTTACCTCCTCATTGGTACTCTGTCAGAGTTGTTTCAAGCCATCACTCGCCTGCCTCAATTCATCGCAGAGGGCCGCTTTCATCACTCAGAATTGCTCAATTTCTCTTCACAGGGTCAGAACAACTTTCGTACCCAAGGCCTGAAGCTCGGTGACTTTGTTCTCAAAGGAATTCCTTTCACTCTGCAAGTGATTGATTTTGACTTCCTGGGCCTTATGCTTGTTTGACCAGATCTCTACTTTTCCTTTCAGCTCCTTTATTTTTTCATCCTTCTTCTTCATCTGGCAACTAAGCTTGAGGAAATCAGCTGTCACCACCCTTTGAGTTTCCTCCATTAACTCAACCTTATCCTACGGATGAGCCTACTGCAAGTCAAGCCCTACAGCATTGACAAAATAATCACTTGGTTGCATTTCCCCGACCGGCTTGATAACATTGGGTGTGACATTTGCAAACATCAACGAATTATGGCTTTCGCTAAACATGATCTACAAAAGGGGCTTTGCAAGTCTGCATGTGTCCTTTTCCCTTCTTTTTTGAATTTGGCTAGCTTGAGCACCCTTTCTTGCATCCACCTACGAGAAATATTCCTCGAATGAAATACCCAATCCACCAGCAAAAGGAGACTCCGGGGGAACTGCTAGTGGGAAAGACAGCGTGCTCAATGTATCGGCGGATTTTCTAGGCCTAGTAACAGTTGTCGAGGAAAAAGGTGGGATAAACTGACTGCCCAGAGATGGTGAAAACATGGTGGGAAAAAGGAGTGGGGAAGTATTTGTCTGATGCTAAGGCCTTGGAGATACAAATTGCTGACTCAGAGGGTCAGGATATGTTACCATTACTTGTGCTTCATGGGTGGTAGACATAGCAGGAGACGGAAGGGGACCCCTAGGGGAATTAATTTTGACCTTCCCTGGGTAACCAGTGATAGGAACAGCTGGCATGAATGACATGGCAGGGGCAGACGCAGAGGAGACCAAAGACATAGAAGAGAGAGAAGAAGGGGGGAAAAATACATGGGTTTCCCAAGGACTTGCAGCAAATACAACCACCTCTTCACGCTGTGACTCTTCTCCTCTTCCTGATTCCCTGTTCGTGGCCTCTTCTCCTCTGGGGAATTGTCTAGGTCCAAAATAACCTTTCGGTAGCATTTGGAAGATCTCGGCCTCTTCATGCCTGATCTAGAGGAGCTAGTAGGCTTCGACAACTATGTATTTGAGGAGTCTTCACATTGTGATTACTATACACTTACTGTCTCTCCTTGTGTAGGATCTTCTTCAACTATGGGATCCTTTTGGGCTACCTCTTCTTCATGCTTCGGAGCTGCACTTTTTGCCTCATAGAACCTCTCAGAACCCAAAGGGTTAGGAGACTCCTCACTATCTGAATGCTCACGACACCAGATATCATCAAACTGGTTATCTGAGTCCACCTCCTGAAAAAGCTCATTAGTCCTTTTTATTTCCTGCCTATAAATCCACAAATCTTTAATCCTTTCAAGCTTCCAACGGACCCTATTTAGCTGGCTGTAGAGAAATTGATTTATTTTGTGGTTGGGGTTGGGCTTCACCATTATGTGATAAAAATCTAGCCAAGGTGGCCAACCCGAGCTAGAAGGGATGTACTCAAGGCCGACATACAATCTCTCATTTCCCTCATCTGCATTTCTTCGAGGGTCCCAAAATGACCGAGGCTGGTGAGGGATCCTAATGCCTATCTCTACCAAATTACCTTCTAGATTATAGCGACATGTGTCATAGATAACCATTAACCCAAGGTAACCCAACTTAGAGTACAAAACTTTGGAGCTATTTACCTTCGAGCTCTTCTTTTTGACCAACGATACGGAGCCAAACATGACTGGCAGCGTCAAATGGGAAGTCAGATGCGTTCCTCCCCAATAATCATTCTCAATATTGCATAGCTGCCTAAAAAACCTCCAAGGCCAATACCCTATCTAAAACAAAACACGGGAGCTGGAAAGGCTCCTGAACAAAACCCTGCATACGGAGCATTGTGAAATTTGTACCGAAGAACCAATCATACTACCTCCATTATGATCCAAAGCTCTTAAATTTGGGGCTAGGAATGCATCTAAAAATGAGTAATAATCAAAAAAAATTGAGAGGACAGGAGAACAAGTCGAAACTGGCCTTCTAGCGCCATTTTCATCAAATACTTCCAGGGGCAGATATTGCAGGGAAAAATCTGGGTTCTAATACAAAATCATGTAGGTCAAGAAAGAAGAATACCTAAACTTGGAACCAGGTTTGAACTCCATAAACTGTTGGCACATCTCTTCTACAATGACCTTTGCAAAGTCCATCAGTGGAGTCTGGGTATTCTTTTTCAACATAAAGCTGAGACTCATCTGGAAGTCTTAGACTTCCTTATCTGTATCCAATCCACACACCAACACCAACATAGAGAAGATAGAGGTTGAACCTGCTTTAAAAGCAGTCAGGCTAAGAGGGAAGCTAGGAGGGACGGAGTTATCTAATGGCTTACCCGTTTTGGCGTTAAAAAATTGTTGCACCAACCTAAGCGTCCTCTAGTAATTTTGCAGTCTGGAAATATCAAAATCCTCAACACCCTCAAGAGCATTAAAAGGAATGCACAACATATCCTGGAGGGCCTGGTGACAGATTACCACTCTAAAATTTTGGCCGCTTATAATTCTTGTCCGAGCGTCAAAATTTTTAGCACAGGCAGCAACAATTTATGGGCAATGATGTACCAAAGGGACCATATACTGAGGAAGCCCATAGTTCCACAATCGGCTATAAAAGGATCACTGATCTTTTTCATCTTTTCACATGCAGCCTCTCTTAAACTTTTGGGGTTCTGAGACAACTCCAGATCTTGGATGTTATCCCAATCTTTCAACACCAAAGCCTAGTTTCTAGGAGAAACCACGTTTAACACTTTTTGGTTTTCCAGTATAGTGTAGGGCCATGAAGGCTTAGCTAGAATGCCTGGAGTTGCATAAGAATCTTGGGCGTAGATGTTCATGCAAGGCACCTGCATTCTTCATTCTTCAATGCTTTTGGTGTCGACGGCCTAAGTTGAGCTCTCTGTAATTTCAGCCATTTTACTTGTGTCTTCGAAGAACTCTGCAAACTCTGCAACTTAGTTTTTGAAAACCCTTCTCTATATTTGCAAATGACTCAAGCGGTTACACATTTTGTCAACCTTGCACAATTAATGCCCTTTGCATGCTCCTATATGTCTTTTTTATTTTTGAGAATATCGTATTAGCAAGGGTACATGCACTATCTTTTCACATTAGTTATTCCATGCACCACTAACCCCTTTCGTGCATGCAAAGAGACCGCCAACTTTCCAAAAGACTACACATTTAAGAAATATGACTTCACATACGGTGGCTCTTAATTTTTCTTGAGAAAAGCACAAAATCAGCATCGCCATATCTTTTCGCGAGCCTTTGCATTTAATGATTACTTGATTGTAATCAGGCACACCAACCAATGAATTCATCTTGAAAGATTTTCTTTGATTTAACTAGGACAGAAACATTCTATATGTCGACAACTGTCTCCCTCTCGTCCCTTTTTCAAAAACTCAAATTGAACAAGTTGTAACTACATTTGATTATCTCCATTATTTTTCACGCTACAATACTGCCTGTCAGGGCTCCTCATACCATTTGTTTCTGATGTAATCATACCTTGCTCAATTAGGGAGGCCTCTAACCATCTATAAAAATGACCCTTGGCACTTTTGGCAATCCATACTTGCACTTAGAATTTTTAGCAATTGGCCCTAGGACATCGTTGGCAATTTTATTATTTGGCAAGAGTAGCGGCAGGTATGGAAACACCAATTAGGCTCATTTGCAAGAAGACCCAAGCTACTTTTGTAGGAAAAATTAGGTGCAAGTGTCTGAAATGCATGACTGGCGTGAAAAACCTTTTGTATGTGAAAGCCATAAAGTGGGTGTTAGGTAAAGATTGTGTGGAATATGAAGACTAGTATAGAGTGAATACTAGTATCAGCTCCCACTTTGTAGCTTCCCTATTAGACATTGGTGTTTCTAAGAGGAAGATTATGAAGCTAACAAAATAGGTGTCTCCCAAACACTACTTGGAGGGGTTGGAGAACGTTGTGAGAGCTGCCGAGATTGACCATGGAATTTCATCTATTCGCAACCTGCATCGACTTATCGAAGAAGGAGGACCCGTGCTGACTAGGCCCTTTCTGCATGGCTTTGAGCTTGAAACTCATGAGGAACATCGCCGCAAAGTCCATGCCGCCTGCCATTTTCTGATCAAGATGCACAACGCCAAACCCTTTCACGAGGTGCAATGGTATGAGAATTTTGAGAGGATGGTTTTTCCTCATCGTGCGCCACTTACTTCCATCGCCAGACCTTCGAATTCCTAAGAGACATCAAGAATATCCTTCCTCTTTTTTCTTTTGTATTTGAAACCTTCTCTGCAACACTGTGTCAGTGACAATATATATATGTATTTTGGAACATGGCTAAGGGCCTTGTTAAGTCAGCATGTATACAAATGTAAATGTCTCTATAATTAATACAATATATGTATTTTCCTATATTCTGGCTCCTTTCTTCATTTTATTTCAATTCCTTGCATCAATATGGTTGTTGATCTAAGAAAGCACTGAGAATAACCCAAAACTAAAAAAGCAGGGAAAATATATACATATTTACACAGTTACTGCAAAAGTCAAATTAATTGATTTTTTTGAGGTGTATTCCATTAACTGGAATACCCAAGGCCTCGCCCTCCGTTGTTTCTAACTCAAACGAGTCACGTTGCTTGCACTGTGTGATTTTGAATGGTCCTTCCTAGAGACTATCAAACTTGCCATGTTGACTGGGCTTTGCTTCACACTCGTTAAACTTGAGCACCAAGTCACCACATTGAAAACCCTGGTCAAACATTTTCTTGTCGAACCATTTTTTTACCACCTATTGTCAGTTGGTCATTGCCTCGAGACCGTGCTCTCATTTCTCCTAAACTTCAAGTAATTCTAAAAACTATACCTCCATTGCTCCATTTTGTTCAATCTCAAGAGACTTGAGTAGTTGGATTGCAGGGATTTCCATAGAGATTGGCAATAGCGACTCCTTCCCGTATACTATCTCTTAAGGAGATGTTTTCAATATTTGCTTGGGCGTGATACGATCTGCCCATAGTGTTGTCCGAAGGTGTTTATGCCACTCCCTTTGATGTTTTGAACCTATTCTCTTAATCAGCCCGATGAGGTTCTTGTTTGTAGATTCAGCAAGTCCATTCCCTTGTGGGTAGTAGTTAGAAGATGTATTTAGGAAGACTCCATACTTTAGTGCAAATTGGCTAATTTTGGAGCCGAGAAAATATTTAGCATTATCTAATATAATTGTCTTTGGTGGGCCAAACCTAGCTACCAGTTCCTCCAGGAAGTTCACAATTTCTGCCTCTGTTGCATTCTTCAATGGTAGAGTCTCAGCCCATCTAGTGAAATAGTTAGTTGTCGTTAGGATCCACCTGTGTCCCGCTGATGAAAATGGATTGATCATGCCAATAAAGTCAAGACCCCATTGAGCAAATGGCTCTTCCACAACAATAGGTTTTAGTGGCATGGCAACATTTTTCCTTTTCCCAACAAAAAATTGACATTCATTGCAAGACTTCACCAATGAATACGAGTCCTTAAATAATGTTAGCCAGAAATAACCAGCACATATAATCTTGATTGTAGTAGTTTTTGCTGAAAAATGTCCTCCAACTGGGCCACTGTGGTACTGCTCCAATATCCTTTTTGATTTCTCTTGTGTTACACATCTTAACAAGATGCCATTGAAGTTTCTCATGAAAATAACTCCTTCCAAGAGTACATAACCATTATTCTGCAATCGATAAAAATTCCTTTTAAATGAGGGGAGGTCAGGTGGATACCTCCCTGTTTGCATAAAATTAATTATGGCGTCCAGCCAATCGTCTCCGGAACTCTCTTCATTTAGCAGCACGGGTTCCGAGACTTCAGACTCAGTAATTGCTTCATTGCTTTCAATGAAATATTCGCACAGCCCCTTCCCTTTCATATTCTTGACTGGCTTGATCTCGATGTCATACTCAAGAATTTTGGTTATCTAGTTAGCCCGCTTATCAGTGATTTCACCTTCCATAATATATTCTCGCACACTAGGGTGTGACACACAAACAATCACCTTGTTGCATGATATGAGGTGTCAAAACTTCTTCAGTCCCTTTACAATAGAAAAATCTTTCTTCTCCACAAAGTTTCACTTCACCTCATAATCTTTCAAAGTGCGCAAATAGAAGGCAATAGGTGATTCTCTTTTATCTCCATCGTCTTTTTGCATCAGGACAGTAGTGATACTCATGCTACCACCAAAGACATACATAATGAAGTCTTTCGACAAATATGGATTAACCAACATGGGAGCAGAAGAGATGACCTCTTTTATCTATTCAAAAGCTTTTCTAACTTCCACTATCCATTTGAAAATCTGGTCTTTTTTCAACATCAAGGTGATGGGTCGAACGATCCCTGTGAAGTCTGCTATGAACCGGTTGATGAAGTTAACCTTGCCCAAAAAATATTGAACTCCTTTTTTGTTGAAAGGTAGGGGAATTTCCTTGATCGCTTTAACCCTTTATGGATCAATGGCAATACCTTCCTTCGAGATGACATAACCCAACAGCTTCCCTTGTGGGACTCCAAACACACATTTCTTCGAGTTCAAATAAATCATGAACTCTTGGCATTTCTAGAAGACAAGATCAAGATGATCAAAATGATCATCAAAAGATTTTGAAAACACCATCAGGTCATCTAGATAAATAAGAATGATCTCATGTATTAAATACTTGAAGGCAATGTCCATAGCTCGTGGGAAAGTGGCTCCGTCATTTTAAAGTCCGAAGGGAATTTTAGCATAAGCGTATGTCCCCCACTTAGTAGTAAACGCCATTTTGTGTTGGTCCTCCTCTTTCACACGAATCTGATTATAGCCAAAGAAACCATCCAGCATTGAAAACATCTCGGAACCAGCAACTATTTGCAGAATTACCTCCATGTAAGGCAGGGGGTAATGGTCCTTTAGGGACGCTCTATTCAAGTCTCAAAATTCAATGCATAGTCGTATATCACCGTTCTTCTTCCTGACCGGCACCAGGTTAGACACCCAAGTGTTGTGTTTGATCGGGAACACCATCTGAGATGCAATCAACTTATTTAATTCTTGTGACATTAGCGACTCGATCTTTGGATTTACTGGCCTCTGCCTTTGACACACAGGTTTTGCTCCTTCTAGTAGCTCAATGGTGTGTTGGATAATCCCAGGATCATATCCCTTAAGATCATCATATGACCATGCTACCACACTCAGATACTCCTCACAAAAATGTTTCAACCTTTCTTTATTCTTTTGCAAGACTCCTTTTCCGACCTTAAGCTTTTTATCTTCTCTGATGTGCAAATTGATATAGTCTCCTTTATCAGCTACAATCTTTCTCTTGTCTTTCCTTGCATCATCAGAATCAAAAAGACTCTCGAGAGTAACTAAACCCCTGGGGAGCTTGTTCAATTTAAGTTGGATTACTTGATCCTCATAGGCCTTAGCGATCTTTAGCTGTAATTGGTTGGAAAATTCTCCAAACAACTACAAAAATGACGCGATATGAGCATCACTATCAAAAAATTGCCATTATTGATCATTATTTGGGACTGTACGCTACATGATCACTCGCACTGAATGTTTGTTGTTAATTAACTCAGAAGTTGGCTCAAACTGAGATCCAATAGTTGCCATTCGATCTGCTTCAGAGTTCTACTCTCTAGGTATGGCTTGGATGTTGAATTCCTCAAAGCCTTCAATCAGGTCCCAAACCCTGTGTCGGTATGATCACATACGGACATTCTTGGTGGTAGATAGCCCTCGGATTTGATTGACCACCAATTTTGAATCTCTGAACACCTGTATTTTCTTTGTACCCATTTGTTCTGTTAAGCTCAAGTCGTGAACAAGTCCTTCATATTTTTATTTGTTGTTCGAGCATGTGAACTGGAAATCGTAACACCTTAAGGTCTTTTCTTTGGGTGGAGATATTAAACATATTCCTGTGTCGGCTCCTACTTTTTATCTTTCTCCATCAAAGTGCAAGGTCCATAACTCTAAGGACACTTCACCTGCAAACTCTCTAGTCACTCTGGGCATTATCTAGTCCTCTTCATGTATGACATATGTTCCTAGCCCAGTTGCATGATAGTTTCCAAAAAGATCTATGTCTATGAATTCATTTAAAAGAGCTTCTTCCTTTTTCATCCTAGAGTTGCTTGCTTCTTCTTCCTCAAGGAGTTCAACATTGAGCATCTCTCCGGAAGTGATTGAGGTATGTGCTACCTCAAAATTGATCATGGCTTCATCAGCCACATGTTCAAAATGCAAAGATTTTGACAATAACTTCATCTTAGCTCCATGCTTGATTCTTAGGATTAGGTGTGACCAGTCCAATGCTAGATAACCTCCAACATTTGTCGTGAATTCTTGGGATAGACATATCCCGAATAGAGGAGGGACGTCAATGAGCACAGTATCTTGATTCACAGTAATGTTGGGACAAGAAAACAATGTCATAGGCAATCCTTCGATTACTCTAACGGTTTCAACCTTGTTCCCATTGAGTTGCATGACTCCCTTCTTCAGAGGCTTGTATTCAAGTCCCAAAGCTTCAGCTACTTGCTTAGGCATGACGGTGGTGCTAGCACTGGAGTCAATCATACAATTATGTAGTAGTTTGTTACCAATGATAAGTGTTAGAAATAAAGGCTTGGGTTTAGGCTTACTCTCTCTTTTGACTTGTTTTTCTTCTGGTTGATTTGCAAGAACTCTATCCAAGTCTAGCTTGGATGTCTTATCTTTTGAGGACTGCTCAAGCATCTTCATGTCTTCTTCTCTTGATAATTCCTTCTGTAATAGCATCTTTTTCTCTGGGATTACTAGGATATCCCATAAAGAAATATTAGCAGAGGATTTCTTTAGTTGTTCCACCACATTGAATGGCATTCGTGACTAATAAGCTACAGTTGCTTGCTCCTTTTATCTTGTAGCCAGTGCATCTAGTTGTTTGGCAACAGTCAAGGTGGCCATGGGAGCCCTTATCTTCGGAGGAGGTGGATTCATGGGACAGGGAACAGCCACCTTAGACTGCTGTGAAACTAATGACAGATTTGTCGACGAACTGGGCATTGAATTAGCTGACCCTTCAGTCTGCAAAGATGTGAATTCTCTAGTGAGCCTCTACTTGGAACGAGTATTGTAATCCAACTGTACTTGGGTCACTTGGGTTATTGAATATCATTCGAGAATGCCGACTCCTCTCCTTCCATCCAAGAAAAGAGTGTCTGGTCCGGAGCTATTTCTAGCTCCTACTCTATAGACATTCCTTGCATTTGAGCAGTCAGAACTGCATTGTCCATTTGTTGAGAGGCGTGTGTATAACCTCTGTGATCAAGCATGATGCCTTGACTTCATTGCTTTGTTATTCTCTATTGTAAATTCCCTCACGAACAATTTCAGGGCATATGTGCATCATTGCAAGGGAAGCACCATGAATTAGTCTCCTCGACAAGATTGTTTTGTCCTAGTACTAGCTCCTTGCTTGAACTAGGATAGACGGTTTGTATCGGCATAGTCACAGGGATGATTTGATTGTTCTGTTGATCTTCAGTATTTTTTGTGTGATCTATCATGCCACTGGCTCAGCTGGAAAGGATCCTTCCTGCCTTGGTAGTTTTGGTAAACAGGCTTCTAGTAGCTATACTATTGCCACTTCATATTGGTTAATTCATTTGTCATGGCTCACATCTGCTCCTTCATGTCGTTTACTTCATTCGCTAGGGGGCTAGGCACTAGAGCCAAGCTCGGTGTCATTCTCGGGTACACATACATAGACTGGGGAGTTGTAGGAACGTTGGTTGAAGCTACCTCTAGTACTGCTACGGTCGATTCTAGGAATAATGGCATGATAGGTCTCGGTGCCAATTTTTTGGCAGCAATAAGATTGTTCTCCGTAGTGACGGCAAGGCTGTATGCATCGGGTAGGGTATTTCTGTCGAGAGCTTGTAGCATCATAGAAATATCAGCATTTATAGACTTTAAATAGAACATGAACGCCAGATTTGGAGGTGGTCGACTACCGACAAAAACCCTTTGCCAAGTTGAATGAAACCAAGCATTGAAATCATCAAAAGCTTCATGAGGAGCTCACTTTATATGAGCCAGCTGGTGATATAGCGAAGATCTGTCGCCACTATTTGAGAAGCACTCATAGAAAGGATCTCCAAGATGATCCCAAGTGGAAATTGTATTAGCTGGAAGAGTACGATACCAGTCCAATGCCTTCCCTCTGAAAGAGGTGGCGAGCAATCGCAAAGCCACATTCTCATTGGTAATTCCATGCACCAAACATACATCAGCTACATCTTGCAAGTGCTCCGTAAGAGTTTTTGAATCGTCCCCAGAGAACTTAGGGACAGCCTTTAAAGTGGAAGTCAGGATCGGAGCCCACACTGTAGGAGGCATAGGTGCTATCAAAGGACTACCAGCATCCCAGGCTACATAATTTCTAGCCATTGGCACAAGGGACAGAGGAGAAGAGGGAGGTGAAGTATTAGCTTTTTGACCTCTCGCCTAGACTGAAACCAACGGTGGTACAAGCAAGCCAGGAATTCTTATAGTTTGAGACCTAGTGACGGGCCTATGGCTCATACACCTTGACTTCTAATCAGGTGATTTTTAGTTCGTGTCCCACTGGGTGTGCCAGAAAAAGAACTGTTGATGCAAAATTTTGTAGGCAGTAGCCTTATGGGAAACTTAGCTATTGGGGGACTTATGCGCATAGCTAGGTGACCTCTGGGGTTTTATCGAAGCCATATCTTCATTTTTTATGGGGGGGAAAAGGGGAAGAAGATGAACGTAAAATAAACAAACCTAAGCTAAGGCGATGCACCAGATCATAAAGGAATTAATTAAGCACAATGCTAATACAAAGGCTCGAATAGTAACTAGTGTTTATCAAATAGATGATTCCCAACACTACAAACATAAGAACATCAAACCATTTGCATAATATAACCCATACAGCATAAGCTAACACAAAAGAGTAGCAACATGATTTGTATTATATTAAGCTGCATAAAGATTACAAAAGCTTGAAACAGATGTTCATATATTTTAGAAAATACAAGAACAGTTTAATGTCCTATTAAATGCATGAAAATAGAAAGGCCGAATTGAATGGCACAGTCTGCGAGTTCAAGTTCAATAGAAAACACTATAGAGGCTAATTCTGAGTGCTGAGGAAAATTTTATCCATCTAACAACAACTAATAAAATGAAGAAAAGACTGCTTAAATAAGCCAATCCACCGCCTAAGGACCCCAACAAGAAAGATGCTTTCTTGAATCCATCAACGATCAAGATTTTCTTGAGCCGGCACAAACAGAAAGATCATCCAATAGCACGCCAACAGGAAAATCTTGAAGAGACATGGGCCACATAGCAACAGAAGAAGAGAACACGCGGCATCAAAATGGAGACCAATGCACAAGCGTCAAACCCGAGATAACAGATGCACGAATGAGCGTCGCGTGGAAAACCTCCCAGTGAAGGAAATTGCAGTCTGGGCCTGACTCAGGAAGAAACAAGCAAATGCCATGTGTCAAACAAATGGATCTTGAAAAAAGGAAGGCGAGATGACCCAAAAGAAAGCTCCAATAGGACACCACATGGTGACTATCGAGAAGCTGCGAGCGATACCAAAATAAAAAGGCGAAGCCACAGAATAAAGAGAAACCACAAGGGAAAAAGTGGTGTGTGAATAAATATTCACAAAATCCAAATAACAAATTGTTGTCCTCGACATATTAAAAATTGGAGGAAAAATAGGGGGACCAAGTCACCTAGGGTGACTTGGTTCCAACCCTATTTCGCGAGGTGTAAAGTGTTGGGAGAAAAATATTAAATGCTTTCCCTAATTTTGTATATGGATTTTCTTGACCTAAATTTCCAAATCATCCATGGAATGCATAATTTAGGACATTTTGTGTACAATTAGTTCAATGCACTTAAGAGGGATCAAAATTTAGCGTGAAATTGTCAAGGGTGACAATTTATGATGCTACACTATGTGCAACAAGTTGTTGTTGCTATGTATCCCACTTCTATTGTGGATAGTGAATTTGAATATTATTTCTTACTCAACCAAGATACAAGATTTTTACCAAGGAAGAATGATCCTCCGCTTGTACTCTTTTTGTCATTAATTTTGTCGGCCCAATCTGCATTTTTATATGATGATAGAGTGAAATATTCACTTTTTAAACAAAATAAATCAAAATCCATAATTCCCTTGAGATATTTGAATATTTTTTTAAGTGCTTGCACATGATTTTATTTTGGTGTGGCTTGGAATCATGCCACCAAACTAACTACTTGCATAATATCAAGCCTTGTAGTTGTCACATATAATAAACTCTCAATCATGGACCTATATAGAGTTTTATTAGCCTCAACGTTTTCATCATTCTTACTCAATTTACAACCTATAACCATGGGTATACTCATAGGATTGCAATCCTCCACCCTAAATTTCTTCAACATTCCTTAATATACTTGGTTTGTGAATAAATATCCCCGTATTTTATTGACAAGTTTGCAACCCAAGGAAAAAGGATAAATCACCAAGCATGGACGTTTTGAACTCCTTATGCATGTTCATGGAAAACACTTGACACATCTTATCACTTCTACCTCCAAAAATAATATCATCCACATAAACCATAATAATTAAATGATGACCACGATCAATATTGATGTATATATTATTAGCGACAATACCTCTTTTGAAACCCTGTTGTTGTAGATACATGTCCAATCTTGAGTACCAAGCTCTGGGGGCTTGTTTCAGCCCATAAAGTGTCTTCTTTAGCCTACATTCATAGTCATCATTCTCTAATAGGAGAAACCCTTATTGTGGTTCTATATATATGTCTTCCTCCAAGTTCCCATTGAGAAAAGTTGACTTGGCATCCATTTGATAGACTTTTACGTTCTTGAAGCAAGAAAATTATTAAAACATCCTTATATCCTCCATACAAGCAAAAGGGGAAAAAATTTCTTTGAAATCAATTCCTTCAACTTGAGCATATCCCTTGCAGACTAATATTTCTTTGTTCATCACAACTTGGTCATCCTCATTCAACTTGTTCCTGAATACCCACTTAATGCCAATTACATTCTTATCCTTAGGTCTTGGGACAAGAACTAAAGTTTCATTCTTCTCAATTGTTCCAACTCCTCTTCCATGCCTTTTATCTAATGCTTATCTTCACTTTATTTTGTAAGGTTATTTAGTTTTATTTTGGAGAGAAAGGATAGGTTCACCTGTTCTGATCTATTGGAAAATATCCTTGTCATATAAATTTATGTATCTTTGTCACCAAGAATTAAATCTTTTTGGATGATTCGTTTGAACAAATATAGATGGTGTCTTAGAGGGTTACTTTTATGGTGTTTGTGATGGTGTCTTTGTATCTCTTTTCTCAACTTCCTCATTTTCAATTACTTCCTCTAATTCCTCTTCTTTGCCAATATCATCCTTTTGACAATCAACTTCTTGTGTTATTTCCTTCTAATGCCTTTCTTCATCCACTGTTACATTTGCACTTTCAACAATTTTGTGTAACCTCTTATTGTAACACTTGTAGGCTTTTCTCCTTGAAGAGTAACCAAGGAAAATACCTTCATCGAACATTGAGTTAAATTTTCCTAAATATTCTTCATCTCTTCTTATATAACATTTTCTCTTGAATACCTTTAAGTACTTCACTATTGTTGGCCTTCCCTTTCATAATCCATATGGTGTTTTTCTATTATTTACCCTGATTAGTGCTCGGTTTAAAATGTAGATTTTTGTATGAACTGCTTCTCTCCAAAAAGTGCCTAATAACTTGGACTCATTTAACATAGTTCTTTCCATTCCTTGAACTATTCTATGATTTCTCTCAACAACTCTATTTTTTGTGGAGTCTTTGCAGTTTAATACTATTGTATTCCATTTTGTTCACATAATTCTTCAAATTCATTTGAAGTGAACTCTCCTCCTCTATAAAATCTTAGCCATTTGATTCCTAGCATAGCTTCATTCTCTATTAAGGCCTTGAATTCCTTGAACTTCTCAAAAGCTTCATATTTTTCATTCAAAAATGTAATCCAAGTCATCCTAGAATAATCATCAATTAATAGCATAAAATAGCTCTTGCCTTATAAGATTGTTGTCCTTGTTGGCCCACATAGATTAGTATGGATAAGTTTCAAAGGATTCAATATAGAGTACTCCTTTTATTTGAAACTTTTCCTTGTTTACTTTCCATGTTGACATTGTTTGCAAATAGTATTAGTAAGCTTTGCAATCTTTGACATGTCCCTCATAGTTTTCTTATTGTTGATCTTCACAAGATTTTCAAATTTCAAGTGTCCCATCCTTTTGTGTCACAACCAGCTCTCATCTTCTTCCCCATATAGCTTCTTTCTCCTTTTATCTCACTAAGAATATAAATATTGTTCAATATTCTACTTGCATCTACGACTAGATTCCCTTTTCTTGATTTTTTGATTTCACAACCATTAGCATTAAATGTGAGTATACCCTTGGTCACACATTTGAATCAAACTTAAAATATTATGCTTCAACCCTTCAACATATAACACATTTGGAGTCTTTGTCTTCCCATTGTCAAGACTAAGAGTGCCTTTTCATGTTATCCTCATTGTATCATTATCTCCAAACTTCACAGTTCCTCCATTTACTTCCTTCAAAGTGGAGAGCTTCATTTTATCCCCTTCATGTGGCTTAAATACACTATCAATATACCATTTATTTCCATCATTTTGAGCATGAAGGTTCGTTTTCACTAGCATAGATCTCTTCTTATTTTCTTTCTCCTACTTCTTCCAAACTCTTGTAAATTCCTCCTTTTGCTTGTCTGAATATCCTCCTTTTTTTATCTAGGAGGTTCCACAAAATTAATTCTATAGAAATGTGTGGTATGACCAAAATCATTGCACTTTTAGTACATAATTGTGTATTCTATTAGAGGAGAAAATGAATTGTATTTCCTCTTTAAGAAACTAAAATCATTCCTTGTAAGAACTCTATAATCTACTGCTTTATGACCAAATTGATTACATGAAAAAAATCATAGGAGTGTTGGAACCTGGTCACGTGCACTTATCTTGAAGGGAATGATCTTTTTTAGTCACCCTTATTGTTCTTTGAGGGACATTACCTTGTTCCTTCTTAGTGCTCTCACTATTGATCTAGATATCTTAAGTACATCAGCATAGCCTTTAGGCTTTTCTTCATTTGTTGTCTTTGATAATTTTGTAGCCTTCGAACTTGAATCTTCTTTGGTAGTTTTTTTATTTTCCTCAAAGCCAATATCAATCTTGATGGATGGTGACCTTTGGGAATTGATAATTTCTTACATTATTTTGAGTGCTCTTTTAAAAATTCATGTTTATTTTTCAATTGATTATTAGTCTTTTCCAATTCCTTCCTCAAGGAAACAATTTCACTCTCAAGTTTCTCATAGTCCTCTTCCTTTTGCTCTTGGATCTCTTATGAATCTGCTATAATATTCACAAAATCTTCCATAAAACATTCTTCAAATATGCTCATAACCTTCTTCAAATTTTCTTATAGATTTGAGTTAGATCTGCTCCTCAATTTACTTGAATAGGAAAGATATATTCGATAATTTCTTGCTCTCAAAAACACTCCACAAATTCACTTTGATATCTTCTTAAAGGGTAAACTTCAGGTAAGCATATGTCTTTCCAACGGATGAAACTCTTACCTTTATACATTCCTTTTCATCTCCAGTTTGGGCGCTCCAATAGGGGTCGGCCCCTCTAAATAATAAATTTATTCAATATTTAATTTTACAAGGAAATGGGCACCATTATGAGAGGGTCGGCCCAAGAAATTGAAAAAATAATAATAATTTTTAAAAGCATTACCAAGGAGGGTGTGCCATTAGGAAAGTTGGTCCATACAAAAAAAAGAATTTTATTTATTTTATTTAGTTATTTCCTTGAGAGGATAAATCTTCCTTGGAATAATTACATGATATTAATAAATTTGTCATCATATGCCTTTGACATCAATGACAATAATTCTACCACAACAAAGGATAATTTCAATTAAACAATAAATATAGCAAGAATTGAAGGAAAACAAAGAGAACAAGATCACCGCAATGAATAACACAAATATCCCTTGGAGAAACCCATTTTCTAGTGAAAACTCTAGCAAATGTGAGAACAATCTCACTTAGAACTACTCCAAACAATAATTAGAATGTTCTAAGTCTATTGGAATTGATATACAATCATGGAGAAAAAATTTCTTTTGTTTATAAGACCCTAAATATCTCTCACAACTCATTGCCCTACTAGTACACTTGCAACAATCACTTAGCAACCAAGAAAACTATAATTTTCTTCTATAAATCCCTTCTACATGGTTTCAAAATTCTTATGGGCTATAGATAGCCTAAACAAATCAGCAATAAGTCAAAACTATCAAGGAAACCAAAGAAACACTAAAAATGAATGCTTCTAGTCCCTAAAAACTATAGACTCAGTAAGAGAAGGAGGATGAACACCTCTACTAATGGCATGTATGTCATTTTACCATGCACAACAAAATATACATTAATCAAAATTTAGGAAACCTTTGTCTCCAAATATCCAACAAAGAGCTAATATAATGCTTGAAAATGAAGGAACTTGATCAACATTTATTTTCTTCAAGGGGATAATATTTGTGTTTCCACTCAACATCTTCCCAGGAAGATCTAGGATCTATTTATGCTTAATTTGCCTCTATAAGGATACAACATAAATCTCTTTCCACTCTTCACATATGAAATTTTTTTTATCTCCTATAAAGTATTGTTTTCTTATCAAACATGTAATATATACCAAACATAACGACACATATATCTAAAAATGCAACATCTATAACCATTCATCAACAAACTTGGACCAAACAACAAACTTCATTCTACAATGCAAACTAAAAATCACATTAGCACATTCTCTAATCCAACCCAAAACATATGAGTTAAGTTATGTTGAATGAACAAGACAATTGAGAGGGGATTGAATCAATTGTATCTTATCAAAACATCAAAACCCTCATTAACATTCAAATCCACAAACATTTATTAAACCCTTAATCTATTATGAAGTTTTAATCATAAAAAGAAGATAACAAAAAATTAAACTCAACAATAAACACAAGAGAACACTAGATTTACATGGAAAATCCAATGAGGAAAAAACCACGGTGAGGATTAGCTTACAATATAAGTAATTACAAAACCAATTACAAGGGCTCATGGCCAGAATAGGACACACTGTCTAGAAAGGCTCACATCCAAGGCTCATTGTCAAAATGAAAAAGAAGATAGAGAAGAAATGTTACACAGAGAACATGATCTCAATGCAACAAATATTCCACCACAATAGCTACAACACCTTCATGGTCTATTTGAATGGTTTTGGACACCTTCTACTAACTACATCTAATAATCTAACACTTGAAATTTCACATTGCTCTGCTTAATTTCGCATCACTCGCATCATATACTTCGTACACACATTTTTCTTGCATCTATCTCCATCTCCTTCAATAATTAAACTCATACTTATACTATCCTCAACCTTGAAACCCTCTCCAAGGTTGGCAATGCACCTCAAATGTGCAAATTCAAATTAGGTCAGCACCCAAACATTCATGCGAAGGATAGGAATGAAGGTGGACCACACAAATCCTTAGTTAGGACCCAAATCTATCCTAATACACCTCAACACACTTCCATAAACTTTGAAGACACTTCACATGTAGTGTAAACACCAGGTCGGTCATTACCCATGCAAACACCATTAATCAATTAAGTACATGCTTCATCAATCTCAAGACAACTTGCAAACCACACACCACGTTTCAACACTATCTATAATATTCCTCAAACACCCTATAAAATCCATCAAACTCCTTCACAACAGCTTTCACCTAAAGAATGTACAAGCCTAGTACATCCAGACAACACGGTCACACACTATAACTCGGATGACCATCTTCTAGAACACCAAACCACGAATCCTCTTGACACGAGAAAGAGACCAACACCATCAACTCTCACTTAGAACCACAAGTCCTGAAACACAAATGCGAAGAAACATGGAGTGCAATACTCAGTCACACACTAGTGAACACAACTTCTATTGTACAATGATTTAGCATACCATCTCTTGAATATAACATCTCTAAACATCTCTCACCAACATATCTGAACCATACAGGCATGGCATCAACATAGAAGAAATGCGGAGCACATCTTGGAACACATTCTAAACCATTGAACACACCTTCATCACATTGTTTTCTATTTATTCAAATTTTCTCAAAAGCACCTAGAAACCAAGTACCAGAGACATCATCTTAGCTTATCTTATCATCTCGCATCATCTCTAGACTCTTCATTGTAAAGATAATTTCATGTACTCACAACACTTCCTCAATATCTAAACTATACATGCATACCCAAACAATTCAATTAGCACTTTTTCCATCAACCAGTTGACACCAATGACAACACAATCTTGTTGACATCAATGACAACACCAATCTACATATACTTGTAACAAGTGATTGATAATTCACAAGACCAATTTTATCAACTAAATATTAAGAAATCAAGTTAGCTTGAAAAAAAGATTCATCAAGTGCATCAACCTTAACACCCTTGATGTGAATCTTGATATTAAACAATACTTCTTGATCCAACAAACCAACTTTTTTAGTAGGGAAAGAAAGCTTAAAATCAACTTTAAAAGTACATGCAACTTATTCACCCTTATTAATCACTACACTATTTTTATTTGTAATGGGTAAAGATTTGTTCTTACCCTTCTTACCTTGCTTGTGAGAGTTCTTTAGATGCACCTTCAAACATGAGGATTCCAAATCATCATTTTTCCCAATCATAATATGAAATTTTTTTCTTCTTACTTGTGGAAAGAATCTTCTTTCTCTTAATTTTAGCTTTTACTTCTCTTAAGAAAGGATGGGGGACTATCTACTTTAAGTTAATGAGCATGAGAACATACCTCATCTATGTCCACTAGTTTGGAAAGCAACAAAACTAAAATGATTGCTATGTAATTTTTCGTTATATAGAACTCAATCTTGTTCCATAACTAGTGTCTGAGTCTGGAAAATCTATTTTCCATGCTTACTGTTTTCATTCAATAGAAAAAATTGAGAGGTTGAATGGACCTCAGGTAGAAAATAATGATTGCCTATTGTTGTGTGGATTTGTATGTAGTAGTTGTGTGGACCCATATGTTGTTGCTTGAAGGTTTGAAATGTTTTTTCTCTATCTTTCCTATTCTGAAAGACTAAACAAATTGGTTTAACATGCCATTTCATCCTTTTCACCTTCAAATAATTTTAATGTTTTTTTATTTAATAAATAAAATTTTAGCAAGGAAGCCATGAATTTATTACGCAGATCTATAAATATAGCTCATCTTTGGTAAAACATTTCTCTTGAATGTGACTCAGCATAACATGACATGTCCGATAAGATGTATGATTTATTTCGATTCCATAACATCATTCTTTGGTGCAGGCGATGGTCTTCCTCGGACAGATGCTCATATAATATCTACATATGAACGTGAAGATATTAGAGGAGGGGTGAATGAGGATGTCCTTAGAATGATGAAAAAATTGGGACAATTAACATTCCAAAGATGGAGGAGATTATGAAGAGGATGAAACAGTGTACTAATCCTCAATCGATTGATGAGGGAAGGCAACACATGAAGATTGTGTGGAAAAAATATTTTTACTCCATTCACACCATTGAAAGGATTGATCATTCAAGGTATTATTTTCATAAGTTTTATCTAGTTATAAATAATGATGTGTTTTATATGTTTTATCTAGTTACAAATCATGGTGTGTTATATATGTTTGGGGGCAATTTTTATGTGATTAGGCTCTCAAATTTTAATGATGTAAGTTATTTGTACTATATTTTTAAATTAAAAAATGAAAGAAAAGAGAAAAAAGTATATTTGAAGTGCATGACCAATGGTACCTTTAGAACATTCTTATGGTTTGTAGAAGAGAATTTCACATCAGGGAGCATTTTCAAAGTAATCTTACAAGTCAAATTTGTTAAGTAGAAAATCTATTGGAGGACAAAGGCATAGGAATTTGGAAGACATTCGGCAAGCTCTGTTAGTCATTAAGGATAGGGCCACAAAAAAAATTAATGACTAAAGCCAAGATCAATTTCTAAATGGCAACAACAATTATCTTGTATTGTTTGTTATCAAGGTGGAAATGATCTATAGCAATGGTTGTATAGGTGACATTGAGAACTTTTTTCTCAAACTTTTTATGTTGTGATTGGATGTGTATGTCCCCGATCACATTTGTTGAGTATTAGTGATTGAATTTTTTTGTCTTCAATCATAATTATTGTGTGCAAAATTGTGTGCCATTGTTCATAAATTTGATATTGGATAGATGTGTTTGTTCCTATCAAAATATGTTGTATGACTTTAGATAGAAGTGTTAATCCTTATCCTTGGTTCTATGGGTAGATGTGTTTGTCCCTGTCCTTGGATAAAGTTAAGAAGCATAGTGATACAAGTTCCACTATTGCTTCTCATGATTAGATGTGTATATCCCTACTCTTACCTTATATTTTTTATGAACTATTGAACATGGTCATCAAGTATTGTTAGTTCACTTATCCCCATTTAAATAATGATGTAATATTGGGGGGTGTTAGGAATATTACATCATTAGGTGTCTTGGTATGGTTTTTTAGTTTATTTAAGTTTGTTTAGAGTTTGTTTATTTTCATGAATATTTTTTTTCCCAAGTAAGAGAGATGTTTTAGGATTTTTCTTATAATATAGGATATGAAAATCCTATAAATATGCAATGTCTTATTAAATGAAAAGATGCAAAATAGAAGCATTATTATTTCATGCATAGAAATTGGCTTTTATGAACTCTACATAATTTTTTGATAAAATGTATAATCAATTGTGACATAATAGATATCACATAAAGCATGACACAGAAGATTTCACATATCAACATAAATCAATCATGAAACAAAAGATATCACTTGAATCAACCATGGCATAGAAAATGTCGCATATCAATATAATCCAAACATGTCATAGATCAATAGATTTAACTCTCCAAGGAAATAAAACAACACCAAACTAAGCTAGATTTATAGAAACATAAAAAATCCAATAAAATATTATACAACATAATTTTTTAACCCCAAATCACTCATATACTCATTAAACAACTATACCAACACTTAAATCTAGAACCTCTAAAAAGTAAGACAAAATCTCACATTCAAGACACTAAGATGTCACACTATAATCCTCTTAGAATTTTAAATCCTAACATTCTAATTAAATTACATAAATATAATCAATCATGATACAAAAGATATCATATATATCATGATACTTACTTCTTATATTATCAACACAAAAAAATAGTCACTACATAATTAATATCTCATTATTTATACATTGAGTGTGGTTATTTTTTTGAAGCATTTAAATAACATTGTTGCACACGCTAAGAGGATTCTTTGGACTCCTTATATGTTGAATTTGAAGACCTTAAGAAAAGACTTGGTTTCATTGAAAGGAACAAGCAAGAGAATGAGGAATATAAAAGTTGTGATAGTAAATGGGATAATGTTTACAGTACTTTGAATTTATACCAAAACAGAGTGTTGAGAATAGAGAAAACCTTCTACAATCTTGTCAAAATTACAAAGGGAATAATGAAAAAATATGTGGTTGGTATGGTTACTGTACAATCAAGGATCAAGAAGAAGAAGAAGAAGAAGAAATATGGAAATGTGGATGATTAATAGGAGAATGTCAAGAAAACCAAAAAGACTAGGTGATTTCTAGAGTTTGCTTGTTAGAAGGAGTCGATGGAATCACCAAAAAAGACTATAATTATATTTGTTAGACATTTTTTATGTTTGATGTGTTTTTTTTGTAGTGTTGTTTCTTAGTTGTTTGTTGTTTTAGGGCTAGCTTGATGGCCAATTATGTTATTTATTTCTCTAAACTTTATGGTTATCTTTTTGTAGTCAGGTTCAGAGCCTTCCCTACTTAATCTATCAAAAACATTTCTACATACCTTCTCTAAAAAAAATTATAGATACCCAATTCACTAAATTAAAATTAAAAATGACATTACAAACTGATTTTTCTCATATCGATATAACCATTTTTTATAATTAAAAAACTTGTTTTAATCACCAAATATAAAAATATAATAGATAAAAGTATAAATTTTGATGAAAATATTTATTAAGTAGTTTTAATCTTAGATATAAAAATATGAAATTTCCAAATCACCATTTAATATATATGACCAAATTAAGGTAAGTTGCTACTTTTCAACAACAAAATCATAATTTAGAATCATCAATTTCAAACTCAACATGAACAAATTGTTTAAATATTAAAACTCGTCACTAGATACATTTCCAAATATATCATGGAATCATTCATACTAATTTCAATTGTTAATGATTCACAAGAAACCTTCTTCCCAAAAATTTTAATACAACTCTTTGTACACAAGAAATTATATTTTTCAACACTTCCAATTCTAAAATCAAGTTTATCAACTTATCAAATCTACTTATTGATTTTTATAAAACTCATAATACGGTTATATTAATTAACCTTTCTCTAATTTATATATATATAATCTTAAGCAATGGATTTACAAAGCATCCATATTTTGCTTCTTGCATAAACAATCAACTAACACAAGCTCTTTCACAATTTTTTAATATTCAATCATGATTTAAAATTTAAAAAAAATTATGAAACATTTCATGAAAAGAATCTTACCTCAACCTTGTAGCAATTCAAAAAACAAACAGAGATGAATCCATATAATTCACCAACCACAAAAATCCTTCAGCTTTTTCTAAAAACACTTGCAAAAATTTGTAAACCTCAAACATCCTAAAATATCATGTGTGTGTGTGTGTGTTTGTGCCCCACACACACACTAAAATAGGTTTTCCCATCTTTATGCACACTTTTTTAATCAATAATATTAAAATATTAATCTTTTTCAATTCTTATAATAAAAAAATTACTTTTGAACTAATATTTTAAAAAATGTTTTTTATTCACCAATAAAATAAATATAATAATTTCTTTCTTTCATTCTTAAAATAAAGTTGCACGTTCAATAAATAAATAAGTTCACATTTAACAGTTAAATAAAGGGTGTACCATGTTCATCCCTAACTCAAACTGAATTGTGTTGGTTGTGTGATTGTCTAGGGTCAGGACTAGATTTGTTTAGGCTTGTTCTTTTGGCTTTGTGTTCCCTTGTCTATTTGTTTGTTGTTTGTCCCAAGTTTGGAACTGTTTTTCCTCTATTTTTTTAGCAATTTTGTTACAATTGTGTTGTTAAATTCCATTGTATATTTTTAATCTTTTTAAGGGTAGGGCCCTTTAAAAAACCTTTTAGTTGGTTTGAGTCTACTTTTTTCCTTAGGACAACTCTTATAAATGGTCGAGATGTTGTTTTCCACTTATCTAATTACAAACAATTAAATAAATTGTTTCTTTTTTCCAAAAACATCATAATAAACAAATAATAGAAATCATATTATTGACCATGCTAATTATTTATTTGTTTTAAAATTAAATTAATTATTTTTATAGTAATTAATTATTTTCTTCCACATTTACTCCATGATATTGAGGGACGAATGGTTGTGTTGTTGAAGGTTTATGCCTGCACACAAGGTGGTAGGTTAACCTGTGTGACTTGTTGAGGTCATGAGCGACCTTCTTTGTTTGTGTGGGTATTTTGTAGGGCTGTGGTGGCCCTCTATCCTTTGTTGGCTATCATTTCTTGTGTTCTCGTTGTTTCTTCCCTTTTGTGATACTTTTGGCTTCTCTTTAGTGTGATTTTTGTGGGTTGTTGTTTATGCGGGTTGCACGGACCATGTAGGAGGTCTGGGGGACCCCTGATTGCTTTCTTTTAAAAAGGCTATTATCGGCAGGGACTCATCATCCTCCAGTCATGAGGAGGCTATAAATTTCCACTTGCATGTAGCAGAGGAATCAAAGAACAATCAATCTCAAATTTTTCAGCCAAAACCCAATGGGTGTTTGGAAAGATGTAAAGATCATCTAGTGGTGATCAACCCAGATGTAATTGTTGAGGATGTGTTATATCTATCTGAGCATGCGCTAATTTTTAAATTTATGGGGGTTCACATTTCCTCACCTTTTCTAGAGAATTGGGTGTGCAACAACTAGAACCTTGAAGGATACTTGGAAATCATTTTGGGAGTTAATGGTTATTTTTTTGTGGTCTTCTCTCAGATTGTAGATCATAATGCAATTTTTGAAGGGGGTGCATATTTTCACAATCAGGTAGTACTTTTCATCAAACCATGGCATCTAGGGTTTTATCCATCAGAAAATCTTTTGTCAAGGATTCCTATTTGGATTCGCCTACCTCACCTTTTGATGGAGTTTTGACATAAGGGCATCTTGCACTCTATTGTTGTTGTTCTAGGGAAGCCCTTGGGGCCCTCCTATCAGACTTTGGGTCGAAGGGTAACTTATTTCACTTGTTTATGTGTGAAAAATAATTTAAATAACCCTCTACCAGAGTCTGTTGAAATTAGGTTGGGAGGTATGTGTTGGATTCAACAGGTGTATTATAAAGCACTTCCTTTGCACTGTCGTACTTGCCATGAATATGGGCATTTTCAAAGGAATTTCCCCAAGCTGCAAACTAAAACCCATCAACCTCAGCCAGGTGCACATGCAAATAATTCTAATGTAAAAGGAAAAGCTCTGATTCAGAATGAGGATCCTTATTCAAATAGGTTTATACCTATGAAATCATGGTTGAGAGTAAAGGCGCCAAACCACCAAAACAAAGCCATGCTTAGAGAAGCCTCTGGTAATAGATTTGACGTGATTGAAAATTTTGAGTTGGGTTCAATGGAACATGATCTCAGCTTTGGGACTCATGTTTTCAAGGTTTTGATCTAGCAGGTCAATTACCTAAGTGCCATCCTCCAACAACTGACATGCAAGAGGCTTGAAAGGAAATAATTGCTCCCTCTTCATCCCTGACTAATCCATGAGATTTTGGGCAAGAGAATGTGTTAATTCCAATGGATGATTTTGTTCCTAATCCTTTGGAGGAGCATCCTTAGGTGCACACAAGTATTGATGGGTTAAATGAGTTGAAAATTGATGTTGGTACCAAGAACAATGGTAAGAAGAAGAATGGGCCTCTTCTAGGCATCCATCAAAAGAGTTTAAAGAAAATGACTGGTGATAAGATGGCTAAAGTAGGAAGGAAGAAAGACTTGGAGAAGATCAAGATTATGGGAGAATATTTGGTGGAGATTGTTGTTAAAACATTGGACTCCCACTTTGATTAATCTCATAAATGATTGTGATATCCTAAAATGCTAGGTGTTTGGATAGCATCCCTAGACAAAAGGCTACTTGTGATTTAGTTTGTGATCATAAACCGGATATTCTCTTCATTGAAGAGACCATGCTCCATGTTGAAGATATGATGAAGATTTTTCCAAAAATTTGGAGGAGGGGTTACTACCAATGTGTTGGATCTCATGGTTCTACCGGTGATGTGGCATGTATTTGGGACCCTTGCAAGATCTCACCTCTCTGGTGGATGGCTAGAAGGAATTCCCTTTCTCTGTTGGCATCTTGTTTTGACTCGGGCACGGTCGTTTTATTCACCAATGTGTATACGCCTAATGATTTTCGTAGTAAGATTATACTTTGGGCTCATGTTAGATTTATTTTTTCTCTTGCTCCTTTTTTCCCTTGGATTTTGGTAGGAGATTTTAATTCTATATGCACCTTGGAGGGAAAATTGGGGGAGTTAGCAGCTTGGGGCCTTCTTCTTCCTTGCTTCAGAACAATATCAAGTTTCTCAATTTGGTGGATTTTCAACCCATTAATGGAACCTTTACCTGGCATAATTAGAGATGTGGGGAGGGCTCTATTTCTGAGAGGTTGAATAGGTTTCTAGTGTCTATTGAATGGATTGGAAATGATTAGACCTCTTAAATTGAGATCTAGGGGTGGAAGGGGTTTGATCATTGGTCAATTAAGTTCTCTTCTCAGTTCTTTGTGGTTAAGCAGCCCCATTTTAAATTCCAAATGATGTGGCTCAGGGATCATAGCCTACACCAACATGTAGATTAGTGGTGGGTTGAAGGGAAGCTTTCCTTTGGCATGGCAATGTTCTCCTTCTTCAAGAAGCTCTGGTTTGTCAAATGCAAGCTTAAGAAATGGAATAAAATAGTTTTTGGTAATCTCTTTCATAGGTGGAAGCAGATTCAGGATCAACTTGATTGCATCACTTTCAAAATTAAGGAAGTGTGAGATAAGAGGGATTCGTTGCACACGAGTCTCTTTGTTCTCAAGAGAATCCCAGGGAACGAACTGCCCTTATCCACCTCAACATAAATAGAATGAAGAAATTGCAAAGGAAATGTATACAGGTTAACTCTCAGAGAAGACTACTACAGATCCCGAGAGAGTGAAACTTCTAGATTTCTACCTCCGATAGAGGAGCTTTAGGCCTAAGGACAACAACACAGATACAGGACGCCAGCATGGTGCACTAGCATCTTGAGCAATAGAGAGCTTAGGAACCCGGACGGACATAAAATAATTTCACTTCTTAACCCAAATCTAAGGTCTTCTAAATAGAGCAATAAAATAAAGAACAAAAAATATAAGAAAAGTACAGGGAGAACTTGGAGAAAACTTACTAACAACCGAACGTATGAGTCTTCACTCCAAGCTCCACTTTGCAACCTACACACAAAATGAACAAGGTGAAAATTTTGGGGCTGTATAGGGGCCTTCCACAGCTAGACCCCCGCTTTGGTGTTCCCACCTCCACAAACAGCCAGATAGAAAGAGAGTGTAACTGAAATGGACAAAGGGGGTGGTGAAAGCAAAACTCGATTCATGAATATAACCTGCACCACCAAGTAGTAAATGAACAAGAGATGTAAATAGGAATTTAAAGAGTGAGAGAGAGTTTTACCCACAAGCCTATGCCCCCTCCGAAACACATGGATGCACCATTGAATGCTTGCTGGAGAGCTTTGGTTGTTGGAGGAGCTTTGGTTGTTGGAGGGACCTCATTCCAGAAAAGATTTGCTTGTATAAGTATTGATTGTCTAGAATGAAAGAGATTCAAGAGCCAAGTTGAAGAGAGAAGCTTGATTGAATGAATGAACCCCTAAAATGAGAGCAAATGAGGGGTTTTGTTACATGCAAGTACGAAAAAGATCCATTACACCTGAAAACCTGACTGTCGGGACATGTGTCAAGAGTCAAGATTCAAGATTTTTTATTTCAAACTCGAAAAAATGTCAAGATGCTAGCGTGTTGTGTTGACGTCTGCACACCACGTAGGCGTCCAAAGCATCAATTTTTGGTAAACATTTCATTAAGTTGTTGTTGCTTTGCCATTAGTCCACATGGAGCTAGAATTGTGAAATTTTGACCAATGGGATTTTTGCCATTAATGTATTTAGGTGTCATAAATGCTAGGCAAAGTGCTAAAATGTGGAATTTCCCCTAGGTGCAATTCTATGACATTATATTTTTCCCTCACTTTAGTGAGCTTGATTTTGGGAAAAATCGACTACACTAAAGTAGAGAAGAAAAAAAATTCACCCAAACTTTGAAATTTTATGAATTTGCATGCCAAAAAAGAGTGCCTCAGAGGTCACCGAGGTCGAGCTAGCCAGTAACAAAGGTTCCCCCCAGCAACTAATCTAAACAAGAAGTGTAGGACTGGTTGTGGAAGATCACACGAAGTTATTCTCAACAAAACTCAAATTTCAATTTCAAAAATCGGAAGAAGCTACAATGGTGAGAAGAATGGTCAAGAAAAAAATGATGATTCAGAAAAAAAATGTGGTAAATAGGTGACTATATGCCCCCTCCTAAGTTTTCCCCCAATTAGGTGGGGTAAAATTGGGAGAAACGGGAAAGCCACAAACTCTAGGAAAAATGGGCCCCAAGAAGGGTCATTTTCACTATTCATCACGAGGAGTTTGTTGACTTTTTTGAGAGAAAATTCATCAAAATGTTGAACAGATGAGGTTACGAGGATCCGAGGCTATACCATCTATGTGTGGACATTTTCGAGGGTGTCGAGGTTGACCAGGTAGGCCCCGAAACCAGATCGTTAGTCATTTTTAAGTGATTTTTTAGATGTTTTGGATTTCGAGGTGCGTAGGTGTCTTGGGTGTGCCCGTGCGTCTTCAGCGCACACTGGAATCCAAGGGGCATGTTTTCATCCCTATACCATTGATGATAAATCGAGACGCCTATGCAATGCGCAAATATTTGTGTGGCATGCATGCATCTTGAAGTGTTTTTTAGTTAGAAATTCTCGCAATTTGCTATGTACTGATGCATATTTTTTCCTTTTTCCACAGGACTATCCAAAGATTTGGGAGCATCCCAGAGGTTAGGTGCTATTCTTGCTCCAATATTAGAGAGACCACCTCACAAATGACAAGGTCACACACTTACAGCAAGTCAGGTTCTGGCATGTATACACCATGCCAAAGATGCTCTATCACAACCGCATGTTGATGGTTCTGATGGAGCAGTGGGATGCTACTACCTCTAGCTTCTGGTTACCAACTGGAGAGATGACCATCATATTGGAGGATTTTGACTGCATTCTCAGGCTCCCCATCCATTTCTGATGGGTGGCGATCAATGATACATGCTTGGCACAAAAGAGATCTGGCAACGTCTTATACTGCTTCGTACGAGACTAGGCACATTTACACCCAGTGGTTCGACCAGGCCCAAACCACTACCCCTCTATTGTGACATGTCATGGTGGTTACGATCGCCATGAGGGTTACTATTGAATCACGAGGCTCTCACCTACATGGGGGCCTCATCCATACTATCAAGGTGATGATGGAGCGGTGTACCATCTTCTCTTTTGGATGCAGCATGCTAGTACACCTCTACCAAGAACTTGGTCGATACATTCATTATGAGTATTGCAGCCTCATAGTGTGCACACTCCTTCAGGTGTGGGCTTTCACCCACATCACATGCATGAGGATAGAGGGATATTTGTTGGTGTGGAACTACACTATCTTGATGGCCCATTGGTATGAGTTGACGAGACAATGGAGGCACGGTGACCTACAGTTCTAGTGGATGTAGTTTGATACATTGATGCTAGAAAGGATCAGATGCAGACCCTACTGGTACTTTCGATGGGTGGATGACCCTAGGTTCCTCTAGAACCTGCATTGCAGCCAGTTCATCCTCGACCACACAAACTATATTATTATGCCATATTACCGGAGCCATGTTATGCAGCAGCATGGAAGGGTTTAGACAATTCCCCTACCTATTCTGACATACACCTAAGTTGTGTGGAGTGTGACGACGCTAGAGGATTGTCTACACCCTACCTTGGTAGATGTGGATCTCTTGGATGATGACACTGATGGCACTGACCTATCACGGATGGGCACATTAGACAACATCGGTATGGATCGAACCTTTTTGGTATGGTGGGCAGCGCATCGTCCCACCCTAGTTTTCTCGATGGATTCCCCCAAGGGGGATCTTGACCTATAGGGGGATGTGCCACCATAGCCAGCCAGGTCAAGGCAGAGGCACAAAGGCAGTGATAGAGAGGAGGAGCAGTAGCAGGAGTAGGAGCAGGTCGACGAGGCTAGGGTGACACCACCAAGATCTAGGAGGTGATAGAGGATTTCATCCCCTCCCTCAGCTACCCCTATTTCATCGGCCCCACTAGCCCTTGCAGCATCTCGGGTGGCTCCTAACACTGACAGTGTAGGACCGAGTGCACCTCCTCCCCCTGACCCAATCTGGTAGCCAAGGGACCTAGGTATGACAGTTATTTTTTATTGTTTTCATTTCAACATTTCTAATTTTATTTCATGTATATACATATCATGTCTTGATTTTATACACTTCATGACATTGATGTACCTTCTTCTTCTATGGTTGTAGTGGACGTTCATGGATGGACTGGGTTCTTTACCTAGTTCATATCAAAGCTGGCCCCTACTGTGTCTATCCAGGGGACAGTTCTAGACACCTACCGGCCAACTTTAACGGGATGACATGTCCACCTCTTCAAGACAGTGGTGCATCTCAAGACTAAATACGAGGAGGCATGATTAGAGGTGGTGTAGAGGATAACTAATGTCACCATAGTGCAAGGGCAGCGTGATCAATTATCGAGAGAGCTGAGGACGGTCCTCACAAAGCGGGACATGGTTGTGACGAGGGTTGATGCTACCGAGCACACATGTGATGCCCTTCAGAGTCGTATCGATGACCTCACAATTCATCCAATAGTTGTGATCACAGTAGGTGACTAGCAACTACAACAGAAGTTGATGTAGGCACAGATGCAGATATGCTCTCTTCAGGGAGAGATCAGAGGGATCCGCGCAACCCTATCTAGATCACGCTCACACCGCTATCGATCTTTCTTCACTATGCATCCCCTACCTAGGCCACAACTGTAGCCAGAGCCATAGGGTCCTGATAGCCATATGCCTCAGCCCTAGACAGCTCCCATTTTGTACATCAATTTTGTAGTTTTGATATATATTTGTAGATCTTTTTGTACAAACATTGATACAAATATTCAGTAGCCACTCTTTTTTTATGACAGTGGCCCGATACATGTACATGACATTTGATTATGGAATTGTGCACTTTGATGTGTATGTTCCTTTACTTTCATGTATGTTGATGCTATGGATGTTATGTATGTGTATGGATGTATGTTTACATTAGGTGTTATCATGATTTAATGAACACAAATGGATGTATGTTAGTTAAATACAATGATGACCTCATTTCCTTAAAATATATAATGTAATGCATGGATACATGGTAACATCATAACACAAAAAAAAAACATAATGTATTAATGAATAATGTCAACATATGTAGTGCTACAACCCTTAGAGAGTGAACACCACACACATGACATATTAGACACTGTGCATAGTATCAACAGAGATGCATTGCATTAATAGGCTCTTTTAGAGGCGTTTCATCCATAGACAATAATCCATAAGCACCTAAACTATACACAAAGATGACAATGTAAGGGCCTAACTAGTTAGGACTGAATTTTCCCCTCTGATCAGGCGATGCATTTACATTTCTTTGATTCTCACAAAGAACCAGGTCACCTACCTTGAAAGTTCTAGGAAGCACGCTTTGATTATATTGTCTTGATAATGATTGTTGATAAGCCTTAAGATGATCAAGGGCCTGTAATCGATGATCAAGGGCCTGTAATCGATGCAAGTGATTAGCTCGGTAAGTTTCATCATCAATTAACCCATTAAGGGAAACCCACAAAGATGGAATTTTCAACTCCCAAGGCATGATAGCTTCAACACCATACACGAGGTTGTAAGGTGTTGTTCCTATCACCATACAAACACTCATGTGATAAGCCCACAAAGTGTATGTCAATTGAATATTCCAATCCTTACCATGTTTATTAACTATTTTGTGAAGAATGATCTCAAGAGTCTTATTAGACGCTTCTTCTTGATCATTAGATTGAGGATAGTATGGTGTAGAAAATCTATGTTGAATGTGAAATTTCTCCAGTAATTGTTTTACTTCCTTGTTCTTGAATGGTGTACCATTGTCAAAAACAAGTGTAGCAAGCAGTCCAAAATGAGAAATAATGTTGTTTAAGAGAAAACTACAAATGGCTTCAACGTTCTTGGATCAAAGTGGAATGGCTTCGACCCACTTCATCAAGTAATCTATAGCACTGATAATAAAAGTATTGTCCTTTAGAAGAAGGAGGTGATATTCTTCCAATAATATCCAACCCCCATTTTGCAAATGGCCAAGGAGAAGTCTAGTTTTGTAACTCTTGTGCAAGTGCATGAATGAGATGACTATGTTGCTGACATTGCAATCACTTTTTAAAAAAATCAAAGGAATCTTGTTCTATTGTTTGCCAAAAATTACCTCATGTGTATCAATTTCCTCACTGGGGATTTACCACCAAAGTGTCCACCTCCAAAGCTCGAATGAGTTTCTTTAAGGGCAAGGGGTATTTCTTCTTTAGTGAGACATCGAAGAAGCAAGTTTTTATAGAATTTTTTATAGAGAACATTAGACAAGACAACATAATAGACTGAAAGCTTTCGTATACAGGTGCGATATTTTTTCATTGCATCATCAGGAAAGTTTCTAGTCTTCATATAATTGTAAATATTAGAGAACCATTCTCTCGAGTCTACGTGAGAACACACAAGAGCATTGGATTTAGGTTGATCGGGAATAGCAAGAGACCAAAGGACTTGAACCATAAAGTGGTATTCTTTCGTATCATCATCTAAAGGCACTAGAGAAGCAATGCTTGACATGGAATTTGCATGTCTATTATCCCTTCTAGGGACACTATCTATTGTGAAAGAGGAGAATCTCTTAAGCAAGGAAAAAGCAAGGTCTCGATAATGAGACAGCTTACTTTGTTTAGCTTGATTGGTTCCTGTAATCCGATTCACAATGAGCTCATAAT